>CM016619.1:28152535-28657617 GCA_005393395.2 Gossypium australe
CTCATTGGAGACATCATCTCCGGTATACATCTCTTGATCAACATCATCATTATAATCATCCGACATTTTCAACTATAAAACAAAAACAAATATATACAGTATCCAAATCCCGACTCAATTCGACTCAATTATGGCATGTACCTCTAGACTCAATTCTGAGCTCGATTTAGTCTGAGAATTGGCTAAACCTGCAAAGTTCTGATACCACTAAATGTAACACCCCTTACCCGTATCCGTTGCAGGAATAGAGTTTCAGAGCATTATCGAAATTTACAAATCAATAGACAGAAATTTCAAACATTTCACAACATATAATGTTCAGGTCAGAAACCAATCAAATTCATATTATCAAAGCATCATTCTAATCCAAATTATAAACATACCAAATTCAATCCATTTTTGCCTAGTTCATAAACACTTAAGCATCAACTTAATTTCACATGTATATATCTAAATTTGGTTCAATTTATCATGCCATAATATGGCTTCAAAAACAAACAAATGTTTATATATATACCAAACCAACATTAAACTTATAACCTCATTTACAATCAATCCACAAAATAACTATTATTTAGACACCCTAAGCACATGTCGACACAAAAGATAGACATCACCACATTTGAGTTCGGGATTGTTGTTGGATGTTGAATCAGCGATCAAAAAGTGAAGTACCTAACCTGTGCACGAAAAATAAAACAGTACGCTGAGTAAAACTCAGTGGTATTTCTATAACTAGAATAATTAAAGATAAGATAAGATAAGATAATATGCACATATTAATTATAAAAACAATTGAATATTTAAAACCACATTTATTCATACAATGGAATTAGCCATGCAATACTCAATTCATGAATACATCATTATAACCATACTCAATTTTCATCACTTGCTACATAATAGCTTTCCATAATTTGTTCCACATATCATTTAAACAATGGCACTATCCATTCTATATACAATTCATAAGTATATAACTCATATATTCCATGTATTTATAACATATTTCACATTTTATTTTCAATTCATTATATCAATTCCATTTCTCATATCATGCCATTTCAATATCAATTATAAAACTTTATTATTTATTTACCCCTATTAACACGACTCGGACTCGGACTCAGACGGATACATGGATCCAACCAACACACCAGTTTGGCACCCAGTGCCTCATCGGATAAATCTGAAGTAGTAATTGCGCCCAACGCTATATAAATTGACACCTAGTGTCTCATCGGTTAAACCGAAGTAAATTGGCACCAATGCCTCATCGACTCAAAGTCGAAGAAATCCCTGAACTTTTTCAATCCTATGGCATGCAATTTATATCCGACTCAGCCCAATATAGTTAATAGGGTTTAATTTCACTTTCCAAATACAACTAATATTCAATGTCCAAATTTCACATTAACACATATCTTCATTTTAATTCAATAATCAAAGTGCCATATACTCACCTTAACCACTTACCATATACATTAATTTAAAATATAACAATCAACAACTAGGTTTGGATTATAGAAATACAAACTAGAAATTCCGAGCTATTCGATGTTGACTTTATCTTTCCTCTTTTTAGTCGAGGATTCCGGTACGACGTTAGCTACAAAATTAAAACAATTAAAATTCATTAATACAACACAATTCAATTTCATATTGAATATTTCAATTTTGACTCAATATTTGCCTAATTTCCAATTTGGTCCCTAAACCGAGACTAATTTTTTATTCTTCACAATTAATTCTATATTTTCATACAATTTCCACTTTAAACTAAATTTAACTCCCTATTTTCACTTAAATCCCTAAATTTTAAATTTTTCTCAATTTAGTCCCTATTATTCAAAATTTACAATTTATTCTACAATTTAATCCTTTTTCATTTCTAACTTAAAAATTCATCAATTTAATCCCTAATACTAAAATTATTCAACATTAACAACACTTAAAAACTCAGTAATTGCTAAAATTTCGACATGGGTCGAGTAGTATTTAACACTAAGATTTGAAAAATATAAAAATTACAAGAAAAAGGACTAAATTGACTAACCAATTGAGCTTTGAACCATAGAAGTCCCTAAGCCTTGCGTCTTTCTTTCTCTTTTCTTTCTTTCCTTTCTGTTTTCGTTTGGCTTTGGCTTTCTATTTTTTTTATTCATTTACTTATTTTATTTTATTGTACATTAGTTTATTATTATTATTATAATATATATACTTAAATATTAAGTAAACTTATTTTATTATAATATATATTAAATTTATAAATATCTTACCTTATCTCGCAACAATAGCATAATTGCTTCTTTAGTCTCTTTAATTTTTTTTAATCTATAATTCAACTTTCACCCTATATGCAATTTAGTTCTTATACCTAATTACTCTTAATTCATGCAATTTCACTTAATCAAAACCTAATTAACTACACAACTAGCTTCTAAATATTTACGAGTCCAATTTACGAGAACGGAGTAATGGGAGTGCACTTTCCGACACCCCTGACTATCGGGTCGTTACATAACATGTCCCAAAAATACCATCTCGAATAACCAAAACTCTTACTTACTGAGCTTTCCGAAAAGTTACTTCTCTCATAAAACTTGCAATATAATCTTGAGATGCTTATCATGTTCCACTTATGATCTCGAATATATCAGGATATCATCTATGAATTGATCTAGATAAGGATGATATATGTTGTTCATGAGATCCATGAATGTCGCAGGAGCGTTTATTAACCCGAATAGCATCACCAAAAACTTGTAATAATTGTATCGTGTACAAAAGTTGTATTTGGTACGTTACTATCCTATACCTTCAATTGGTAATATCCCAATATCAAATCAATCTTAGAAAAGACGAATGCTCCCTTAAACTGGTCAATAAATCATCGATACGCGACAAGGGATATCAGTTTTTTATTGTCAACTTGTTCAGCTGTCGATATTTTATAAAAAATAATATTTTAATTAAGATCATTTTTATTTAATAAAATTATAATTGATAGGCTTGATTATATGAAATAACTATAATTTTACTTAAAATTTTAGGCAATATGTTGTTATAGAGAACTAATTTAGTAAAGAATGTAATTCATAACTATGGTTGTTGTTATAGGTGAAAACCTGTTATAGATGGTTAAAATAAAACCAAAAAAAAAATCGATTCTACTAGAAACTTAACTGTTATAGCAAATGACTGTTATAAAGAGGGTTGACTGTATATGCAAGAGCTTCTTGTTAAAAGCTTCCATGGTTGGTGCTTCTTCAACTCCCACTCTTATGGTGTGACCTTACCTAGGTTAAGTGCTACTGATGGTGAGCCTTTCTCAAATATGTCACACTATAGGAAAATAATGGGTGCTTTACAATGTGTGCTTGACACGACTTGACATTGCTTATAGCGTTAATAAGGCAAGTCAGTTTATGAATGCCCCCTTAGAGACTTATTGGCGTGCAATTAAAAGAATATTGAGGTATGTGCAAAGCATAATGGATTATGGGTTGTGTTACAAAGCCTCGTCTGCAAATGTTCTCGAATGTTTTCTTGATGCTGACTGGGCCTCCTGTCCTGATGATAGGCAGTCTACCTCAAGTTATGTGCTTTACCTAGGAGGTATTCCCATTGCTTGGGGATCCAAGAAATAGTCTGTAGTATCAAGGTCTTTCTTTGAGGTCGAATATAGGAGTTTGGCCAATTCAGTGTTTGAAATACTGTGGTTTGAACCACTATTAGCAGAGATGTGGGTTGCAGTACTTGCCAAGCCTGTTATGGTGTGACAATACATCAGCTGTTGCCATGGCTTTAAATTCAATTCATCATGCACGAATGAAACATGTTGAAATTGATTTACATTTTGTTCGAGAGAGGATAGCTGCAGGAAAACTGGAGGTTAATTATGTTCCCGCTGGTGATCAAGATGTTGACATTCTTACTAAGCCTTTGTCTTAGTCAACTTTTGTTCCACTCTGGTCAAAGCTTCTAGTCTTATCTTTTACTGAAGCTAGTAACTCTGACAGCTGGGTGGATTTCAAACAATTTTCATTTTCTCAACAACTTCAATGACCAGGATTATGACTAGTTAATAGTTGTAATGTTGGTTACTAGTTAGTTGCTTATCAGTCAATAAAAACAATGTATTACCAACATAACAATATAGTTCTGACGATTCATCTTTTCAGTATTTTTTGATAGTGCAAAGATCTAACTGACGAAATAGAAGTTGAAAGACCAATTAAGTCCAAAAAAACTTTAAAGACCAACTACATACAAATGGATAAGTTCAAGAGTCAATATATAATATATATATATATATATATATATTAACCCTTTTATTTATTTCATTAGGGCTTACCACATAGAAAGGGAAAAACGTTGCAGAAACAAGGGAAAGATATTTGTGGAATTTTACTTTTTTAGGGCATTATTACATCTGCAGCTTCCTGTGATATTTATCGAAGGGAATAGAATGGAAAATGTAGTGTTTAACACGCACACAACGGTGAAAGAATTTCAATTGATGGGTTTGGACTACATTGTAACAAATTACCAAGTGAAGGGCTGATTTGAAACTTAGGCTAAAGTTAGGGGGTGTATATTTTTATTAGTTACAATAATATTACCATAAAACAATAATACTCGACATGATTACAATCCGAAGTCCTCGTCACCATAACAGTCAAAGCGTCTACTTCATATCCATTCAAGACACGTAGTCATGTGCATCATCAGCGACAGCGTTATCGGTTCTCTGAGATGCACCTTGGTCTGTCCCTATTGTTCTCTTACTCATGTTAGCTCGTTGCACTAGTCGAACCAATGCTTGAACCACTTCCGACATAGGAGGCCGGAATTCGGGCTCCGGCTGTTCCAGAGAGACAATTAAAAGGATCAGTAAAATGCTACAGCAATGAAGACGAAACAAGCAGCTCACAAGTTGTCTTGGCATTTTCAACCAAGACATTACCTGGACGCAAAGTGCAATAACGTCGGCAAACCGAGAGAGAGACTTAACCGGGTAAAGCCCTTCAAGTGCAGGGTCAACCATCTTAGATAAAGCATCAATATCATGCAGCTGAGGTGCTGCCCATCGAACCAAAGACTGCTCTAGTCTTGGCCTTGTGCTGTTCAAAACACTCGCATACTTAGAATTGCGGTGAACTAAATGGATGCTAATACATCGAATAATGGAATACCAAATACTTCATAGATGATTCCTCACCTATCAAATGGCTTACGTCCTGTGAGAAGTTCCAACATAACCACTCCAAAACTGTAAACATCACTCTTAAGAGAATACTGACCAGACATGGTAACTTCGGGTGCACCGTATCCAGACATGGTAACATCATCATGATTTAGTACCTGCATAACAAATACCCTACATTAATAATTCACTTTTAGCATCCAATTACCAGAAAACCCTAGTGCATTAGAGACCTGAATGATACTGTTCATAGACCATGAAATTCACAAAATTTAATTCAAGTGGAACGTGATGCTTTTTGAGGATGCATAGAAAGCCATTTTAAAACTTTTCAGTCACTACATTTGTGGTCAAAAAATGGTTTGATACCTCTAAAACTTGTAAAAATACCAATTAACATATGCAATGCAAGTAATTGGAAAGAAGAATCCCATTGAACAAAAGAGACAAGACAGGTTCAAATATAGATGAAGTACAACATAGTTGTGCAGAGCTAACTGAAAATAACTGAACTAATGAGATTTACCTGATCTGCATTTGGAATAAAGGTTGCCAAGCCTGAGTCTGAAAGGTGAGGATTGAGTTCAGCGTCAAGTAAGATGTTTTCTGACTTGATATTTTTATGAACAATAGATGGCGAGCAACCTTCATGCAGGTACCTTTAAGAAAAATTATGAATTCTTTGTAGCCATTTGACAAGAGATAATAATCACTAACAGCCAATAGATACTACTAGCATATTTACAAATAGTTAATTCTCAATTGTCATCAACTGGGTATTGCTAGGGAGGCCAATATGTTTAACCTCATCACATAACTACCTGGCTTTGCAAGGTTCAAAGGGTCTAGTAACTAGAGTTGGCAAAACTTGAACACAATCTACATAAAATTGGTGAACTGTTTTACATGCATGATGCAAATGCCAAAACACAGTATAAACGGAAATGAAGACTAGGGAGGAAAATAAAAGTTATTGGGAATTAGGGGGCTCAACATTAGCTGCTTACAAGAGGGAAAAAGAGTAAAAGGAGATTAACGGCAGCCCCTTCTACCGGCTATGATGATCTAAAATGAGATGAAATAATGGCTATTGTTACCCATTATCAATTTATTGACTTACTCTAATGCACGTGCAGTCCCCAGAGCAATTTTGACACGGGAGTTCCAAATCAATGGCTTGCTGTACTCATCTGATAGATGCAGAAACTCATGGAGTGAGCCATTTTTGTGGAAGTCGTAGACAAGTAGGTGCTGTCCATGCTCTGAACAATATCCAACCAGCTTTGTGACATTTGTGTGATGCAACTCGGAGATATTCGAAACTACCTCTATAAAATCATCAGACAGTTCACTGGGAAGAGCTGATGAATTTATTTTCTTCACAGCAAGAACCTATGGCAGTGTGAACACAAGGTACCAGCAAGGTGAGTACTGAGTAGAAAATTCTTAAAAATCTTATGGCATGTAAACCACAAACTACGGGCAAAACAATTATGGAGATGAAAAAGGGATCTCTTAGGTTTTGCTTGTGTGCTTGGTAAGAAAGATTAAAAAATTGAAAGAAAATAATTTTCATTCTTTGAGTTGAAAAATGAGAGGAAAGGAAATGAAACTTTTGAAAAATGCATAATTTTGAAACTAACATTCATGTCTCTCATTTGGAATAATTTGTTTTTATGTACTAGGATGGAAAATGGCCACCTTTTACCTTTTTTATCTTCTTTCCTCTCACTTCTCTTTTCTACCAAGCACACTCCAAATTTATTTTCTTTTCACTTTTCCACACCCTCCTTCCACTTTTCCAACCAACCAAGTACATTCTTATTGAAAAAACTCATGCACCACACTTAAAAGATTGTAGAAATAGAGGTGCATACAAAGATTAAATATGCTTATGAAAAGAGTATTTCTCAAGATAGAGCATGTAGGAAAACAGAAGTTGCTATAAAATATTAATGCAGAGATCATGCTCCATTAATTTTGACATGAATATAGATTTTTCGGGAGGAAGATTCACACCTTGCCGTCATCAAATTGAGCTCGATAAAAACGTCCAAAAGATCCTTCACCAAGAAGATTTTCAACACTGAAACTGCCAGTAGCCATCTGGAGGTCTGCTATTGAATATGATGCAACAGTTTTAGGAGCTGCAACAGCCTTCTTAACAACAAAAGGCTTTTTGGAAAAGTCTTCTTCATCAAATGATTTGTGACGGTCAACAGGTGGGGGTCGAAGGTTTATCGAAGCAGGTTTATCAAAGGTCTTGGTGTCAACTGAAGAGGCAGACTGTATAGATTTCATTTCTGCAATGCAATTTTAAGCATGAGAAGAAACAAATAGTTTGATCAAGAGAAGCAAAAAGGTTTTAGATAAAAAAAGTTAACATAGACATTATAAAAGTAAACAAATGCTATACAATTTATGTGCAGCCCACAGCAGCAATCACAAGTTAAATTACGTCCAGCAGTATACAATAGCATTTCAACATGATAAAATCAGAATATTTTGAAAACAACACCCGCTTCCCCCGGGGCTAAAAGTAAAAAAAACCAAGAGGCTTCAGTTAGAGTCTCCCATATCCCTTTATGAAAGCAAAAGGCTTAAATTCACAATCTATGAAGAAATGCCTATCAAATCATGGAGTCAAGAAGGGATCTTCACAGAAGCATATTTTCTTCTAACCTACTGAATTGTTTACATCATAAGTTCTTCGCATTTCTACTACTTTGAGCATACATAGCATGTTCAAATTGGAGTCTAAAGTTACAAAACCAAGGAGATAAGTTCTAAATGAAAGTGCTGGATATCCTTAAGAGATTTATTAACTACAAGACTAAGTTTATAGCTTCTGCAGCTTGAATGAAAGACACGAAATCTCTTCATCAATAAATCCAATGCAGCAGCATTCCAAGCAACGTGAGCAAACAGTAAAGATAGCTATTTGGTGACATTTAACTGGCCACCATGCAGAGTTGCAAATAGACTGAGTGTTACCTTTCACTTCATTAGAAGGAAGAGGAGCAAAGGGTTGATTATCAAACTTTTCAATATCTGAGGATGTCCTCCTGGATCTTCTCTTCACCAGAAAGAATGCTACAAGAGCCCCAACAATAAGGATGAATATTACTATTCCTGCTATGCCTCCACCTCCAATCCCTGATTTGCTACCCTCACCAGGCCCACCACTAGAACCACCATCCGATGGGGAACTATTGCTACCAGATTTGTGATTTCTATTATTTCTAGTGGCAGGAGTGGTACCAGGAGGAGGTGGAGGTGCAGGCCCCAAGCTCCAGGAATTACCATCCTTCCTGTCATGAAGATTATTCAGATTGAAATTGCAAAGGACTTTAATACAAAGAAGTCATGGCACTAGATATTGAAGTCAAATGCTTACTGCAAATTGATGCTTTTCAATTGATCAGGTATCCAGCCAGTAAAACGATTATTGGAGACATACCTGTGAGACATAAAAACGACTATCACAAAGGTTAGTATTACGGGGTCATTTACATTATATGGAAACAAAAGAATGATAACAGGTTACCCACAGAGTGTCAAGGGGAAGATTGGCAAGCACATCAATAGTTCCAGTAAACTGGTTGTTCTGCAAGTACCTGCAAAAGGGAAAAAAACACATTTCAGGAGATTCCACCATATGCACTTGTTCCACAAAAGATATTTCCTATACTACTTACATAGAGTTCATACTAGTAAGATTCTTAAAACTCTCAGGGAGATCACCAGTCAGAGAATTGAAAGAGAGATCCCTGAAGCAAAGAATAAAGATAACTGTTAGCTCAGTGTTAAATTAACTTAAAGACAGGCATATACGGAAAACAACATAATCTGAATGGTGGTAGGAAGAACATTTTACAATGTAGAGAGGGAAGAAAGTGGTCCAAACATGTCACTCAATTGGTTCTGCAACTGGTTATGTGCAAGATTTCTGCATTTCCAGAAATGGAAAAGAAAAAAGAGTGCATGAATTTAAATTTCTACAGACCTTGTGTCAACAATTGAATATTTGGAACACTACTTACAGGTATTGAAGAGAATGCATCTGATTTATGGAATAAGGGACACTTCCAGTAAATTGATTAAATGCAAGATTTCTGCAGACAAGTGAACATTATATTATATAAAAATCGTTAAAAAATAAGAAAAGAAACAGAAGAAATAGGAAAGGAAACAAATACAAGTTTGAAACATACAATCGCTGCAAGTTTTGAGGAATATCATATGGTATATCGCCTGCAAGATTGTTATGGCTCAAGTCCCTGCAGATTTGATCAAATATCACTATAAATATTACCTTATAGATGTAAGAAAAGAAAAGCAATCCACTACTAAGGATTAGATTTCCTACAGTTCCTTCAATGATGTCAAACTTTGAAGGCTGTAACCCATTGACCCGGAAAGTGCGAGATTTGACAGCTTACTGAAAAAAAACAAAGGCAAATAGAAGAATAGTTAGCATCAGCTGATTTAAGATATCTCAAAGGAAAAAAGAAAAGAAAAGAAGATTACATTTCAGTGACACGTTGGTCTGAGCAAGTAACACCTTTCCAGGACTGCCCACATGGATCACCATTGTTAGCGGTCCACCCAGTTAGCTGCTGTGGTGAATTTAAACTGCTGAACATCACCCCTAGAGCAGAAGCTGCAAGTCAAACATCCCACAAGGAGAGTAGTTTTAATCACAAGTATTAAATTCTTCCACTTCTCGGTTGCAAACGTTCATGGAAACCAATTCATTACAATCACTCATATGGACTACTGTGCTTCCATGCACACAATGTATGTTTAACAAATTTATCTTTCTAGTAAATATATATTTAGCCATCCTTCAAGTGATTACTGACCTAGCTATCAATGAGCAAAATGGTAAGTCAGAAATTTAGCCAAAGCTACAGGAACCTCACCAAAACAGGGAATTCTGACATACAAATACAAGAGCTCTTTTTGGTCTTCATAATGCAGTCTTAACAAATAGTTAATTTGGGCTAATGCTATATCCATGCTTATACTCATGGTAAGGCAAGATAGCCATGAGTCCACAAGCATGGAAAAAAAATTGTATTGACACCCAGCAAGAGAAGTGGGGAGAAAGATTAACTTGTTCCAGAAAGAAGCACTTCAGAGAAGAGCCAAAAAGGTTAGAAATGTCGTCCAGGAATATATATCCTACAAAGTTACGAGTAAAATTGAATTCAGAACTGAAATCCTAAACTTCCCATTCTTATCTCCATAATCTAACAAAACCCACCTTTGAAAGCAAGGTGAAAACTTTGCAAATAATAAACAAAACTGACAAAGTTTTGGCAAGAAAAAAGGCAATGCAATCAAGTAAGTTCGTTTTAAGCCACAAACAGTTAAAAGCAGATAAAGAACCAAAAAAGAAACACCAAAGATGACACAGATTCGGCAAGAAAAGGCAGCCATATGCAGAATATAGAAATCTAAAAAAATATGGAGAAAAGGCAAAGGGAAAGTAACGCAAACCATCTCCTTGATCTGTAGCAGCATTTGCACATCCCAAAATGCAGACTGTAAGCAGCACCAAAACCAAACCTTTTCTCCAAATTTCCGCCATCTCTCTCCAAAATGCTCACTTCCCAGTTCCCACTAACCAGAAATGATTTTGGGTTTATAACTTATTCTTCTTTCCTTTTTTTTTAAATGATAATCTTTTTTTTTTTAACTCTAAAGAATTTATATTTATTTAGCCACTATATCTAAGTAAAAGCTAGCAGACACGACTTACCAGTAGAATCCAAATCCCAGAAATGTTAAATATTTTTACATTGCGCTGCCCTTGTCTATAACACGAATTACCTTTTTTAATTCGATAAATATTACATAAAATAATTCTTAATATGTTTCCTTACTTATCAATTAAATTAACTTTTTTTACATATATAAACATCACAAATTCCTTTTCTTTTCTTTTTTATAATTTGTTTCTTTTAATGTAACTTGCACTGATAAGAAAATGAAAATGCAAGGAGTCGCTTACACTTTTAGTAGGTGTATCTAGCTTTGATAATTGCCATTTCTTTCATTTAAAAACTACCATTGCTTTGATTCATATGCCACTGCTAAATTTTTCCAATAATAAAATAGCATTCCTAACTTTCACAAGGTTTATATGTTTTTGTTTTTGAAATTTACTTTATATTTTGGGATATGACAGTTTTAAGATTGTGCTATATTATTACATAAAAAATATAATTTTTTTTTAAATTTAGATGATGATGTGATATAATCTTAGATTATCATATCATTAAATGGGTCAAAACTAAAAAAATCACCAAATTCAAGAATTAATGCAAACTAAAATGAAGTTCAATGACTAAATTGAGAAAAACTGACAAGATAAAGGACTAAATATTACTTTTATCTTTTTTTTTGTAATCATTATACCATTACTACCCATTTATTTTTTGGGGTTTCAAAACCACCCCATTGTCTTGCTTTTTGTTTTTGACAGAAGTAAATTATGTGATCATAATTTTCGCATAGTTTCAGTTTAGAGCGTCAATTTCGGTATAGATTCTTAAGCAATGAAAGGGTTGATAGGCTTTTGGGTTTCAGGCTGACGACTAGACTGTGACATTTTGGAAGGAGTGAGTAGCACTGTCAGACCCAAACTTGTTTGCATCTGCAATGGAAAATTACAGGCTTACAATCCGTGATTCCACCGCCAAATGTTTGACTTTTTATTTTTCCTTTTTAAAATCATTTTAACATTTGTGTTATAGAGAGTATTAACAGTAAAAGTAGCATAAATTCTCTTATATTATATTTTAGTTTTTTATTAAAAAAATTAGATAAATTAATTTTTATAGATGAGTGAGTAAAATAGTCCTTATGTTAAAATTTGATGTTTATATAAAGTATAATAATAAATTTAGCTATCACTCTTTACATGTTTATTCAATCTGATTCATATTCTTCTATTAGAAATAAATTAGAAAATTTTGAAACTAATAAGGCTAAATGGTCAAAAAGGCCTTAGTAATAAATTAAAATTAATCAATTCAGCCTTTTTAAAATTTAAATATTATTTAAAAATCATAAAAATTATAACAAAATTTATAAAAAAAAGTTATAAAAAATTTTAAAATTATAAAATTTGTTAAAAAATAATAATACCAACCCAATAAAAGAGCAGGGTCAATTTTTTAAAATACTATAACCATTAGATTTTAATGGGTTGGAATTGTTATTTTAATATAATTTTTATAATTTTATAACATTTTTATGATTTTTTAATAATTTTTTAAATTTAAAAGGGCTTAATTGATTTTTTTTAAAAATTTGTTACTAAGGCCTTTTTGACTTTTTAGCCTTATTAGTTTAAAAAATTTCTAATTTACTTCAAAAAAAGAATAGGGGTCAATTTGAATAAATATGTAATGGTTGATGGCTAAATTTGTTATTATACCTTATATATAAACACCAAATTTTAACTAAGGCCTTTTGACCATTCAATATAAATGTATAAACTTTGCTCACTCATCTAACATATAAGGGATAATTTATACAATTTTTAGTAGAGGGATAAAACATAATTCAAGCTATAGTACGAAGGGTTTTATGGTACTAATTCATTTAATAATATTTAGTCACTCTCATAACCTATTTTTAACAAAAGAAAGGAAAGAAAATTTTTGTTTATATAAAAAAAATCTTAATTTTTACAAATTCTTTTACTTATTTATTTAATTTTACATTTAAATTTATATTAACTATTAATTATATAATTTATAATAATAAATTTATTATAATATTATATAGCTCGTCATTTCCTTGAAAAATTGACCTACGGTGGTAATACCATTTGCAAATTGCACCGTGCCTTTCATTCTTTTAAGGTATTAGGTTTTTCTCCATCAATATTTTTGTCACATTCTAGTCATCCATTAAAATTTTCATTTATTTTATCTCTTAAACTTGTATTATTTATCAAATTATCCTAAAATAAATAGAAAAGTTAACGTCTATTAACTTTGTTAATGTAACATACACATGGGTTTTCACGTGGAAGCCAAGATAGTAATTAATTAATTTTTTAAAAAATTAAAAATTGAAATTAAAAATATTAAATTTGTTTTAAAAAGTACAAAAATTATTAAAATATATAAATTTTTAAATTTTTTTAATTTAAGAAATTAATTAATGGATAACGGACATACGTGTGGACTGTCATATCAAAGTCACATCAACAAAATTAACAGACGTTAACATTTTTATTTATTTTAGGAAAATTTGACAAACAATATAAATTCAATAGCTAAAAGAAACGAAAATTAAATAAATGACTAAAATAATTTTTTTTTATAAAATTGGAGGATAAAATAAGTTATTATACATTTTTATGCTTTAAGATATTAGTTATTTTATGAAGATTTAGGATAAATATAGTTTGTAAATCATATTTGAGCGGTTAGTTAAGTCTTGGTTTGTTAGTTAGGGGAAGTATTTGGATTTTTCAACTATTCAGATTTACTTTGATCGTAAGTTGATATGTGGGTTTTCATCCTATTTTTTGTGCATGTCATTTATGAATTTTATTTGATTTTCTATTAGTTTCTTTTATTGTATTTTTATTGATTTGATTATATATTATAATTGAAAGTGTATATATTTCTACTTATAAATATGCTGAATTAATGTTTGAGGTGAATTAATTTTTAAATATTTAGAAATAAATCTTTAAATTTATATTTAAATATATAAAAAATATAAATATAAAATACAAACATTTTTTTTGGTTCTAAATAAAATACAAACAGTTAAAAATATATAAACAGCACAAAATATTAGAGCTGTAAAACCTAAAAGCTGTCGGGTCAGATTAGCAGCTTTTTCTTTTGGAGGGGTTTGTAATGGAGTTCATGACCACCACTAAACTACATTTACATTTTATTTGAATCAGCACATGAATTATAGCCCCACACTAAAGTCCGAAAAATGTTTCCTCCTTATTTGCTTGGTTTTTATCTAAAAGATTAGACAAAAAAGCTTGATGTATGATGTGTTATATGAAATTATCTCGTTGAAGACAACCATCTCAATTCGAATTTGTTGATACAGTTATACAACAAGAAGAAGAGATGGAGGAGGATGTGATGAAAATTACAGAGACCGATTTACTTAGTCGGGATGAAAAGTCGGAGGTTACAAAGAGTATATAAAGGGAGAGTATAAAGACTAAGTGTTGAAGGTAAGCTTATAGAGTATAGGCTTAGTATCTTTGGAGAGACGACGCTTCCTTCATTGTTCTTGGAAGTATTTATAGGTGGGGTCTCGTGTAAGATAGTGTTAACTTGTTGGACTTGCCATCTAGCCATTATTGTCGAACATATAGGGTGGATGTCTTTGATAGGACGAGGATGTCTATAATGAAACAAATCCTATCATTCATTCTAGCTTGGTGGTACGAAGCAGTTGAACCCACGTAAAGTTTAGTAACCAATGATATCACGTTCTTAACAAAAGGTCAATGCTTAAGCTAGCAGATGGTTTCTTCATGTCCAAGTGGTTGGAATGAAAGGTGACCTTTCGACTGGCCACTGTTGAGTTTGCTACTCAAGCAGCCTTCCGACTTTCCATGTGTCTTTAATTGGGTAAGGGTATAAAAATATTCCCCCCATTAATTCGAAAAAGGGTTTATAAAATGGCCTTTCTTAAGATGTATTGTTCTACCCCCCATTTATGTTCTTTTGATTTATCCTGCAGTTCATTGCTGGTTTCAATGAGCTAGCGGAGGGACCGATTGGACATATGCAATTGAAACTCAAATGTTTTATAATTAAGTTTCATCATTTCGCCTATTATAAACTCATTTAGTCACGAACTCATTCCACTATAATATCGTAACTGAGCTCTCCCCAACAACATACCATTATGAAATCAACTTTATATGTGTTTGTCCAATGACCTTGTCATAAGTGTGTTACCCGTATAGGATATCCTTAATCTCTTTGAGATAATATTCGTTCTCCCAATATGATCCTTTTTTATCTCATGGTAATCATTACATCTTCCTTCATGAAAAGTCAATTACCATTAAATAGTAATCAAGTCATTCATCACAAAAACGAACAACATGTGGCCATGTTTACTTTTCATTAACCATGTAATGCTAATAAGAGGATATAACTTACCCATGTCCCGGGCTATGAATTCCACTGTTGTGAATGATGCTACATACTGCAGAAGTCGTACACCTAACACACTAGCTTTCAATTCTTTATCTATTCGAACTCAGGCTTTTACTTACATCAAAGTGTACGAGTCACACATACATAGTCCGTCATCCACTCAGGATTTAGGTATGTCACACTATGAATGTCACAAGTGTATAAACCCATAAACGGATTCAAGATTTATTCTTCTTGGATCCAGTCCGATATACAATCAGTCGAGTTAATCACATCTATTTCTCTATCTTTTGGGAGTCATCTGCTCCGATGCCAAGACAAAACATCTCCCCAATTAGACTTGATAGAAGACATATTAGTCTTTCAATCGGTTTGCTCATTTCCGATTAGACTAAGGACAAGTTTAGGTTTGTCTACTAATACAAGTTGTATTTTCGTATAACGATCTGACCACGTAATACCACTTAGTGTTAGTTAAACATTAGACAACCAATGAGCTTCCATTTTGCTTTGCATGCAAAACTTATGTGAGGAAAATTATACAAAGTATATCAATGAATTTGTTTTATTAATTAGTCTAATAAAAAAAATTACAAGTTTACAAATGAATATACTACACTCAGGGCACCAGATACAACACAACAATGACCATAAACTTAGGGTTCCAATTCTCGTCTAATTTAGTTCTTTTGCTCCAATTCTGACTCATTCTAGTAATCTTGTACTCCTACCCTTAAATATTTTAGATCATATTATTAACAAGTTTATGCTTTTGTCTTTACTATATTCATACATACATTAATGGATAACTCTCTTTACGATGTTGAAGATGAGAGTGTTTGATTAAAAGGAAAACACTTAGGGGGAGAATATATAATTATGATGATTTTATTTTCCCTATATATGTTCTGTTCAAAATTTCCAAAGGAAGATATTGTTGACACATTTGGAGGTAAGTTTGTTTTTGTGGTTGCTTCTGTGGCTGAAACAGTGGCCACAACTTGAGACACTATTTTATTGCCCTACTTGCCTATTTAGAAAGTTGTCAAATTTTAAAACAAAAGCATTGGACTATTTATTTTGCAGATATTTGGATGAGTAAAACCCATAACAAGAAGACAAATTGAGTTGAAATTGAAGACTTGAAGATTCGTTCTTGCAGTTCATGTTACCTGCAGAACAAGTAATGTAACACCCCTTGCATGACCCGATTGCCAAATTCGAGTTACGAGATGTTACAGTAGTTGCTGGAGCAACTACTGACAAATTCATAGTAAAAGATGTTAGATCTGGTGCCCTAAGTGTAGTACTTTTGTTTAAGTACACTTGTAATTTTTCGAACAGATTGGTTAATAAAACTATTCATGAATTACATTAATACTTTGTATATTATCCTTACATGTTTTTTTTCACGCAAAGAAAAATGGAAGCAAATGTTGCTCACTGGTTGTCTATTGTTTAACTAATATTTAGCGGTATTACGTGGTCAGATTGTAATATAGAAAGAAAACTTGTATTAGTAGACAAACCTAAACATGTCCTTAGTCTAATCGGAAATGAGCAAACAGATTGAAAGAATAATATGTCGTCTATCAAGTCCAATTGGGGAGATGCTTTGTCTTGGGCATCAGAGTGGATGACTCCCAAAAGATAGAGACATAGATGTGACTGACTAGACTGACAGTACATCGGACTTGACCCAAGTAGAATAGATCTTAAATCTGGTTATGGATCTATTCGCCTCTGACGTTCATAGTGTGGCATACCTAAATCCTGAGTGGATGGAAGGTTATGTATACATGACTCGTACACTTTGATGTAAATAAAAGCCCGAATTCGAATAGATAAGGAACCGAAAGCTGGTATGTTGGGTGTATAACTTCTACAGTATGTAGCGTCATTCACAATAGTGGAATTCATAGTCTGAGACATTGGTAAATGATATCCTCCCATAGGCATTACATGGTTGATGAAAAGTAAATGTGGCTACAGGTTATTCGTTTTGTGATAAATGACTCGATCACTATTTGATAGTGATTAACTTTTCATGAAAGAAGATGTAATGACTACTATGAGATAAAATAAGATTACATTGGGAGAACAGATATTATCCCAAAAAGATCAAGGATATACTATGAGGGTAACACACTTATGAAAATGTCATTGGACGATCACTGAATAGTTGCTTTCGTAATGGTATATCGTTAGGGAGAGCTTAGTCACGATACTATAGTGGAATGACTTTGTGACTAAATGAGTTTATAATTAAGAGGCAAAAAGTCAAAACTTAATTATAAATCATTTGAGCTGTAATTACATATGTTCAATCGATCCTTCCGCTTGCTCGTTGAAACCATAACTGAATTACGTTTTTGAATCAAAATGAATGAAATGATAGGAACAGAGAAATGAAAAACATTCAGAAATGATTATGGTTTTCTCCAAAATGGAAAAATGGAATCATTTGGAAATGAATGTGAGTTTCTCAAAAAATGGAAATGGAAATGATAAATGATCCATTTGCAAATATATATGAATTACTCAGAAATGATCGGAAGAATGAGTTTATGTTTTTGAGTAGTTTTAAAGCCTGAAAATGAAAATACATCATTCGATCATAGTGAATAAGTTGAGTTGTGAAATATTGAATATATTTTCTTGGAAAATTTACAAAGGGTAAAGTTGTCATAATTTTATCGAGGGTAAAATTTGTATGAGAAAATTATTTAATTGGAAAATTAATATTTATTTTGGAAAATATAAAATATGTATTGGGTTAGATTAAATTATATGGTGCTAGTTAAAAGTCCAGAAAGCATGTAACACCCCTTACCCGTATTCGACACTTGAACCGGGTACGAGGTATTACCGTACTTAACTAGCTCAATTGTACAACATCGTTCCATACTGTTTCAAATTAAAACTTTTCATTCGAGACCACAATGTCCTTATTATAGGTCTACAAGATCCTTAACTTCCACGCGGAATGATTCGGGGCCAAATTGGAAACTTAGAACACTTAGAAAAATTTGACTCAAAACAGGGCCATACGTCCGTGTAAAGGATGGGACACGCCCGTGTGGCGTATCACATGCCCGTATTCCACACCCGTGTGGATTTATTTTTCTATTCAAACCTACAGAGATTTTCACACGGTCAGACACACGCCCGTGTCCCTGGCCCGTGTCTTAGCCTGTGTGCAAAAACCTTGGCATTTTGTTTATGTCGTCATCATTTCAATAAGGTCACATGGCTAAGGCACACGCCCGTGTCCTTAGACCATGTGTCGAATTAAATTCCCAATTTCAGGTGCAGACTTCACACGGCCTGGGCACATGCCTGTGTCTTTGGCCGTGTCTCCTACACGGTTGAGACACACGACTGTGTCTCAGCCCGTGTGTTTACTACTGAGCATACTAACTTGCCAACCTAGCATGCATGGAGACACACGGCCTATCAACACGCCCATGGGGCTGACCGTGTGTCACACACGCCCGTGTGTCTACCCATGTGGACATTTGTAAGGCTATCTACCAAGCCAAGTGCCTCCCTACAAATCAACCATGCTTATACCAATTTAATTCAACATATATCATGACCATAAGGTACTTCTAAGAACTCAAATCAAGACATCCACATAAGCATACATTTCATGAATTTCATCAACATTGAATAGATGAACTTGTCAAGTATTGGCCAATTTCCAATGACCATTTACAAAATGAATTGAACAACATTAATAGCCAACATCTTGGTTAACAAATATGACATAACAAAATAACCAAATCCTATACATGCCATACTCAAAATAAACCTAACTTTGCTATACCAAGAGAAGTTGATAGTGTGATTTCTGAACTCCGACATTCCACGAATTCCTGAGCTAGTTAGGCAATACTACAAGAAAAAAGGAAATGAGAGGGGTAAGCATAAAGCTTAGTAAGTTTGCATGAAATAAATAGCAACATAAGGCTCATAATGTCATCCATCCATGGCATTGAATAAAACACAAAGTCTTAAACACATTGTCATAACTTACTCATGCTTACTCTTACCAATTTCATATAATGTCTCATATCGTAAACATTTCTCGTGAATTACTCACATGTACCTGTATCACTTCATCACATAGCTTTAGCACTAATCTCATCTCTAATATAAACTTAGCTATTTACCCATTGAATCACTTGGGGATACTAAAAAATGCATAATTGTCATCATCCACATAAATTCGACGCCAGTGCCATATCTTAGATATGGTTTTACATGGGGTCACCTCTAGATGCCGATGCCATATCCCAGATATGGTCTTACACGGGATCTCATATCGATTGTCGATGCCATATCCCGGATATGGTCTTATACGATTCTCATATTCGATGCCGATGCCATATCCCAGATATGGTCTTATATGGGATCTCATTTCGGTGCCGAGGCCATGCCCCAGACATGGTATTATATGAGACCTTACCCATTTCAAGTCTCGATGATATTATTCTCTCATTTATTAAAGTCCAACCGGGACTTCGACATCACAATTCACATCATTTTCCCATTCAACATCATTACTCAAATTCATAGAAATATTATACAACATCACTAATATCAAACATTTATAAACTTATACATGATGTTGAATTTATTGCACACAAACTTATTTTATTGCACACAAACTTACCTCAATTTCAAAATAGGCCAAATTGTCGATTTAGTCCGATACCTTGCCTTTTCCTCGGTTAAAGTTAATTCCTCGTTCTTCTTGATCTATAATAACAAATTAGCTCATTTAATTGCCACATTAATCAATATATCTCAATAATCATATTTTGGAAAAATAACCATTTTACCCTTAAGCTTTCACAAAATGACTATTTTACCCCTAGGCTCGTAAATCAGTTCTAATCAAATTTCTTCCTTTAACGAGCCTAGGTGGAAATTTATTCCTCTTATAGAAACTCTTAATACTCATTATTCCACACATTTAACACCTATTTTAGGTGTTTTCATGGTAACACCTTTCACAAAAGTTGTTTATTTAACAACTAAGACTCATTTTCTTCCATAAAAATGCAGAAAACAACATAAATGCTCACATGGAAAAATTTTAAACTTTCAACCATTTTGCAAAATAGTCCCCTCTTTAGCTAGCTTAAGCTTTAGGGGTTCCAAAAGTACAAATATTATCAAGAAATGATCATCAAAACACTTACTTGCAAGGAGAAAAGCTTGCTGAAAATTTGAAGCTTTCAAACCCCTATTTTGCTTGTATTTTCGGTGGAGAAGAAGAGAAGAAAAGATGATATTTTTCTTTTCTTTATTTTATTATAAAACATCAAATTAGTCCACCGAATTACTACCAACTTTGACCAATTTTTACATGGTTTGTCCCTTATGGCCGACCACCCTACATCTAAGGGTCTAATTGCTCTTTAAGGGCCTCCAATTAATATCATATGGCTTTTAGACACCTTTAGCTTGTAAAATAGAACTTTCGCACTTTATGCGATTTAGTCCTTTTTTGCAATTAAGCATGAAATCTCTAAAATTAAAGCACCAAAATTTTCATGCACCTTTATAATCATGCTACAACTCATAAAATAATATTAAAATAATTTTCTTCAACCTCGGACTAGTAGTTCCTAAACCATTGTTCTGACTAGCCCCTAAATCGGGCTTTTACAATGCACATAATTGGGTCCAATACAATGAGAGGCTTGAATTCCTATCATAATACATATGAGGGGAAACACACCCTATTAGCCCCTGATCGTGTGTCAGAGTCTTAAAAATTTATAAAATGAATGATCGAGCCTAGAAACTAACTATAACAACGATTGAGGCAAGCGCACCTATCGAATAGTAGTATAGTTTAGTGGCAAGACCGGATTGTCGAACCCAAAGGAACTTGAAGTACTAATACTAACTTTCTTTCTATTATTTAGCCTAAGAATTAAAGGAATTTTTATCTAATCTAAAATTAACTAACAACTAAGCTAAAGATGCAAAGACAAAGAGAATGAATTGGGGAAAATAACTTGTGGGAAAAACCAATTGATTAAGACAATACCCGAGGAAGAATCCACCTAGACTTCACTTGTTATCTAACTCTGAACCAGACGATGTATTCACTTGACTTGATCCGTAGGATTCCCTAAGTTATATTAATACCTCTGTCGAGGCTACTAACGTCTAACCCTAGATTGATTAATTGAAATCTCTTTCTAATTAAAACCCCTAGAATTGCATTAACTTGATCTATGGACTCCCATATTAGGTTTCACCCTAATCCGGCAAAATCTCGTCACCTTATGTCTAGGCGTGGGATCAACTCCGCTTAATTATGCTAGATCTACTCTTAGGCAGGGACTTTTGCTCCTCCACATAAGCACATCACACTTGAATTAATATCCCGAAAATATCAAAACAAGAATTAAGAATACATAATTAAGAACAAATCAAGTTTTATCATATAGTTCAGCAAACGATAACAAGATTCATCTTAGGTTTCATCCCCCTCAAGTATCTGAGGGTTTAGTTCATAATCATAAAAGAATACATCTCAGAAGAAAAGATAAAACAAAACATAAGAAAACTCTAAAACTCCCTGAAGGAATTGAAGAGAGATCCTCCGTCTTGAGTATGACTCCGGCTTCTTGAGATGAATCAACTGGCTTCCTTCGAGCAAATTCCACAATTCTGACCCCTCTGGCTCGGCTCTTTGGCCTCGCTCGATGCCCCCTGAAGGTTGGCCTCTAGGGTGTATATATATGCTCTTGAAATGTGTTTCTTTGCCTCTAAGTACCCTAATTCGAATGAAACTCTTCTTTCTCATGCCAGGGACACGCCCATGGCACACGCTCGTGTGAATCGTGGCCAGGCCGTGTTCAAGTCTGTTTGATGTGGCACGGCCGTGTAGCTTGGGCCTAGGCCGTGTTGATTTCTTGAGATGTCCCATTTACTTTGTTTTAGGCCCGCTTCTCCTTCTTTTCATCCTCTGGTGCTTTTCTAAGTATAAAACATGAAAACAAAGGATTAAGAGCACCAATTTACACAATTCAAGGCTTAAATCATCCAAAAGCAAGCTAAATGTGGGCTTAAAATATGTTACTATCACGGTTTATCAGCCCCTCTTCCTCTCCTAGTTGGACTAGGAAGTTATTTTTCTATTTGAAATAAATCTCTACAATTCAACAAGGCTTCTACCTTCTCCCCTTCTAAATAGATGACACTGGTAGAGCTATTTACATGAAAAGATTGTTACTCTGCCGAAAAATAAAGAGAATTTATTCTTAACTATTAAATATAATTTTTTAAAGTAACGATTCTACCAATTTCTATTAAAGAAGAGTGAATTTTCATTTTCACCCCAAATTGAAAAGAAATTTTTTTCTAGCTCTGTGTTTTGATTTAATTGATTCGAGCTCACACTCAAAGTAGTTCGTGGTACTAGAATAGAAGAGACGATCATTTGGTTGAAAGCCGAAAAACATCAAGGAATTACTTATTCGAAAACACAAGTACGATTTTTGTCTAAGGTTTATTGTTATAAATATCACAAACCGGGTCGATTTTCATAATTTTAATTTTTTTGTGTGCAAGAAAACCGTTTTCAAACCAATTTTTTTTTCCAAAAAAATCATTATTCATGCAATCAATAGCAATACAACATTGAATATCATGAACTTTCTTTCCCAAGTTTTTTTCAACGCAAGATGAAATAGGGACCTTTTTTTAAATAAGTTTTAAAATTCCACACCAAATACACCATAAATAAATCATTCAAATATTCAATCATGTCATAAACACCTAAATAGTAAGATGCACAATTAAATTCGGACCTTAATAGAGCTTACGAAAGCTTTCTTGTAGACTCAAGAATGAAATAGGATTAAATTACAATATTTTTAGACTTTTCAAAATAAGTATCGATGCCCCAAATAAGTACCGATACCATTTTGAGTTTCATTATTTTAGAAAAATTGAATTAAAAATGAAGGTATCAATATTAGGCATAAAGTATTGATACCTTTGGCGAGGTATCAATACATTATCTTTGTATCAATACCATTTTTAGGTTCGATGTTTGAAATTTTTAAAAACAATCACTAATGTATGAATACTCCTTTCTAAGGTATCGATACCTTTGAGCCAAAAAATGTAAAAAACTTGCATTTTGGTACCCCTTTCATGCCAAGATATCAACACTCTCAAATGGTTCTTAAAAGCACACTTATACCCGCATAGAAACTAACCAAAACCATTCCAATTCATGTACTTAACCATTTGCAAAAATTATCCAGTGAGACCATTCCACAATTTTACATCAACTTATCAGTCCAACCTAACCAAATTCAATTTTTTCATCATGCTTTTAAGCTATTCCATACCCTCATATACCATATCAATTCGTCAAGCAATTTGTCATTCATGTACTACATTTATAGCTTAACATATTACCAAACATACACATAAATATGAACATTAACTTTCTCAAATTCAACCATTGACCAAGATTCAAACCAAACAATCATTTTCAAGAAAACTCATATATATAACACTTATGTACATGCCACATAACCGAGATTAAAACGAACAAAAGTCTACCGAGTCGATAGCAGGATAGTATGAGCTTCGATGAGATCTGATTGAACGTTCTGCAAACCGATAATCTATAGAAAAAAAGGGAAAACAAATAGGTAAGCATTTTGAATGCTTAGTAAGTTCATATGTGTTAAAACAATAACTTACCGCAATTTGCAATTAAACGTATCAAACTAATTAACTTGACACAATTTTCCTAACATAAAATTTCACAACAATAAGATGGGTTTATCATAGAACCAAATCATATAACAGTTCAACATTTAATATGCTTTTCAATTTAATACCATACATATATAACCTGACGTCAAATGTAGTAGTAATTTCGGTATATTTTCGTACTTAAGGAGATTATTTTCTAGGCATTTTAATATTAATTATTACATTTTCAGCAGTTAGTAGCTAAGTAGTGAAAGTTAATAAAATAAGTGTTTTTGACACATTTTTGGGTGTTGGTGACCTATTAGCCCGACATGGGCCTTAGGTAGGTTTAATTTGTGTATCTAAGTGTGCAGGATGCTTAATTTTAGGCCCAATTGATGTAAGAACTTGGGACGAGTTTTACACAAGCTTCCTGAGTCGCAAAAGCATGACAAGAACGTCCAAACCCACAAAATGACTGTTATGGCACGATATGAAAGTCTATGGCATGACACGACTCCTATGTTGAGCCATACCTTGAACGTGGGTCACAAGAAATGATGATGTCAGCGGTCGTGTTATACAAGATTTTAAGATACCATTTGATACCAAACATTTATTAGTATTGGGGGCATATCAGGCATAAAGTGCACATATTTTAGCCTATAAATAAAAGGCTTCTGTACACAAATTAAGGCATCCATCCATCAAAAACAATTTTGGACTTCAACAGTTTTATTCAGTTTTTAGTTTTCTTTTCTTTTATGTTTGTTTAGTTGAAACTTTTCTATTTCGATGTGAAGACTATTGTGAACAGAGATTGCTCCGGATCCGTGCTTCAGTATATTTATCAATGATCATTCTCTTTACTCTCCTATTTTATTCTTTTATTTATATTTCGTTAACCTGATCAATTAATATTTGTATAAATATTAGAATAAATTCTTGTGCTTTACTTATATCTTACATGATTTGATTATTAAACCAATTATCTGTTAAGTGATTATTTATCTGAATATTGGTTGTTTATTCAAGAGTACTTAGTATATTAGAGAGTAACACCCCTGATAGAATATCGAGACAAGTGAGATCAGAACGGTATCTTGTCGTGTATAAATTGCGTCAAACGATGAGACCGGGAGGGTATCCGTATGCCTATAAAGAGATTGAAAGGGTTACTTAGGTGGTAATTCTTAATAAAGACGAGATTGGAAGGGTATTCTTAGCTAAGGTGATAAATAACCCAATTGAGGATAAATAATTATTTAATTAGATAATTAGGGATTTAATCGATCATAGGCTAGAGGCTCACATTGTCAACACTAGGAAAAGGAAATTCCATTAGGCTAGTTAGTAATTAATTAGGTTAATTAATATTTTAATTTGGAATAACACTACTAATTCGTGACTCGATTAGATTAGTAATTATTTTATGTAATTAATTTAATAATAGTTTATCCAATCTATAATCTCTTGGTTATGATCTTTGGAATACTTATCGGTGTTCCGTTGTAACACAACTCTATATTACAATTTGATCTGTATGCTTGTAGATACCACACTTGAATATTTATATTTTTATTTGCACGTTTTTAACTCTAAATGTTCACATGTTTGAAGGCAATAAACATAGAATCCATAATTCAATATCATTTGCATTATTTAATGATCATATAACCATTTGAACATCAAACATGTAATATTCCACTATCATTTCTCTTTTTCATTAATCAATTAGTCCGGTGAACTATAAAAAATAGATTTGGATACACGGGTAACTACACCACATCAGAGAGCACCGTAGTGCTAAACAGAGAGCACTAAAGTGTTAATGAGAGAGCACATAAATGCTAAACCTGTACAAGAGCTCAAATAAGCCTATTAGCATGTCATTCGTATCCTATTCTTTAATACATTCATTAGAACACATTTAGCACATATAACCATTTCTTTACAATTTAGTCCATATCTCACCTTTTGTATCAAATTGTAAACAATTCAAATTACAATTACACCCAAAAAAAAAATTCATAAGTCAAATATATAAACATTAGAATTACATTTAACTACACCCTATAAACATAACTACACCCTATGAACTTACCTGATAAAATCAGCAAGACTAATAGAAAATTTTGTCTTTTCCCTGATTATCCTCGGTTTGGTTCAATTTCCAATCTATACAATAATTGATTCAATTTATCATTTCCAAATACCTTATATCATCCTATTATGTGCACATGTCAATTCAATTTTATCTTTCGAATGCCCCTAAATTTTTTCATTTTATTCAATTTAGTCCCTAAAACCAAAATTGTCATAACTTTCAAATTTGAGCTTCGATTTCGAAACTGATCTCAATTTCATCCATTTACAACCCTCTGTTATCTATATTTATAAAAACCTAACATCAATTTCAAAATTTACACACTTTAGTCCCTATATTAAAAAAAACTAGCAATTATACTTTACAAACTAGTACTTTTTCACTTCTAAGCTTAAAATCTAACAATTTAGTACCAATTTTATCAATAATTCATCAATGAAAATTTTTTAAAAATTTAATAGTTTTGCAAATCGGTACACAAGCTAGCTAAATCAAGCTCCCGGGACCTCAAAAATATAAAAATTACAAGAAACTAACTTGAAAATGCTTACCAATCTAGGGACCAAAATTGAAAACATCAAAAACCTATTCATTATTTCTTGCTTTGATGAAGAAGACGAGTGGAAGAAGAAATGTTTTATTTTCATTTTATTTTTACTTTTATATTAAGATTAACCATTAGTTAATCAATAATTAGTCTAATTAACTATAATTAACTAACTTAATTATAATTAAAAAAGTTTAGTGGACTACACCAAAAATCCTCCAACGTTTGGCTATAGCCTATTGGACTAATTGTTCAATTGGTCCTTCAATTAGTTAAAGATCCATAACGATTAACGTTTACCACTTTTATAATTTAGCCATTGTACCTTAATTAACTATCACTTTGGCAAAATTAAGGGACCAAACTTTATTTAACTTTTATACTAACCTCGTAAATATTAAATAATAATATTTACAGACTTGAACATCAAAAATGGGGTTCCAAAACCACTATTTTGAACCACTGGCTTTCAGGTCATTACAACTTTCCCACCGTTAAGAAATTTCATCCCCAAAATTTTTATCTGAGCAAAGGTTAGGGTACTATAACTTTATGGTTTCTTTTGACTTTCATGTAGCCTTGTTTGTACCATGACAATGCTATGTGATACTCGTTTATTTCGCGGTTCTTTATCTTTTCTAAACCAAAATTCTAATTGGTTCTTCACTATAACTTTATTTCATCGAGAAATATCATGTAAGAATGATCATATCGATATTGTCGTAGCACCGACACATTAAAGACATTATGAATCTTTTCAATCTCTGGAGGCAAAACTATTTGATAAGCTATTAGACCAACCTTTTCTAAAATCCCGTACGACCCTATGAACCTTAGAATGAGTTTTCATTTCCTACTAAAACGTAGTACTTTTTTCAGGGCAAGACTTTCTGAAATACTTTATCACTGGTCTAAAACTCAATGACTTTTCTTTTCAAATCAACATACTATTTCTGACGATCTGAAGTAGCTTTTAAATAGTCTCGTATAACTTTGACTTTACCCTCTGTCTCTCATAGTAGATCAGTCCCTACTAACTTTCTTTCACTCAACTCTACCCAGTATAATGGAGTTCTACACTTACATTCGTATAAAGCCTTGTTTGGTGCCATTTGATACTCAACTAATAATTGTTATTACACATAAACTAATTTAACAATAGATATTTCTCCCAGCTGCCTTCAAATTGAATAATACAACATCACAACATATCTTCGAATATCTAGGTCAGCGGCTGATTGTCCGTAGTCCGAAGATAGAACACTATATTGAAATTCAATTTACGTGCCTAAGGCTTCGTATAATTTACCCTAAAATCTAGAGGTAAATCTTAGGTCTCAATCTAAAATAATAGATAGTGGCATAACGTATAATCTGAAAATCTTAGAAATGTACAGTTCAACTAGCTTTTGAATTGAGTAATCTATCTTGAAAGGAATAATGCCTGATATGAAATCTATAGTAACTCGTTCCTTTTTCTATTCAGTAATCATCAGTGATTGAAGAAACCTAACGAAACCTAATGCTCGGCTTTAACTTGTTGATAAATCATACATTTAGCCACAAATTCTGATATCTTTCTTTTCATATCTAACCACTAGTACAACTGTTTCAAATCACAATACATTCTATCACTACCTGAATGATTTGAATAGATATTACTATAAGCATCACGCAACATGTCTCATTTCAACTCTGATCTTTCGACACACATAAATGGGTTCGAAACCATATATTCTAGTTATCATCAACACTGAACTTAGAAGTCTAACCATTTTTAGCCAAATTCTATTTTGCTTGCCACTCAGAATAATTTTTCTAAAATTCCTGAACTCTCTATAGGAATTTCAATTTAGCTCTTAGTTCGGCTAGAATAGAATCATCATGTTTCAAATTTAGATGAGTGTTCATTGCTTTAAAAAAGACAAAGATTTCTGGCTTAATACATCAGCTACCATGTTAGCTTTATTATTTGTATATTAATTTATTAAACTTGTATATCTTATTACATATTATCCTTAGTTTTTTAAAACTATTATTATTTATTATTTGATTCAATTATCTTAATATATATTTTTAACTTATATATTATATTACATATTTTTAAAATAATATATATTATATAGCATTATATCTTATATTATCTTGTTAAAAAGTTTTTATTTTACCAAAAATTATTTATATTGAATAATACATTATTTATTTTTATATGTATTAGATTATTATAAATATATTTCTATTTAAAGTCATAAATAGTTATTTTCTTAATATATATGTACATTTTTTATACGTCATTGCATGAGCACTTTCAACTTGCATGAAATATGTTCTTATTTGTTTTATTATTTATTGTATTTGTTTATACTTCATCATGTACTTACAATTGCTTTAGTGTAGAAATTATTATTTGTCATATTTTGTATTATTATTTCTTTATTGCCTATCTTAAATGTTAGTATATTATAATTGCTTTTATATTTAGGTTCGATAGTATATAAATGTAATATTGTCACATGGTTATTGTTTAAAATAAAATTACATTTTTGCAAAATTACTATATTTCATCTAAAGGTTTTTTTTTTAAATAAGGCAATGTTTTGTATTTAGAAATTCGGGAAATAGTGCCCAATCGTGCTAGGTTGCAATTTTCCGTTTGGCTAAATAACTAAATATCCTTTTAACAAGTTTTGTAAATCATGAGATAATTTTGATTACGAAGGTTTTAAAATATCGTGTCCTATCGTGCTAGATGTGATGTTTATATTCCTTCGGAACAAAGAAATCTCAAATTTTAACTCAAATTGCTCGAAGTCTTTAAGAAATCATATTTTTTAATACTTTTAGATTTCAAACATTTGGACATGATTTTATCGATTAGGTACCAATTTTTGGGCGTTATGAGGGTGCTAACCCTTCTTCATACATAACCGACTCCTGAACCCGTTTTCTTGTTTTTTTTTTGTGGACCAAAATCAAATGTTTAAATAAAACGTTTTTTAAGGTGATCCAATCACACCTAAGCAAAAAGGGATTGGTGGCGACTCCCGTTTTTTGTTTTTAAAAGTCGATCCCCGTTTTTAAAATCAAACCTTTAAAATGGTTTCGACAGCAGTCTTCAGTACATTTGGCTTTTTACTCTAAATTGATAATAATCTAATTGGGGGTCAATTTTTGAGAACACGGTAACTTCTTTCAATTGATAAAACAAGTTGTCAACACGAGCAACAAATACTTGTTCTTGATGGTGACTTTGTTTAGTTGTCTGTAGTTAATACACAATCTCATAATTTCGTCTTTTTTTCACAAATAGAATAGGAGTATCCCATGGTGATATGCTCGGTCGGATGGATCCCCTGTCTAATAATTCTTACATCTATGTTTTCAACTTTTTCAATTTGCTCAGAGCCATTCCATGTGAAGTAATCAAAATCAAAGCAATTCCTAGTGCTACTTCTATAACAAATTCAACTTCTCTCTCGAGCGGTGAACTTGGAAATTCTTCAAGAGAAAAAATCAATGGATTCGTTAACTATCGGTACTTGCTCCATTTTTTACACTTCTCGTCAATTAGGCCTTTATTTATTCACCCTATACACTCAATTAAACATATTAGTACTATCTAAGGCCCATGTCAGTGTAAAGCTCTCAACCCGATCCTATTTACCGGATCCAAATCTCATGTGTTACCACACGAATACAAACATAAATTTACACTATTATTACAAACCACAATTATTTACAAATTCTATTGATCACAAAAACAACAATGACATATACAAAGGCAAGTAGAGTAATTTAATTACAAAAATTATTATCTAATATCACAACTTATTTCATTTATCCTAAATATAGACTTCTACGTAGTACTAATAAATCTTGAACGCCACCAAGCATGCTCTGTATGCATAATAACTGATCGCTAAAATTAGAGTTTTAAAAATTTATAAAAAAAGAATGATCGAACCTGGAGGCTAACTCTGACAACGATTAAAGGCAAGTGTACCTATCGAACAGTAGTATAGCTTGGGCAAGACCGGATTATCGAACCCAAAGGAACTAAAAGTATTAATATCAACTTTCTTTTTATTATTTAGCCTTAGAATTAGAGTGAAGATTGCTTTAAAACTAAATTGACAAGAACTAAACTAAGGACACAAAGACAAAAAGGACGACTTGGAAAATAACTTGAAGAAAAATCAATTGATCACGACGATACCCTCAGGAAGAATCCACCTAGACTTCACTTGTTATCTAACCCTCAATTATATAATTTCTTCACTTAGCTTGATCCGTAGGACTCCCTAACCTATATTAAACCCTCTCTCGAGGCGAATAACGTCTAACCCTAGGTTAATTAGTGGAACTCTCGTTCACTTATAATAACCCCCTAAGATAGCAATAAATCAATCAATGGACTCCCATATTAGGTTTCACCCTAATCCGGCAAAATCTCATAACCCTATCTCTAGGCGTTCGATCAACTTCGCTTAATTATGCTAGATCTACTCTTAAGCATGGTCTATTCCTCCTCCACCTAAGCACATCAGATTTGGATTAAGCAACATAATTAAGAACAAACTAAGTAATTATCATATAATTTAGAAATCAATTAACAAGATTCATCTAAGTTTCATCCCCTTCAGGTATCTGAGGGGTTTAGTTCATAATGAATAAAAAGAACATCTCAAGAGAAAAGATAAAACAAAACATAAGAAAATCCTAAAACCCCCTGAAGGTATTGAAGGAGAATTCTGCCGTCTTGAGTATAATTCTGACTTCTTGGGATGGATCAACTGGCTATCCTCGCGTTATTCCCTATCTCTGACCTTCTAGGCTTGGCTTCTTGGCCTAGCTTTTACGCCTGTTTCGGCTTCTGCTGAACTCCCCTTTCAAGTTGCCCCCTTGGGTGTTTATAGACTTTGTGATGCCTTACTTGGCCCCTAAGTATCCTAATTCAAGTAGAATTCCTAATAGGGTGTTTGAATAGGCTTTGGAATGTGTTTCTTTGCCTCCAAGTATCCTTTCCCGAATGAAATTGCTCTTTCCAGCGACAGGGACATGGCCATGGCACACGCCCGTGTGAATCATGGCCAGGCCGTGTTCGGACTTTTAATGAAGCACGGCCGTGTGGTCTTTGGGCCAGGCCGTGTCGATTTTTCTCTTGGCTCCATTTGGTCTGTTTTAAGCCCGTTTTATATTCTTTTCATCATTGGGTGCTTTCCTGGGTATAAAACATGAAAGAAAGGATTAAGAGCACCTTTTTACATAAATCAAAGGATAAATCATCCAAAACTATGCTAAATGTGGGATTAAAATATGTTACTTTTACGGTTTATCAATAACACAATACGCCACTCCATTGGCATAGTTCTGGCATCGTCCCTTCTAGCATAGACTTACATCATCCAACCTAAAACATAATACACGCAAATAAGTTCATAAGAACCTAGTGTGAAAAACACCATTTACCTTAGTGATACTTGCATAATGTAGTTGTAACGACCCGAAATTGGGCCTAGTAGGATTGGGCCCATTGGGCCTTGGGCGTAGGAATGTTTAAAATTTTCGAGAATAAGAGAATGGCATTATTTCAAGTTAGACTTATTAGAAAGGTGATTTTGGAAAGTTACGAGGTTTCTAGGAAGTTCCGGGTTCAAGATGGGCTATAGGAAAAATTTTGTGTTTAAGCATTTAAGGAGAGTAGGAAAGTAGCATCGAGACTTAAGGAAATAAGTGTGCATTTTACTAGCACAAGGAGTCTATTGGTATAGTGGCAAGTGGCGTATGGAGTGTACTGATGGTCTGAGGTTCGAATCCCACCTAGTGCAAATATTTTGGATTAAATTTTTGTGTTATATGGTAAGAGTCGGCCAAGGCTTAAATATGGTAAGTAAGACTTTTTAATTTTTGGAAAGATGGCTAAAGATTATGGTAAGGAGAAAGATTAGGGAAAAAGAGGGAAAAAAATGAAAGAAAAGGAAGGATAAGGGAACATGTTGGCTTATAGTGTGGAAGGTGTTTTGGAAAGATTTTATGTTGGTCAATGTTCACCTTTTTTGGAAAAGGTGAATACAAGGTTTTGGTTAGGGAATGGGGGGTCATTTTGTAAAGCTTTGTGCATGATAAGGTTTTGGTTTTTTTAGCATTTTCGGTACTCTTCCTTGCCAACATCTTTTTCTTCCCTTTTCGTTTTGGCCTAAACACCTAGTGCATTTGTTCATCTTACTCCTTTGTTTTGCCTTAACCCTCAATTCATTTTTGGTTTATCTTCTTTTGATAGCCGAAACTACCAAGCACTTTTCTCCATCCATTCTTTTCTTTTGACCATTTCATCAACCTCTTTCTTCTTCTTTAATCAACATCACTTTGTGATCATATTTTCTTGTTCAATTTTCTCTATAGCCGAACCCATTATCATCCTATTTCTTCACCATTTCGTTCCCTATCGTGTGGGAAAATTTCTTCTTAATCGAATCGTGATCCTAGTGGGTGGTTGAATATCATTCTAGCCTTAAGTCAAGCGGTGGAAATTAAATCCAATATCGATAAGGGACTAAATCGCTCAATCTATCGACTTGTTGATCATACGATTATAGTGGGTCAACGAAGAGTGGTTCTTTAGGAAATCAATCAGGTGTGTAATCTCGTACCTTTCCGAATACATGGTTGAAATGGTGTATAATCTCATACCTCTTTGAATGTTGCGTGAAATATCCTGTGATTCAGTAGAAATACCGAAGAAAACTGGAAACCGACATTTGTGACCACTCGGGCATGCGTATATTCGTAGTAGTAACCATATTTCGCAATGAAACAGTTTGGTCATTAGCAGTGACGTGAATTTGAAAAATCATGAAAAATAGGAGAAAGAGAATTAGGAAGTGAATAAGATATTAAATTAAACTTGCTGTGTCTATTTTTATATGGAAAAAACGGAGAAGGAAAAGGAATTTTATATTCTGTGATATCTTAATTTTAGTGAGACTGGTTCTGATTGATTTCGTGGTTCCCTATTCTGTCTTGGAAAAATCACATAAAATTGTACAAAGTGAATTATGAGTTATAAATTATATGTATAGATTCCTTAGTAAGCTTATTTTCATTAGAATCAAGTGGGAGCAACTTATGAAAACTGTACAGTGAGATATTTGAATTTCGGGTAAGAGATGTCAGAACCATTAGTCAGTGAAACAAGAGAAACTTTAAGGAATAAACTGTACTAAATAGTTAAGCCAAAAATTCTAGAAAAGTTATAGTCAGAAGATATATGATTCTAGTTTCAAGGAAAATTTACGGATCTAGATTTCGAGTTTTCTAACTCGAGTTATAGTCAATTTAGTCAGTATGACGCAGATGGACAATTTCAATTTTTATGCCCCAAATTAGTAGTTAAGTTTGAGTTGTGAAATTACCAAAATACCCTTGGAGGGTAAATTACTAAAATACCCCTAGGTTACGAGATTTCCAAATTACCCTTAGTGGGTAAAATTTCTAAATTACGAAAATGCCCTTATGGGCCGAATTACAAATATGCCCTCATGGGACGAATTGATAGATTGCCCTAATGGGCCGATTTTGCAAAGTGTTATAATGGGCTGATTCCCCGTAATAAATTATTGAATTGATAATTGTCGTTTTTATATGTGAATAGTATGTTTATTATTTATGTTGCATTTGCATATTTTTGCATGGGATGGGAAAAATGTTAAAGAAGAGAAGTGTAGTCTGGTGGCTCTGCCACATTCTGATTCTGGTGGCTCTGCCACATATTCTGGTGGCTCTGCCACAAATTCTGATAACGGCTATGTGCCTAGCATATGAACTAACGACTTTGTGTCGATCATATTTACCCAAGGCTATGTGCGTAGCATATGAACTAACGACTCTGTGTCGATCATATTTACCCAAGGCTATGTGCCAGCATATGAACTAACAACTCTGTGTCGATCATATTTACCCAAGGCTGTGTGCCGATTATATTACCGTAAATGATATCTGGTGGCTCTACCACAATCTGTATGGTGGCTATGCCACGCATAATTATGACTCTGGTGGCTCAGCCACAAATATTATAAATGGCATCTTGCCTACGATTATAAATGACCACTGGCCTGCGAATTATTATATTGAATGACATAATGCCTGCGATTGGTGTGTTGGCGGGGTGGGTTGACTTGATCCCCACAGGTGTGATGGATGGTACGGGTGGTGTGTAGCGGATGGATAATTAGGTTGGTTTGGGATTGCATTACATTTATATGATATGTTTGATACATTATTATGTAAAAAGGGGCTTAGGCCCAAGTTTTTGCTAAATGGGTTCAGACCCAGTGGATGATGGTAAGGGGATTATACACTGAGTTCTTGTAACTCACCCCGTTTTCTTTTCTTAATCCCTGTAGGTAACGCTCAGTGACGAGGACTTGGGGCCATGGATGACTCGGTGGAGGCCATACATCATAAATGATGTTTGCAAACATTAGTAAACTACTATCCCGTACTATTTTGTTACCTTTACTATTTCGGGTTTTAAAGTTGTAATAAGGCCTCTGGGATAAACTTTAATTTGCTTTATGTTTGGACGTATTTATTATGTTTTCTTAAATTGTTTTAAATGGGGATTTTTCTAAAATCGTAAACAATGGTTTTCTAATATTGATTAATAAATGGTTTTCAATATATATATATACAAATAATTTAACTCGGATTCTCTTTCAAATTTTCAACGTCATTTTCAAAAGTCATGGTTTTTAAAGTTCACTACCCCGATTTTCGACTCATCAATCAACCATTCAAAAGTAGCTGTATTTTATCAAATATTTACATACAAAACTTGTTTATTTAAACATAACCAAGAAACGCCTATTTTAGTAAGAATCATATGATGTTTTACACTTTCTTCATGTGACATACCAAATCCGCTTGTAACGCATGGGCCGGGTTTGGGGTGTTACAGTAGTTGATGAATCATATTGATGATCTTGTCGTTCTCAACATTTAAATTTGCTTCTGGCGAATACTTTCTTGAATTTTGATATTTTAAACACACTAGTTACCATTCCTCACTCTAAATTCATTTTTTCCTATCGATGACTTCAACTCTTTTCTTTTATCATTCAATTTGAACATACATATATCCTAACCAATTTCCTCTTCAGGGATCTATACAACTCAAAATATCATTACATGTAGATACTGAAGCCAGAACCAATGCACAATCACCTATCATGAATGAGCACATATACAGTTGGTAGATACAATATTCAAACATATAGATACAAACAATTAGAATCATCTTTTCCATATTATCTCATTTTTTCTCTGTATCTTTTCAATTCACTAACTTCAATAAAATCTTTGTCTTATATAGTACTTACCATGTGACTGATAGATCTTTTATACCATATTGCTTCTACTTAGTAATTTAAAGAATATTATAGAACACGCCACAGAGTTTCCAAATTCAGGTATGCCACAATTCAGAGTTCACCAAAAAGGTTATTCTTTCAGATTTCGCCATAAAGACTATTCTTTTAGAGTTCACCACAGAGGCTATTCTTTTAGAATTCACCATAAAGGCTATTCTTTAAGAATTCACCACTAAGGCTATTCTTTTAAAGTTCGCCACAAAGGCTATTTTTTCAGAGTTCACTATAGAGGATATTCTTTCAGAGTTCATCATAGAAGATATTCTTTCAGAGTTCAGCATAGAGGTTATTCTTTTAGAGTTCACCATAAAGGTTATTCTTTCAGAGTTAAGGGCTTTGATCATATGTTTGAGGTCTTAAGTTCAAACCTCACTTTAAACTAAATGTAACCTCTCAAACTCGGCCTAGACGTTATGGCTAGATTGAGAAGGCTACATTAGCCACCGAAACGGTTAAGCTAACTTACGTACTTTTGAAAACCTTAAATAAACTCATTTTAAATAAAATCGTAGTTGTACTTTGAGTTAGCTTAAAAGCATTCATTCATTAGGTTGTGTATACTTCGGATTCATTTTATTGTTGATAGTATTTTTTTAGAAAAACCGTTTGCTTGTCGCTCTTCTTTTAAAAGAAAACTCGATGTTAAACTAATGCAGCAGAAAAACCATTTTTCAAGTCATTTTGGAAACTTAATTGCCTTATCGATTTTTTTAAAAAAATTAAATTGTTTCATTTGCAATGCAGCGAAAACTAGGGAACAATGCCAAATTTTACTTAAGCTCGATATCATGCATTTTTCGGTTATTATGTTTGAGTAATCTATGCATGCAAAATCCCCAAAAGAAAAGTTACCAAGCCACAGACCAGAAATAATTAAAAATTACAAGCCAAAACCAATAAAGACTTAATAATACTTATTAAGAATAGTCCGAGGTCCAAGGTGATTCTCCGAATGCCGAGTTCAGTCCTAATTTCGAGGTTTACCTGAAAAGTTAAACACTATTTGGAGTGAGCTTGTGAAAAGCTCAGTGTGAGTCAAACAATTATTTAAATGGACAAAAACATCAAATACAATGAAACATATTAGCATTAATAGAAGAAAAAAAAACCATCATTGGAATTTCATATCGTTACATAGTCAATCAAATTAATGTCAAACAGTGTATAAGCATGGGTCATCATTCATTCGAGTAACAATCATTAATTTGGATACCATTCAAAACAATAAAATACAATAAGTAGAATAAATCAATAACATTTGAATATGTCATGCACATGATGCAATGCAAAAAGGTTCCCACCCATACCATTCGCTACACACCACAAGTTTCCCAGAACCTGTCATCCGAACTTCAAAACATTATGGGCTTAAGCCCGTTGTGGTTAAAACCACTGATAACAATATGCAGAAAATTCTTCCAGTAAAAATGCAGACAAGCTACCAGTAAAAATGCAATAAATCGCAATTCTACAAGTGCAGTGTTTTGATACGAATATTGCAGACTTAATATGCCACCGGTACTCCACCGAACTCCTCTGTCAACCACAAAATCCCAACCCAATGCATATGTAATATGTCACACAATCTCATACATAATCATATTTTAATACTTTTCACATTCGTTTGACATGCTCAGCATGTCCTCGATAATCACATACTTTTAGTAAATGGAAACAGTGTTCCAATCGTTCAAATTACCTTTGTGTTGGTATCAATTAATATCATTCAGTTCCACATACTTTAGTGATTTTCATTGTGCATAAATAGCACCCTTTTCAGTACACAATAGAATAAATATCTCATGCGTTTAAATCATACATAAGCTTAATATCTCAATGCATTATATCCTTCAGTCAAACATTCTCAAATCTCATAAATCAATATGCAATTACAAACTCAATAAAAAATTCATACTATCAAACTAGCAATTTTGCCAACATGTCAATCTTTTAAGGCTCGAAATATACTTGGTTCGGTCACTCACAAAATCAATAATTTGGCTATTAAGTTAATCCAATCAGCAAGCTAATTTATCACATATAACATGATATTTAACATTTTCAAACAATTTTATGAGTTTAGGACCCACACCTTATTTTTCGCTTCCTCGTAGCACACTAGCGAATCTTCCAATTTTCCTTCATAATTCCTTAAACGAACCTAAACCAAAATTTAGTATAAATTCAATGAATTTACCATTAAACCAGACCCCAAACACCCACTTATGAGTTTAAACCAATTGTTGAAATTATAACTATTTTATGAATCCAAACTAGTTAGATTACTTACATTGTATCGATGTGAACTATACGTACAATCATTCTTCGCCTTTACAGATGATTTGAGGCATTTGGTTCAACACCTAATTCAATAATTTTATGAAAAATAAGTAGCTAATTAATTATTAAATTCCTTCATGTAATCAATTCATAACCTTTACCCAACAACTATGTCAAAATAACAAACTAGTTATCCTTAATTGTACTTACGCTGCACGATTTGTGGGATCCGATTGCCTAATTGATCAAGAACGTCTCTCCCTAATTAACATGTGATTAATGGATGGTTAGAAGGGTTAAAGAACACAATTTAATTCTAGAAAAGTATGGGAAAGACCCAAGAAACAAAACAACCCCCTTTCTTACACATAGGCGCACGCACCACAACCCATGGTGGCCAAAATTGGACTTGAATTTTAAAATGGTTTGAGATATCATTAAAATCTGGAAAAATACCTTTGAAATCATTTAAATCCAAAAAATTCTAGATATATTGATTTTTGTTTTTAATTGACAAGATTAATCAAGAAATTGAAGAGAAAAGAGATATTACCTAAGCTAGTTGAGAGAAACGGTAATGGCACTTTCTTGGCAATGTTCGGGATCGATCTTGGGATTCAAGATTTCAGATTTAAGGCTGATTTAGATGAGGATAAATGTCAGAAATAGAGTAAAGGATATGGTGCACAATCTTTATTCAAAAATAAGAAGAAAGAGATGGTAAAATGGGAGGTGTAGGTGATGACAACAATGGGAGAAATAAAGAAAATTGAAGAGAAAAGCGGAGAGGAAGAGGGTGAATGGCTAGGGTAGGAAAAAAATGAATTAAAGACTGAAAAATAAAATAAAAATTTGTATTTATAATTAGGGTTCAAGGGTATGGATGTCACAAAAAAAAAAAGATTTTGCAAAATATAATTATTTCGTAAGGGAAATGATTTTAGCTTGTGACCTCATTTAATTTCCATGCTTTCTCATATTTGTTTTAACCATTAAGATTTTTCCTCATTCTTGAAATAATTTTGCAATATTTATTTTAAAAGCAAGGCATGTCACATACTAGGGTTTAAGGCAAAATTTGCAAAATAATAAAAATGGTGAGAGAGAAGGGATTTGAACATGGGTTTCAAGGAACGTTTCACTAACACTTATCTAACAAACCAATACCTCATTTATTTCCTAAAAATGCATAGACAATCTTAAAAATTAAGGAATGACCACTCTCTCACAATTTACAAACCAGATTCTACTAATCGCCGATTTTTGGGATGTTACAGTTCACCACAAAGGCTATTCTTTCAGAGTTCGCCATAGAGGATATTCTTTCAGAGTTTATCATAAAGGATATTCTTTCAGAGTTCACCAGAGAGGTTATTCTTTCAGAGTTTGCCACAAATGATATTCTTTCAAATTTCACCATAAAGCCTATTCTTTCAGAGTTTGCCACAGAAGCTATTCTTTCAGAGTTCGCCACAAAGGCTGTAACACCCCAAATTTGGCTGATAAACCGTAAAATTAACATGTTTTAATCCCACATTTAGCATGCTTTTGGATGATTTAAGCCCTGAATTGTGTAATTTGGTGCTCTTAATCCTTTTTTTTCATGTTTTATACTCAGGAGAGCACCCAATGAAGAAAAGAATGGAAATGGGCCCAAAACGGAGTAAATGGGCCATATCACGAAATCCACACAGCCTGGGCCCAAGACCACACGACCGTGCCACATTCAACAGGTTCGAACACGGCCTGGCCACGACTTGCACAGGCGTGTGCCATGGGCGTGTCCCTGCCATGGCCAAGAGGAGTTTTAGTCGGATTTGGATACTTAGAGGCAAAGAAACACATTCCAAAGCCTATTCAAACACCCTAGTAGGAATTCTACTTGAATTAGGATACTTAGGGACCAAGTAAGGCATCTCAAAGTCTATATAAACACCCAAGGGGGCAACTTGAAGAGGAGTTCGAGAGAAGCCGAAATAGGCGGTTAGCTAGGCCAAGGAGTCAAGCCGGAAAGGTCAGATTTGTGGAGAATCACTCGAAGATAGCCAGTTGATCCATCTCAAGAACCCGAAATTATACTCAAGACGACGGATCTCTCCTTCAATTCCTTCAGGGAGTTTTAGGGATTTCTTATATTTTGTTTTATCTTTTCTTTTGAGATGTTTTCTTTTATTACTATGAACTGAACCCTTCAGATACCTGAAGGGGATGAAACCTAAGACAGATCTTGTTATTGTTTTCTAAACTATATGATAAATTTGACTTGTTCTTAATTATGTGTGCTTAATTCTTGTGTTGATATTTCTGGGATATTGATTCAAGTATGATGTGCTTAAGTGGAGGAGCAAAAGTCCCTGCTTAAGAGTAGATCTAGCATAATTAAGCGGAGTTGATCGTACGCCTAGAGATAGGGTGACGAGATTGCCGGATTAGGATGAAACCTAATATGGGAGTCCATAGATCGAGTTAATGCGATTCTAGGGGTTTTAATTAGAAAGAGATTTCAATTAATCAACCTATGGTTAGACGTTATTCGCTTCGAGAGAGGGTTTAATATACATTAGGAAATCTTACGGATCAAGTCAAGCAAATACATGGTCTGGTTCAATGTTAGATAACAAGTGAAGTCGAGGTTGATTCTTCCTAAGGGTATTGTCTTAATTAACTGAGTTTTTCTTCCAAGTATTTCCCCAATTCATTCTTTTTGTCTTTGCGTCTTTAGTTTAGTTGATAGTTAAATTTAGATTAGATAATCATTCACTTAATTCTTAGGCTAAATAATAGAAAGAGAGTTAGTATTAGTACTTTTGGTTCCTTTGGGATTCGATATTTCGATCTTGCCTAAACTATACTACTGTTCGATAGGTGTGCTTGCCTTAAAATCATTGTCAGAGTTAGTTTCTAGGTTCGATCATTCTCTTTATAAATTTAAGACTCTGATTCCAGCGATCAAGTTTTTAGCGCAGTTGCCGGGGAACTAAAATATTAAGAACGCTTAATTTTTATTACTTTAGCCATTTTTTATTGCAATTTATTTTCATTATTTTTTTATTTTTATTTTTTTTACTTTGCTAGATTTTCTTTTATTTGATTTTGGCAGATAGAGGAGATGGCACTAAATAACTATCAGTGGCAAGTTATGAGGACAATGCCAACAAAAGCAGCCGATATCTACAACCTCGACCCAGTAGCCATGCTATCAAATCAGTTAGAGCTTTTAAGTAAGAAAATTGACATTTTATGTGGTTCCTCGCAGATATATCCAGTTATGCAGTGGGAAACAAACAGAGGCGTGGCGAATCTTGAGTACCCACCTTACGGACATGGCATGGAAAGCGAACAAGTCAACTATATGGGTAACTATGCTAGACCTCAAAATATTTTTTATGATAACACTTATAATGCAGGTTGGAGGTACCATCCCAATTTCTCGTGGGATGATCAAAGTAGCCAAAGACAGGAACTTCATCCAAATTGTAACACCCCAAACCCGACCTAGAAGTTAGGCCCGAATCCGAAATGTCACATTAAAGGCACAATTCAAAACTGTTTTGCTAATTAAAAATTTAAGGCCCCAAAGCCCAAAATCTTTGAGTCTTATTAATTAATGATAAAAACCCATTTTATTGTTTTAAGTAATTCGGAAACCAAGTTTAAACATAAGAGCTTATCTAGGTTTAATAATTAAAATAAATAATTAATCTCAAATCCCAAAATAAATCTAAAGTCAAAACGGAGTACAAGGCCTTATTACATCCACCGAAAATTAAGTAAATAAAAACATGTATTTTGAAACAAATAAATGAAAATTCAAGCCTCTTGTAGTGTGGCCATCTCCGAGTCCTCTCCCACGTCGAGTCGTCTATTCGGGATTACCTGAAACATTAAATTAAAGGGGTGTGAGTTTCGAAACTCAGTGTGCACAACCCTTGGCAATCAAATCACTTACAAATATCCACATTGGGCCTAAGCCCTATCAAAATCGGTGGTCTTGGGCTTTAGCCCACAATGACCTCATATCATATCATATTGTAACATTTATAAACAAATAATGCAAAACCCACCCCAAAAATCCATCCGCTATACAGACCATTTCCTTTCCAACCTTATGACTACTGTGGGGAATTCTAGCTCGACCCACCCCTCCGCTACACACCAAGGGTAGCCCGGTTGCGGTACTATTGAACGTTGCAGCAAAGCTGCTAATCATATGTTGGGCTTAAAGCCTTCTGTGGATCCATACCATACGGCCATGTGATCCTCAAATCTTCCTCCGTACCATAATTCCCACCCATATGCATCCTAAGTAGAATATCATATGAATGCATCAAACATACGAGTAACATCCATAAACTCATATTCGTCACATATGGGTATTTTCGTCATTTCACTACCCAGGGGTATTTTGGTAATTTTACAAATCAATGGTATTTCGGTAATTTCGTAAATCGAGGGTATTTTAGTAATTTCGCAAACCAAGGATATTTCAGTAATTTTGAAAATCAAGGGTATTTTGGTAATTTCGTAAACCAGGGGTATTTCGGTAATTTCGCAAACCAGGGGTATTTTGGTAATTTTGTAAACCAGGGGTATTTCGGTAATTTTACAAATCAAGGGTATTTCGGTAATTTCATAAACTAGGGGTATTTCGCTAATTTCGCAAACTAGGGGTATTTCAGTAATTTCACAAACCAGGGGTATTTTGGTAATTTTGCAAACCAGGGGTATTTTGGTAATTTTGCAACCTAGAGGTATTTCAATAATTTTTTAATCAGGGGTATTTTGGTACTTTACAAATATAAGGGTATTTTAGGAATTTTGCAAATATAAGGGTATTTGGTCCCTTTCGGGTTTTAGCTATGAACTTTGGCCCATCAACAAGTCCTCGCGACTAAAGTCAGTTGGCCCAAGGAGCCAAGCCGGAAAGGTCAGATTTGTGGAGAATCACTCGAAGATAGCCAGTTGATCCATCTCAAGAACCCGGAATTATACTCAAGACGGCGGATCTCTCCAATTCCTTCAGGGAGTTTTAGGGATTTCTTATGTTTTGTTTTATCTTTTCTTTTGAGATGTTTTCTTTTATTACTATGAACTGAACCCTTCAGATACCTGAAGGGGATGAAACCTAAGACAGATCTTGTTATTGTTTTCTGAATTATATGATAAATATTTGACTTGTTCTTAATTATGTGTGCTTAATTCTTGTGTTGATATTTCCGGGATATTGATTCAAGTATGATGTGCTTAAGTGGAGGAGCAAAAGTCCCTGCTTAAGAGTAGATCTAGCATAATTAAGCGGAGTTGATCACACGTCTAGAGATAGGGTGACAAGATTTTGCCGGATTAGGGTGAAACCTAATATGGGAGTCCATAGATCGAGTTAATGCGATTCTAGGGGTTTTAATTAGAAAAAGATTTCAATTAATCAACCTAGGGTTAGACGTTATTCGCTTCGAGAGAGGGTTTAATATACATTAGGAATCTTACGTATTAAGTCAAGTGAATACATGGTCTGGTTCAATGTTAGATAACACGTGAAGTCTAGTTGGATTCTTCCTAAGGGTATCGTCTTAATTAACTGAGTTTTTCTTCCAAGTATTTTCCCCAATTCATTCTTTTTGTCTTTGCGTCTTTAGTTTAGTTGATAGTTAAATTTAGATTAGATAACCATTCACTTAATTCTTAGGCTAAATAATAGAAAGAGAGTTAGTATTAGTACTTTTGGTTCCTTTGGAATTCCATATTCCGGTCTTGCCCAAAATATACTACTGTTCGATAGGTGCGCTTGCCTTAAAATCGTTGTTAGAGTTAGTTTCTAGGTTCGATCATTCTCTTTATAAATTTAAGACTCTGATTCCAGCGACCACCGGCCAAACGTTAAGGTCGAATCTGGCGATGTCACATGATAGGGTGTTTGAAAACTAAGCTTCTACGATAAATCCAATTCCGTTTAATCACTTTTCTTATCTCTTATTAATTCCAAAATCCTTACTCGTTTAATTGATTGTTTTAAACATAATTTGTTGCGGAAGCTTTTAAATCCGTTTAAGTCAATCGTGCATTTAGAGATAATTGAACCTTTTTGAAAACCGAATTTTCCTACGTCTAGTAGTTATAAATCCATAAAAATAAAACCAAATTTAAGAAAAAGTCCCAAAAAGTCCCCAACTTACGTCCAAATAAACCACAGTAAATAAAACAATAATTCATAAATTATAAATCGTAACAGTCCAAAAACTGTGGTCACCATCAAGTCCTGTAACACCCTAAACCCGGCCTAAACGTTACGATCGGATCTGGTATGTCACATGGAAAGGTTGTTTAAAGAAACTTTGAGAACTTCGCGTTATGGTTTCAATTTGAAAATCAGATTCAGGTTTAAGGTTTCCTTGGAAATTTTTATTAACTATACTAACCGTCGAAAACAGGTTTTGTGATACGAAAAACCGAAACTAGTGGATTTCAGAAACGTGTCATTTTAAAAATAGGGTTTGAAGTTCTAAGAAAATCCCGAATTTAAATGTTTATTCGCTTGTTATCCGCTTGTTAATATTTTGGAAAATGATTGTTATATTTTTAGAAAAAATATACCTCCGTACTTAACATATCATAATATAGAATAACAGCATTAAAATCCAAAACCAAATTAAAGGCCTTATTACAAAAAATATTCCCAAATTAAAGATAAGTTTAAGTAAAAACAAAATTTACAAAAGAAGTAATGCATGGCCACCTCAAAGTCCTCCTCGGCTCCAAATCCTCAACTAGGGGTTACCTGCAAAATTAAGCAGAGGGGTGAGTCACCAAGACTCATCAATCTGGGCTTAAGCCCACAGAAGCACATTGGGCCTTAGCCCTCACAACATGGCATATTAAAAGTGTATGCAATGCAGCTTAGCCCAACCTAGTTTTCCATCCTCTACATCACCTGAATCAGCCAAACACCTATGGCACCAAGCCACTGTGGTACCAAACCACTATGACCGGGTCATGAAATATAAATGTATATGTGGTGCCAAACCACTTGGGTACCAAACTACTGTGACAAAAGTCACTGATATATGTATATGTGGTGCCAAACCATTGTGGTATGAAACCACTGTGACAAAAGTCACTGAATCACACTTCCCCTTTCATTCACATCCCAAAGCCCATGCAAACATATTAACAATTTGTGATGAATGCAATCATATTTTTAATATATGGCAGATAATCAAATCATACATATTTTTAGGCTATGTTATTCGAAAGACCGAATCATAAAGGTACTTACTTGGTGTCTCCCACCTTACCCACAAGGGTATATCAACTGTCTATACAGTTGTTTTGGCTTTTAGCCAACACAGTTATTAATGCAGAATAATAAAGGAAAGTGTGAGCATTACACACCTGGTTACGCGTAAAACTAAACACTCTAGATCATCGACACTCTTCCTTATCGAAATAACAAGAAAGCGCCGGATGAAAAGCAAGGTTCGGCCCTCAGCAAGATCCCAGAACCATTCGGCTATGGAGGAAAACTAGCCAATAGTCACAAGAAGCAGGGGTTTAGGTTTAAAGGAGAAGGTAGAGAAGTAAAGAAGAAGTATGAAGGTTCGGTTATGGTAGAAATCAAAAGGGAAAGGTTCGGCAATGAGGGCTTCAAGAGAAATTGACTTGTGGTGAAGAAGAAAAGTAGGAAGAAAGAAAAGACAAGAAGAAAGGGAAGGTTGAAGTTTCGGCTATCAAACTTGAGGGAGAAGAGAAAAAGAATTGGAAAGTAAAGAGGATAGTCACTTACAGTTTTGGTAAAGAAAAGAGACCAGAAGAGAGGTACAAAAAGTTTCGGCCAACCCAAGTTGAAGAGAAGAGAAGAAAAGTGGCTTGAGTATTTCGGCACTAGCAATAAAGAGTTGACAAGCAAAGACCCCTAATGCTTAAGTTACCGAAACTAAAATGCAAAACACCAAAATCACTAACTTGGAAATTCGGCACACACTCACATGACCCCAAAATCGAAACACTCACACCCAGACCCCTTCATGACCGAAATTCTCCCCTCCAAGACCCCCACATTCGGCCAACACCTCCACCACACTCCAAATCCCTTATTTTACTCCATAATTTGCTCCCTATCACCCATTCAAACCAATTTGACCACTTCAACTCCTCCATCACCTCTCATCCATCCATCCATCCATTCAACTCCTTCCCCCTTGCTCTACTAATTACGCCACCTCCACTTGGACACAAGCTCATTTGTGTCAACAAGCACATGCAAATAATCTTAAGGCTTGCCTCTATTAGCTCTCCCCCCTTAAGCCCAAAACCAAAATTTCACCAAGTCTCTGTCTTGAACCCGAGCCTCCCTAGGACCCCCAAGCACATCGAAATAAGAAGCAGAACAAGCCAAGCACACAGAAAACATAAAATGCAGAACCCCTAATTCTAGGATGTTACAGTTCTACTCCCTTAAAAAATTTCTTCCTTGAAATTTACCTGATCAAAAAAGGTGAGGGTATTGCTGTCGCATGACATCCTCTGGCTCCCACGTGGCTTGCTCTGAACCATGATTCCATCATAAAACTTTAACCAATGGAATTGAATTCCTTCTTAACACCTTAACATCTCGATCTAAGATCTGCACTGGTTCTTCTTCAAAAGACAGATCAGGTCTTACTTCAATTTCCTCCACCGGCACTATGTGAGATGGATCCGAACGATAGCGCCTTAACATTGAAACATGGAATACATCATGTATTCGATTCAACTCTAGAGGTAACTCAAGCTGATAAGCTACTGGTCCCACGCGTTTCAACACTCGATAAGGCCCGATAAATCTGGGGCTCAACTTGCCTTTCCGTTCAAATCTTAGAACCTTCTTCCAAGGTGAAACTTTCAGAAAAACCTGATCACCCATTAAGAGCTCTATTTCCTTACGCTTTAGATCTACGTATGATTTCTGCCTATCGAAAGCTTCCTTCAACCGAGCCCAAATCAACTTAACCTTTTCCTCTGTAACACCCCAAACCCGGTCAATACGTTACGACCAAATCTAGTATGTTACTGGAAAGGTAGTTTTGAAAATCGTTTAATGGAACATCGCAATTTAAGAAAAACATTTTTCTTTTTTTCCTTTTTGTTTGGTCGTAAATTTCATTACTTTATTTTGAACTTAGTTTAATTTGGGATTCTATTATGTAATAAGGCCGCTTTAACTTAAATTTGGGTTTGGTTTTAAATGCCGATTTTATTTATGTTATAAACCGTTAAAAATGGGGTTTTCTTAAAATGTAAATCAAGGTTTTCCAAATATTAACAAACAGATCACAAGAAATAAGTAATTAAAACTTGGAATTTTCTTAGAACTACTAGCAATATTATTATTCCTTTCTTTTCTCCAAAAGTCACATTACTCAACACTATTTTCAACAAAATTTTCTAGGTATGGTTTTACGAATTTAACCCGATTTCTACTTCTTGATATTTTAGTAAGCAGTGGTTAAAGTATAATACACTCTAATCAAATCACCCTCAACTTGGATTTACCAAACAAAAAGGAAAAAAAAGAAAAATGTTTTTCTCAAATTACGATGTTCCATTAAACTATTTTCAAAACTACATTTCCAGTAACATACCAGATTTGGTCGTAACGTATTGACCGAGTTTGGGGTGTTACATCCTCCGTCTCTGAGACCAATTCCGGACCCAACAACTATCGCTCACCTAACTCTGTCCAGCAGGTAGGAGTACGACACCTACGACCATACAACGCCTAGTAAGGTGCCATCTGAATACTGGATTGATAGCTATTATTGTACGCAAATTCCGCCAACGGTAAGAAATCCTCCCAACTACCTCTGAAGTCGATTACACAACCTCTCAACATGTCTTCCAGAATCTAAATTACCCTCTATGACTAACCATCAGCCTGTGGATGAAATGCCGTGCTGAAATCCAGTCTTGTACCCAAAGCTTTATGTAACGCCTTCCAAAATCGCGATGTAAACCTAGGGTCCCTGTTTGATATGATAGACACTGGTACCCCATGTAACCTCACAATCTCTGCTACATATAGCTTGGCTAACTTCTGCAGCGAGTAGTCCACACGGACCGGTATGAAGTGAGCGGACTTCGTCAACTGATCGACAATCACCCACACCGAATCTTTCCTAGTAGGCGTAAGAGTAGCCCACTAACAAAATCCATCGTTATCCTCTCCCACTTCCAAAGTGGAATCTTCACTGGCTGCAGTAACCCCGAGGGCAACTAATGTTCTGCCTTCACCTGTTGGCACTTCAAACATTTATTCACTAACTTCTTGCTTCAGATCTGGCCACCAATACTGTTCACGCAAATCTCGGTACATCTTACTCCCACCGGGATGCATAGCGTATGGGCTACTATGCGCCTCCCGCAGAATCATCCGTCTTAACTCGGAGTCCTTCGGCATACAAACCTTTCCACGAAAGCATAACACTCCATCCCTGTTCAGACCAAAATCTTCTGTTTCTCCCCCTTCCATTAGCTGAAGTCGAGAACTTAACACTTCATTTAACAACTGCTTCTCCTTTATCTGACTTACCCATGAAGGCTTCACTTGAAGCTCGGCTAACAAGCTTCCATCTTCATATAAACTGAGATGGGCAAACATTGCCCTCAAGTCTGATATTACCTTACGGCTCAACGCATCTGCCACAACATTAGCTTTACCCGAGTGATACTCGATTGAGCAGTCATAGTCTTTCAACAATTCAATCCACCTCCGTTGCCTTAAATTCAACTCCTTCTGGGTAAGGAGATATTTCAGGCTCTTATGATCGGTGTAGATAATTGAATTTTCTCCATACAAGTAGTGTCTCCAAATCTTCAAAGTGAACATTACCGCAGCTAACTCCAGATTATGAGTGCGATAATTCACTTCATGTGGTCTTAACTGTCGAGAAGCATAAGCTACTACCTTCCCTTCTTGCATTAACACACATCCTAACCCTGTGTGTGATGCATCACAATAGACGATGAACTCCTTCCCAGCCTCAGGCTGAATCAACACTGGTGCCTCAATCAAGATCCTCTTTAGCTTCTCCAAGCTTTCTTGCTGCTTATCAGTCCATACAAACGATATTCCTTTCCGTAATAGCTTGGTTAATGGGGCAGCAATCAACGAAAATCCCTCAACAAACCTTCTATAGTACCCAGCTAACCCAAGGAAACTTCAAATTTCTGCTACCGACTTCGATGGTTTCCAATCCAAAATAGCTTCAATCTTTCGAGGATCAACCCTAATTCCCTCGGCAGAAACAACATGCCCCAAAAATGCAACTTGCCTCAACCAAAATTCACACTTGCTGAATTTGGCATACATTTGCTTCTCTCTCAAAATCTGCAGAACAATCTGAAGATGCGAATCATGCTCCTCTTCCATCCTTGAATATACTAAGATATCGTCTATGAACACTACGGCAAACTGGTATAGGTAGGGTTGGAATACCCGGTTCATCATATCCATAAATGCAGCTGGTGCATTCGTCAATCCAAACGGCATCACTAAGAACTCGTAGTGACCATAACGAGTTCGAAAAGAAATCTTATGAATATCCACCTCCTTGACCTTAAGCTGATGATAACTTGACCTCAAGTCTATCTTCTAGAAGACCGAAGCACCTCGCAGCTGATCGAACATGTCGTCAATCCTTGGCAACGGGTACTTGTTCTTAATCGTCAACTTATTCAATTGCCTGTAGTCAATGCACATCCGCATCGACCCGTCCTTTTTCTTAACAAATAACACCGGTGCTCCTTATGGTGACACATTAGGTCGGATAAAACCACGGTCCAACAGTTCCTGAATCTGAGCTTTAAGTTCTACTAGCTCTTTCGGCGCCATCCTATATGGAGCGATGGACACCGGAGCCGTTCCCGGAAGTAGATCAATGCACTCCACCTCGCGATCTGGAGGTAACCCTGGAAGCTCTTCTGGAAAGACATCCAAAAACTCTTTCACAGTTCTAACATCTCTTACAGACAATTCTTTGGCCTCCAAAGCACTGATGAAAGCTAGAAACTCCCCACACCCTTTTCGCACCATCCTTTCATCCTTTAATGCAGACACCACATTGGACAGGTAATTCCTTCTCTCATCTATCACCAGCACCTCCTTATCCTCGAGAGTCTTTAATATCATACGCTTAGCAGCACAATCCAAGTTTGCTCGATACTTAACTAACCAGTCCATGCCTAAAATCAAGTCGAACTCGCCGAACGGCAATTCCATCAAATCAGCCGGGAAAACAATCCCTTGCACTTCTGAAGGCACACTCCTAAATAGTTTGTTCACCACTACAGATTGTCCTAAAGGGCTAATCACAGTCATTTCTCTAGACGCAACCTCAGATTCTATACTCAAAGTTCCAGACACAGTACTAGCAACATATGAATGTGTAGACCCAATATCTATCAAAGCTGAAAAGGGCACACCAAAAATAAGGAACGTACCGGTTATGACATCCGGTGCATCGCTATCCTCTCGACATCTAGCTGCATAAACCAACCCAGGCTGTCTCGTATCCGTACTCCCAGCACCTCTGCCTAGTGCTCCACGCCCTCGACCAAATCCATTTCCTCCTCTGGCCGGACCACGACTTCTTGGCGGCTGTTGCCCACCTCTTCTGGACTGTGTATATCCTTGACCTACTGGCCGTGCCCTGTTTGGCTCTTGTGGACAGTTCCTTAACTGATGATCTACAGATCCACACCTAAAGCATCCTCTATTTCATGCCCAACACTCCATCGAATGAAAATTCCCACATCTAGCACACGGTTGAGACCGACCAACAGTAACAGGCTTCGCAACTTGACCCGGCCCATCAAACCTAGGCCTCTTTTGGAAACTCCCAGCAGATCCTGACGACCTAGAATTCCTCTTATTCCTACCCCTATCTATCTCAATTCTGCCTCTAAGACCGCTTCACCTCTTCGACTATTTTTGCCTTCTCAACCAGAGTAGCAAACTCTCTTTCCCATTGCGGAGCTATTAGTACCCGCAACTCATCCCTTAGACCATCCTCAAACTGAACACAGCGCTCGTAATCAGTTGCGACGATACCCCGAGCATAGCGACTTAAATGCAGGAACTCTGCCTCATACTCAGCCACCGACTTATTCCCCTGGACCAAATTTAAGAATGCCTTCCTCTGAGCGTCCATATAACTTGCCCCAACATACTTTCCCTGGAACGTTGTCTTAAAGAAATCCTAGGTAATACGGATCGCTGATGTACCATCTCTTACCGTGAGCCACCACTGGTATGCCTCATCTCGAAGGAGGGACACTACTCCTTTCAACTTTTCCTCTGCGGTACAGTCAAGATCGTCCATGATTCGTTCAACCGCTTCCAGCCAGTATTCAACTACGTTAGGAGCCACACCAAAGATACCCCTAAATATCTCACCCCCGTTTGTTCGAAGTCGCTCAGGAATATATTTTCGAGCTACCGATCCCGTGCTTGCTCCTACAACCTGCTCCAGAACACGCAGCATAGATTGGGACAAAGCATCGTCCCCTCCAGATCAGTCCTAAGATCCCGCTTCCGCTACTGGTGATGCTGGCACTTCATTTTCCAGCCCATGCCCTGATTCCGAGGGTCCAGCCTCAACAGCCTGGCCTCTACCATGGCCGTGCATACCACGTCCACGACCTCTAGCTTTCATGACTACGGAATCGACTTAATCTGATTAAAATTTTATGAATTAGTATATCTTCCACTGTTTATTACCGGATAGTCTTATGAAACTAGAATTAGAAGTAGTTTTTCGCAAAACATATTTCTAAAGGTCTCAATCTCTAAAGTTTGAATCTCTTAAAACTATCAATCACAACATAATATAATCTTTCCATAAGAAATCAAGTAATAATCAGAAAACTTATAGTACGGATTGGTGCCGGAGACTCGGGTTCTATACTTCCAGAAAACATGTATTTTTTCTAAACCCTATTTCAAACCAACTTTGAAAATATTTTTGAACCCATTCCACAGCCGAGTTTTGCAACCCGGGCTCTGATACCACAATTGTAACACCCCAAACCCGGCCTAAACGTTACGACCGGATCTGGTATGTCACATGGAAAGGTTGTTTAAAGAAACTTTGAGAACTTCGCGTTATGGTTTCATTTTGAAAATCAGGTTCAGGTTTAAGGTTTCCTTGCAAATTTTTATTAACTATACTAACAGTCAAAAACAGGTTTTGTGATACGAAAAACTGAAACTAGTGGATTTTAGAAACGTGTCATTTTGAAAACAGGGTTTGAAGTTCTAAGAAAATCCCAAATTTAAATGTTTATTCGCTTGTTATCTGCTTGTTAATATTTTGGAAAATGATTGTTATATTTTTAGAAAAAATATACCTCCGTACTTAACATATCATAATATAGAATAACTGCATTAAAATCCAAAACCAAATTAAAAGCCTTATTACAAAAAAATTCCCAAATTAAATATAAGTGTAAGTAAAAACAAAATTTACGAAAGAAGTAATGCATGGCCACCTCAGAGTTCTCCTCGGCTCCAAATCCTCAACTAGGGGTTACCTGCAAAATTAAGCAGAGGGGTGAGTCATCAAGACTCATCAATCTGGGCTTAAGCCCGCAGAAGCACAATTGGCCTTAGCCCTCACAACATGGCATATTAAAAGTGTATGCAATATAGCCCAGCCCAACCTAGTTTTCCATCCTCTACATCACCTGAATCAGCCAAACACCTGTGGCACCAAGCCACTGTGGTACCAAACCACTGTGGTACCAAACCACTGTGACCGGGTCACGAAATATAAATGTATATGTGGTGCCAAACCACTGTGGTACCAAACCACTGTGACAAAAGTCACTGATATATGTATATGTGGTGCCAAACCACTGTGGTACCAAACCACTGTGACAAAAGTCACTGAATCACACTTCCCTTTTCATTCACATCCCAAAGCCCATGCAAACATATTAACAATTTGTGATGAATGCAATCATATTATTAATATACGGCAGATAATCAAATCATACATATTCTTAGGCTATGTTATTCGAAAGACAGAATCATAAAGGTACTTACCTGGTGTCTCCCACTTTACCCACAAGGGTATCTCAACTGTCTATACAGTCGTTTCGGCTTTCAGTCAACACAGTTATTAATGCAGAATAATAAAGGAAAGTGTGAGCATTACACACCTGATTACATGTAAAATAAACACTCTAGATCGTCGAAACTCTCCCTAGCAGGAATAACCGCGATTTGTCTATCCCAAGCAGATGTCGGCTCCCTACCACAACCCAGCGGAAAGTCTCGAATCACCGACACAGCACGTCGTTTGAACTTAGGAGTGGAGACTACGGGTTCACTCTCCTCAGGCTCCTTTAACGATACCCCCTTGGAATGGCTAGCACTCGCATCTATGAAGAGAGCCTTGATCAATAAGTCAAAGAGAAATGTAGGTTGTCTAACAAGGGAATTTGAGTAAGGCAGACAAAAATGTAACGGAAATTAATAGTCAAGAAATCGAAAAGATGATTCCTTACCTTGATCAAAGGAATACCGAGCACTAGAAGATTCGGCTTACGGAACCGGATGAGTCCCTAAATAACACGAGGGGTTAGGACCGATGCCCAAAACAAGAATAAAAGAAACGGCCTTTCGGCCAAGCTGAAACGTGAAAGAGGCCTCCAACCATTCGGTCATCACCAACACTTACCAGAAACCTCCCGAATAAAGGCTAACGAAGAAGAGAAGGTAAGGTTAATCCTCTCTACAACCGGCCAAAGCCTAAAAAGAAGTGAGTTTAAGAACTTCGGTTCTAACACGACAACGAGAGAAGAACAACGAAAGAAAAGAAATAGGGGAAGAAGAGCCCGTACCGAAATAACAAGAAAGTGCCGGATGAAAAGCAAGATTCGGCCCTCAGCAAGAACCCAGAACTATTCAGCTATGGAGGAAAACTAGCCAAGAGTCACAAGAAGCAGGGGTTTCAGTTTAAAGGAGAAGGTAGAGAAGTAAAGAAGAAGTATGAAGGTTCGGCTATGGTGGAAATCAAAAGGGAAAGGTTCGGCAATGAGGGCTTCAAGAGAAATCGGCTTGTGGTGAATAAGAAAAGTAGGAAGAAAGAAAAGACAAAAAGAAAGGGAAGGTTGAAGTTTCGGCTATCAAACTTGAGGGAGAAGAGAAAAAGAATTGGAAAGTAAAGAGGATAGTCACTTACAGTTTCGGTAAAGAAAAGAGAGCAGAAGAGAGGTATAAAAAGTTTCGGCCAACCCAAGTTGAAGAGAAGAGAAGAAAAGTGGCTTGAGTATTTCGGCACTAGCAATAAAGAGTTGACAAGCAAAGACCCCTAATGCCTGAGTTACCGAAACTAAAATGCAAAACACCAAAATCACTAACTTGGAAATTTGGCACACACTCACACCCCAGACCCCTTCATGATCGAAATTCTCCCCTCCAAGACCCCCACATTCGGCCAACACCTCAACCACAGTCCAAATCCCTTATTTTACTCCTCAATTTGCTCCCCACCACCCATTCAAACCAATTTGACCACTTCAACTCCTCCATCACCTCTCATCCATCCATTCAAATTCATTTGACTCATTCAAAATCCTCCTAGAAGAGTCCCAGCCGAATGTTACCTCCTCCTCTCCTTGAGCACAAAAATTTAAAGCTCTTGATGCAGCAGATGGGATTCAAACTCCTTCCCCCTTGCTCTGCTAATGACACCACCTCCACTTGGACACAAGCTCATTTGTGTCAAAAAGCACACGTAAATAATCTTAATGCCTGCCTCTACTAGCTTCCCCCCTTAAGCCCAAAACCAAAATTTCACCAAGGCGCTGGCTTGAACTCGAGCCTCCCCAGGACCCCCAAGCACATCTAAATAACAAGCAGAATAAGCCAAGCACACAGAAAACATAAAATGCAAAACCCCTAATTCTAGGATGTTATAAGTCCTCCGTCGCACTGATCCGTCTAGGTCTGAGGATTACCTGTGCTGATTAAACAGAGAGGTTAGTTTACGTAAACTCAGTGTGTAATCCCACCAAAAACAAAAAACAGTAAACACAGTGCACAGTTAGAAACAGTCTTGGGCCTAAGCCCCTTTCAGTATTAGTAACGGTTTGGCTTTAGCCCAACTCAGTATCAGTATCAGTATGCACAAAGGCCTTAGCCCATTATAGTATCAGTAACAGATATACATTATTCAGTAACAAAGTCATACCCAACCAGCCTCTACACACCATCTTCGTCCAACCCTACACTCCATGTGGGGATTAAATCAACCCACCCATCCCTACACTCCAGGTAGTACCGAATGCGGCACAAAGCAGTAGTTTGCAGCGGAGCTGCCAGATAATATGCTTAAAGCCTTTCAGTACACTTCCTCGAAATATCATCATCCCAACCCAATGCAATGCAAACATACAATATGTCATGCTTTTATGCAACCATTAGTCATACATATACATATATATATATATATATATATATCAGTAATCATGCATAACTTATCATGCATCACATACACTCAGATCATACAGTTAGGGGTCTAGGTAACGCTTACCGACCCTACAGCAGGTACACAGTCGACTTGGGCGACCCTTGCAACTCTAGGAATCATTTTAGATAAATGGGTTCACACGTCCATGTGGACCCATACGCCCGTGTGGAGCACACGGTCTGGCCCAAATTCCCACACGCCTGTGTGGATTACCCGTGTGGTCCCACACGTCCGTGTGGCCAACATGTCCCAAATCAATCTAGCCCGTGTGTCGCACACGGCCTACTTGGCCATCACACGGTCGTATCTTGTGCGCACGACCTGGCCTCGTCAATCACACGCCCATGTTAGGGTACACGGCTTACCATACGGGCAACCACACACCCGTGTGACGTTGACAGTGGGGGTTTTTGGCTTTCACCGAAATCTCATTTTCTGCGTTTTTGGGTACACACTTGGTATCAAATTGATGCAACAAAAATTCTCCAGCCTTCGGAAACCTAAATTGACCAATTAAACCCTAGATTAATCTTTTAAAACTGTATTCAAGTGAACTATCTCGTAAATGACCCCCTTTTAATTACCAAAACCTTACCTTAGAATGAATGATGACGATGATTATATAAAATTAAGGCGCTGATTGAACCTATCCAGCCCCTTGAACTACTCCTGAACACAAAACGATCTCCATTAATCAAAAGCTCATCAATTAAAGCAAGAAGTGCACTTACCCTACTAACCGATTCAGTGAAAGCGGACGGTGCTCGAAAAGAAGATGAGTTAATCATAATTCAAAAATAATGAGGAAAAGGAAGACAAAATTCTGCAAGACGGAGAAGGGGAAGCAGAATTTTTGCAAAAAGAACTCCAAATGAATAATCTGATAACCCCTATCCCAACTCCCGTTAATTTTCTCCACTAAACTCTCCACTACTCAGACGTCTAACACAACTCAAACTCTCTCTCTCAGAGCCGAACAAAAATATTACCTACGCAGAGATTCGAACTCCTGACCCTCTACCAACCAACACTCCCCTTAACCACCAGACCAGCAGGCCCATTCTGGTAAGTGCTTACAAACTTTTAATTAAAAGCCTTCTGAGCGGGGTTTAGGATTTATTCAGAAAAATACCAGGATTTAGCCAAAGACTTGGCTTGAACTTAGGACCTCACACACACACCTAAAACACTTAACCACTAAAGTAGATACATAGTTGTGTCAAAAATTTACAAAAACTGAAAAACAAAATTTTGGGGCGCTACAAAGGCTAACAAAATGCCACCTAGAAATTTCAAGACTGCCGTGTTTTCTATATGGATTTGCTTAAACTTACATCACATGAGGTTTGCCTGTCATTGCTTCGAGACACGCAGAGAACCCCGATGACATACGCCATCCTTAGTTCCTTTTTCAGAAATTGCCATGGCCATGGACTTTTCTTTTAGAGTTCCATTTCAAAGTTCGTGTTTTCTGCCCCAACGGACTTCGTCATATGCCAAAGTGGTGACCAGACACAGACTTACTTTATAGATTCTTCATGCACTGACATAATCTAAACTTGACACTTTAATTCCCTAACATACACCCTAAAGAACACACAACTCACATCATACATTCCAGACATACATATACAACCATACTTCAACACCACAATACTCATACACCACTCATCACATACTTGAACTTATTAAAATCAATACCAAATATACATATTATCCCCAACAAACATTCGTACACTCATATATTTTCTTTAGTAATCATTTATATAGTTGCATACATATCATATTTATACTATACTTTCCATGGTTTTGGAATTCATAGTTCGATCAATCTCCTACAGACATACTTCAGTGTGAACAGCATGCATGAGTCAGGCGTAGAACTCACTTATTGCAGTTCAAAGCTCCAGATATCCATCACGAACCAACAATAACCATTACTTAGAAACATACTTTCACTATTAATACTCTTGTACATACAAATTACTTATCAATTCAATAGTTGAAAATTTCATGTAGAAGCTTTATACTAACAACTTACTGTTCAAAAACCATATATAGACTTACTCATTCAAAACTTAACATGCAGAGTTAAAGCACTTACCCTGATGTGAAGTAACTACCAATCATAAAAGAACCATAGCCTCTAGGTCATTGATGTAGGATAAATTCAGACTTAAGGAGGGTTTCAGTAAATACCACTTAAGGAAGAGGAAAAAGAAGAAGAAAGAAGAACCCTTTTAGAACTCATCTCTCACATATATAGTTTAACTTACTTTGTGGAGTTTAACAAGTGTCATATATTTCAAAAGTTGCCTTCTTAATGGCCTACAATTTTCGAGAGAAATATTAATAAATACATTGATATCACAATTACCCATCTTGTCTATTTCATTGATTTCTTACTGAGTTACTTCAAATCTAGCTAGCACAATACTTCAGACAAATCAAGCGCACTATACCTTTGGCGAATACTTATTCCATACTTACCCTTTATCTCTTAACACAGACTTCTCATTAATATAACAGATATCATCAAGTCAAGTTCTTACTTTCTTACGTGGCGGATACTATACGCCCACACGTATACGCCAAAACAATCATTTGGGCGTTTAATACTATGCCAAGCAAACTATTTACAACTATTCGCCAAAACTTTTGACTCGCCAGATTTGGGGTGTTACAATCAGCCTATTGGGTCACAACACTTATTCTATCCTAAGTCCTAAATACCAATAGCGTAATATAAAATCCTAAATTTCATGGAAAACAAGCTCTTAAATGTAGAAATGACTCGAATTAACTACTACATTCAATAGTAGGTCAAATACCCATACACTTAAGTTTTTACTTGTCCTCAAGCAAACTAAAAAAAAACCAAAAATAAAAAATAAATTAAAACTAAAAACATAAAATAAACATGCAAAGAAAATAAAATGTACTTGAACTAGCTTGATACACGAGATTAGATCAGAGCATCGACGCTAGGAAAATTTGCCTAAATATATAACTCTAGCTAGAAATTTAAATAATTCAAAGTTATTTACACTTAAACATATTATTTTAATAAATTAAAAAGTAGACAAGTTAAAGAAAATTAAATATATATCTCCATCAAAATGCATATCAGAATATAGTATTTATTTTTGCAAGGTATAGTCAGTTCGAAATTCTTTTTCCTACTTAGTTTATTTTTGTCCATGCTTTGAACTCTAATGTAGTAATATTTCCCCGTATAGTCCCTTATGATTCTTTTATTTACTTGTGCCGACATAATTGAGATTTTTCTCAAGCACTTTTTTAAGGGTTATACTAGTCACACTAAACCATTTCAATAACTATGGATTTTACTGAGTATTTTCTTTTTAATTCTAACATCTTATGCTTCCAAAAAAATAATTTTCTATTCGTATCTACCTTTACCACTTGGTATATTTAATCTCTTTTTCCTGTTTACAGTTTCGTAAACTAAATTAATTAGTCTAAATATGAAAAACCTAAATTATTCAATTTCTAGTTAAATTTATAGTTTAAACAAACAACCTAGGTATATGCTTCTAACCAATCACTTGTGTTTCTACAAGCTTAAGCACATAGAAAACATGCAAGTACAAAAGAAAAATTAACAATTTAAAACTACTCAAAACAAATAAAAAGAAAATTTTTCATATTTTCCTAAGTCACCCCACACTTTATTCAGCACATTGTCCCTAATGTGCAATTAAAGATGTAAAGGAAAGAGGTTACCCGATTGGTGTGATACACACACACACACACACACACACACACACACATATATATAAAGTACCAAATCCTAACTAAATTAAAACTAAAGAAAAAAATTAAAAATCATTCCAAATAAAATATAGAGTATAAAATCCAAATATAAAAGTGTTCAGAACTAGTTAGAATCAGGATTCGATGCTTCATCTACTTTTCTTGGTTTGCCTTTTGACTCCTCATCTGGGTCTTTTTTGGGATCTTCCTCTTCTTCCAATTCCCTCTCTTTGCTTGGTTCAATCTTTGCCTTGTACTTATCAGTTGGGAATTGTGAAAGCTTCATCCCGCTTTTCCTCACACAATTTTTGTAAACTGTTTTCATTTCTTGCATTCATTGAACCATCCATTCCAAATGAGGCAACACATTCGTACCTAGATGGAGTTTTGACTTAATGGTCCTCTTTCTTTTCCTATTTCTCACCAAGTGTTTTTTATTTGGTTCGTGTATTAGTAGTTCCGATGGTTGTAGGTAATATTTTGATTTTCCATTAGTTCTTGTGCTTGTTTACACAAGGCCATTCCTAAATGTAAGAAAAGCAATTTGACCTTGTTTTTCCTTACACAAAGCAACATGCTCCGGCAAATTTATGTACCAACACAAATTTTTTTTCGTAGTATGGCATACAACATCATGGCTTGGAATGTATCTATGTTGGACATGTTAGTGATTGGATAAACTTGAGTATTGATAAAATGTAGCCACATTCTTGCTTTCAGAGTAAGTTGCTCTTACGGACTTGATGTTGGGAACTTTGTTCCAGGATGTAGTTCCGACGCACCTCGTCTGTTCGTTAAGAGATTGACTATGTTATCATTTTTCTATCTCGAAAAGTGCATGAGACTCGTTCATTTTATAGAATCATAGAGAGATATAGGAGCGGCATAACACCTCGATACTTTCAACAGTAATATTGGAACTTTTTTGCCTCAAATAATTACCCGACGCAATGGCATGTCCCATTCTTGATTCATCTCGACTTCTTTCTGGACGACATAAAATTATTGGACAACTGCAATACATGCGGGTTCCTTGGGGTCGTACACATTTTTCCCAACTGAGTGATTCAATTATGTCTCTCATCTCACTCGTCAACGATGCTAAAAGCTCGAAACCTCTCTCTTGAAGTAGAGCTTTCCGTTGAATCTTTCTAAAGTGTTTTTCCTTTTTTTCTCGAAGATGTTCGAAGTTATCAACAATTGATTCTTCATTTTACTATTTGTTGGTCATGGTTTTTGTGGTTAAAAAGCAAAGAAGAGATAGAGAAATTATGGAATCCCGAAGAAAAAGGTCACCGACATTGAGTTGGGTGGCTATGACAGCTTGAATGGTGTATTAGCTAGTAATGGCTATAAAAGCCATTTAGGGATTTACTTGTCATCCAAACTTTGTGAAAATCTCTGAAGATTGCTTCGAATTAAGAGCGAAAAGTTTCCAAAAATAGCTTGCATGTCGTGCCATAGGGAGTGCATGGCGCGACACGACAATAATTTTACCCCTGCTTTTACTTTTAATTGAAGGTGCATCACGACATAGATGACAGAGTTTTGTATTTTCAAGTTCACAGGGGTTGTGTCACTCTATGGGATTGTTGGGTTGCAAAATGCCTTTGATTTGGTCTCTACGAGACCTGTAGAAGGTCCTCAGTTGCCGGTACATCTACCTTACTAACATCTAGCTCTTTCTTTGCTTTCGGAAACCTATTTCCTACTAATTCTAACACAAAATGAAAATTCTAATTTCTACATCTAAAAAATTAAGCAAAAATTAGTATATAATATTTACAAATTGATTAAGTTTGATTGTTAAAATTTATGTTGTGCTACCAGACTTGTCCAACAATTCCTTGAAATTTACCATCGACTTCATGTAATAGCCTGTTTTCTAGTGGTGTCAAAAATAGTGGTTTCGAAAGCTCATTCCGATGTGTCCGTCCATATATATTAATTATCTAATATTTACAAGGTCATTAATGTCGTATTAAAAGTTGGTTAAGAAATTTTAATGTTTAGATAGTTAATTAAGAAGATAGGACTAAATCGTAAAAGTTAAAAAGTTAGTTCTATTAGTTAATTATGTTAAATAGTTATTGAAATGTGAGTGGAAGGACTTGTATGGTAAATAAACCATATAGAAAATTAGTGGACAAATATGTACTAAGTTTGATTAGTTATTAAGTTATATTATAAGGGTAAAATAGTAAATTGAAAATTAAAATAACATAAACTAAAAAAAAAAACAAAAATTATCACCATCTTGATGCTTACACTGAAGTTAAAAGGTAGAAAACACCATTTTTGAAGAAAAAGTTTTGGCCAAGCTAAGTTTGATGCATGTAAATGATTTTTGGTCTCGTTTTTAGTAATTTTTATGTTTTTTAATCGTTTTAGCTTAACCTAGCAAACCCGCAGGTTAAATTGTTAAATTGTTAAATGTTTTGGAAGATGCCATTGATGGATAATATATGTTTTTGAAGTTTAATAGTGGAATATTATGCTCGGATATTGAATAAAAATACTTTGTTAAGTGATTTTGTATAATTTTCAAGTTAATGATTAAATTCAAAACAAAGTAAATATAATATGTTTTTCTTGTGAAAATCTAGCATGTAAGGACTGATTTGGAACATTAGTAAAATTGGCACAAAAAGGTTTAAGGTTTAATTGTGAAAATTAAGCTTGTTTTGGTCTTAGGGATCAAATTGAATAAGTGTAAAAATTTAGGGCAAATGTGAAAATTTGCAAATAGGAAGAAATATGTACTAAATTGAATATTATATGAAATTCAAGCTAATAATTGAAATAAATTATTTTATAGATCAAGAACAAGTAGATAACTAAGGAAAAGGGAAGTTGTTGATTAGTCCCTAAACTTTTTCCATCTCTGCAGTACAACCCTAGTAAGTTCGTATGGTTTAGTTTAGTATAAATTGAGATGTTATAATGATTGTGAATTATGGTTGTTGAATATTTCAAGTAAAATTGAATTGAAATAAATTGATTTGAGTTGAGAAAGTATTTAAGTTGAAAGTTTTTGCTATGACGATATGTTGTGCTGGATGAACGTAGGATAGGATAAAATTGGCATGCCAATAGGTTTTTATTGCACGTGGTACAGGTTTGACTTATGATGAAATGGTTATTATTGATTTGTTACTATCCACTGAGTATACCGAAGTCCAGCATTTGTTGCGCACTATCATGTTATTTTTACAGTGATTCTGGTGTGTTACCAGGGGCGGATGTAAAGCCTTTGGGCTTGGCACTTTGTGCCTAGGTGTGTTACAGAGGGATGTTAGCCTACGGGCTAGGCACTTGGTGCCCATGTGTGTTTTCGGTTGGTTTGGCTCGTTTAAGCATTCTGGTGTTTCTAGATGATTAATCGCGTATCCAAATTTGTTTATATCGTTCATCGGGAAGGTTTTCAATGGTTATATGATTTGTTATTTGATCTTACGAATGACTACATGATCTTTTAAATGTGTAAAATGAGTTGATATTGAATGATCTAGTTTAATTGATCAGATTATACAATATGAGTATAAACATAAAGACTCACCTGTTGAATGATTGTGGTTGACGGGATTATTGTTTATTAATTTTTTTTGTGTGATTGATATGTTTATAAGATAAATTTTATCGTTTCAATCATTGAACTTACTAAGCTCCATTGAAGCTTATTTGTGTCATTTTTTTTTATTTTTCCTTGTAGATAACACTTTGTGGAATTGGGCGATAGGATCGACGTGAAGATCACACTATCCAGAGATCTATCGATAGATTTTGACAAGTTATCTTTTGGTTATATGGCATGTAATAGGCGTCTTATATGTGTTTTTGATACTTGTTACTTGTGATACATCTTATATTTGAATGATGTTGTCTTAATTAGTTTTTGGCTCATTTGTATACATGTCTTTGGCATTTGGCTTGTAAAGGTCCTTGTGTTTTGGAAATTTTGGTTTATGCTACTTGTGGATGAATAGATTATGGTGGTAGTAGTCATGATTGGTATGGATGAATTGTAAGTTTGGTGTGTGTTTAAAGTAAGTATTTGTGAGCTTTGATTATAAATTGGTTGGTGTATAAAATATGGTGCCATTGAGGGCATATTGGTTAGGTACTTAGGTTGAATGTTTTTGGCATGTTTTAAGCTTGTTTGAATGTGTTTTGAAGTCATGTAAAGAATAATTTTGGTTTGGCTTGGTACCTAAGAAATGGGTAGTGATGTGTCTTGTTTTAGAAGTCATTTTAGGTGCACACGGGCTGCCACATGGTCATGTGTCACACACGGTCACTCCACACAACTGTGTGTCATTTTCATTTTCAGGTGTAGGGTAGTCCACACGAGCACAAAGAGTTACACGACCTAGTGACACGGTTGTGTGACCTTGAATTACACGGTCACAGTGAGGTACATAGCCTGGCAACGTAGTCGTGTGACCTTGAGTTACACGAGCACAGTTTGTTACATGGTTTGGCCACATGACAATGTTCCTGAGCTACACAGCCTGAGCTATGCCACACAGTTTGGTCACACGATTGTGTGACCCCTATTTTCAAATTTTTCAAATTATTTTAAAAGTTTCTATTTTGTTTCAAATTAGTGCTTGAATGTTCCCAAACTATTTTTAAAGTCTCATAAGCTCGATTTAAGGCCTGTAAATGTATTTATACTATGCTTAATATGTGGTCTGAATATTGATATTTAATTTAATATTTGAATGGTTTAATGATGATATATGGCTTGATTTATGTTGTAATACTCTGTAACCCTATTCTAGCGACCGAGACGGGTTAAGGGTGTTACATTTCAATTGTCGGTCTCGCCCGTCTCTGTTCTTCCAGTTGCTCCTTCTTCCACTAGATTCTCGCCATTTATCTCGTTCTTTCATCTTGTGAGCACCTACACTTATACAACTCGAGAAATGCCTTTAACCAAGACCGTTAGGGATTAAATTAAATAGTAACATTCTTCCCTAAGCAATCCCTCATTTTGGGAATTCCAGCCGCATTTAAACACTTCTATCTCATCATTGATTTTTATTATAAACTCATTCCACTCGAGATCGATTGTCAATTTTGAAGTGGCTAGAAATGGCCTACCCAACAGAATGGGGATTTCTCGATCTTCCTCAAAGTTGAAGACTATGAAATTGACGAGTACTATAAATTCTCGTACCTAAACTAATACATCCTTAAGTACACCTTTTGGATGTGCCAAGGATCTATTGGCTAATTGTAGCATTATTGAGGTATTTTTAAGATCCTTGAGTATGAGTTTTCGATAAATTGATAGAGACATTAAATTTATACTAGCCTTTAAATCACAAAAGGCTTTGCTAATATGTCTATCCCCTATTTCTATTGGGATTGTAAAGCTACCCGAATCTTTTAATTTTGGGGTTATCTTCTTAGCGATTAGTGTGCTACACGAGGCATCATTGTCATTGTGCTCGTCCTTTTTCATTTTCCTATGACATTTCACGATTTCCTTTAAATATTTGACATGTTTCGAAATTTTTTCGGTTAGCTCTAGGAGCAGCTGATTGACATTAAGGTATTTAAACAAATTTAGAAAACTTACAAAATCTGCCTCATCGTTCTTTTGCTTGTCCTCTAGTCTTGTCAGGAAAGGTCTCTTCGTTGTTGTAACACCCCAAACCCGGCCCATGCGTTATGACTGGATCTGACATGTCACATGAGAAAAACATGTTAAATCCTTTTTATTCGTACTAAAATAGGTATTATTTTGTTATAATCAAGAAAACAAATTTGATTTGAAACATATGATAAAATACTACTAATCTCGAAGGTTGATTGATAAATCGATAATTTGAACTAGAGATCTTATAATCCGTGACTTTTGAAAATATCGCTGATAATTCGAGAGAAAATTTTCGAGTTAAAATATTTGTAAAAGTTTGTTATGAAATCCATTTGTTAATCTATTTTGGAAAACCTTTATTTAAGTTTTTAGAAAAATTCCCATTTAAAACAATTCAAGCAAGATAATAAGTACGTCAAACATAAAACAAAAATAAAATATTCCAGAGGCCTTAATACAACATAAAAACCCAAAATAGTAAAAGTAATAAAGTGAACAGAAATAGAAAGCTAAAGTTCAAAAACACCATTTCTGAAGTATGGCCTCCACCGAGTCATCCATTGCCCAAGTCCACATCACTGAGCATTACCTGCAAGGGTTAAGGAAAAGGGGTGAGCTACTAGAACTCAGTGTATAATCCCCTTACCGTCATCCATTGGGCCTGAATCCATTTAGTAATAACTTGGGCCTAAGCCCATTTACATAACAGAATATATATATATATATATGTATGTATGTGCAATGTATGCAACCCAACCCATCCATCCATCACACCCCCGACCAGCCAATCACACCTGTGGGGATCAAGTCAACCCACCCCGCCGCTCACACCAATTCGTAGACAAGTTGCCATTTATAATATTTCTATTGTGGCCAAGACACCGAAATCATAATGAAGCATAATAATAAACATTTTTGTGGCAATGCCACCAGGCTACACTTCTCTTCAACATTTTTCCCAACCCATGCAAAATATGTAAATGCAACATACATAATAAAGCATAATATCCACATATATAAACAACAATCATTAATCCAATAATTTATTACGGTAAATTGGCCAATTATAGAACTTTGTAATTTGGCCCACTAAGGCATTCTAGCAAATCGGCCCATTGGGGCATTTTGGTAAATCGACCCATTGGGGCATTTTCGTAAGTCAACACTTTCAAAGGTAATTAAGCAATCCAGCCCGTTAAGGCTTTTTGACAAAAACGACCCATTGAGGGAATTTTCGTAATTCGGCCCATAAGGGCTTTTTTGTAAATTTTACAAATTAACTCCGATTTTGACAAATTTTAGTATTTACGATATTTAGGCAAAATACTCAATTCATACTATTTTACCGATATTAAGTTTTTAGGCAACATCAATTGATATTCCTAATATGATGCTAAACCACAGATTTACGGGATTTCGGTGTGAGATTACACACCTGATTACGGTAAGGATTAATCCTTCTTGATCGTCGTCACCTAAAACACCATTACACTCGGTTAACCAACAAACAAGGTTTTTCTTAATCCAAATATTTAAATCTAACGATCTAATAAAGTTCTTACCCTTAGAATCGTGTACGGCCATGATTTGTCTATTCTCACCGGATGATGGTCCACAACCCGGTGGGAAATCTCGAATCGCCGATACCGCTCTACGCTTGAACTTAGGAGTAGGAATCGCAAATCCACTCCTTTTGAGTTCTCCAATCGCTTTTCCTTTCGAATCGGTACCACTTGCCTCCATTGGAAAAAGTCTTAATCAAAACGATATTACGATGATATAAATCGATTGTCTAAGGAAAAAGGTTCGGCTTACCACTATTTCCGTAGAATCCACAAGTGAATAAAAAACGATCAATATAGTCCCTAGAATAAGCGTTTATACATAATCATCAATCCGTTTTAGCGGAATAACCAAATATTGAGATATATCGAGATGAACTTAAAGAAATCCCTTACCTTAACGATAATAGATCCACTTCTATCGATTGGGCGCAAGGCTAGAAATGGTTCGGCTAAGATGTGGTATTCGGCCACCCATTAGAACACTACAAAAAAGAGTTGATTAAAATATGAAGGAGTATGGGAAACACCATTTCGGTTTAGAAACAAAATGAAACAACAGAATGACGAGGAACACTCATTCGCCTAGAGAGAAAAAAAAGAATGAAAAGATTAGAATAAAGTCATTTACCCGATTTAATCAAGGAAGAAATGTCCAACTTGCGAAATGGAGAAGAGAAGATGATCAAGATTCAGCTATTGAAGAAAAAGGGAGAAAGATTGAAGGAATAGTGGAGAGAAAAAGAAGAGATGGACAAGAGAAATTTCAGAGTTTCGGCTAACACTATGAAAGAGATGAACAAAAAGAGAGACTTGTGTTTCGGCAACCAAGGAAAAGATTGAAAGAAAAAGGCACCAAAATGACAAAAGAATAAAAGATGGCTAAGGTAAAGATGAAAAGAAGAAAGGAAAATGCTCCCAAATGGTCTCGGTTTTTAGGCAAGGAAAAGAGGTACCAAATGAACAAAGAAAAGACTTTCAAAAAGAAATCAAAAGCTCTTCAAAATGCTTAACCAAAATTCGGCACACCCCCTTACCAAAACCGATTATACCTTTACCAAAAAGATGCATGTTGACCAAAAATAATCTTTCCAAAACATTCTCCACATAATAGGCCAACATGTTCCCTTCTCTTACCTTTTCTTTCATTTCTTTCCTTCTTTTTCCCTTACTTTCCTCCTTGCCATAACCCTTAGTCATCTTTCCAAAATTAAAAAAGTCTCCCTTACCATATTAAAGCCATGACGGACACATTGAAAATGAAGCACAAAAATTAATCAAATGCAATAGATGGGATTCGAACCCTTTCCCTTCATGCTCTCCACTTGACGCCATAACCTCCTTGCCATATGCTCATTTATGCTAGCAAAATACACACTTATTTCTTTAAGCATTGATGCCACTTACCTTCTCTCCTTAAAGTGCTTAAACACAAAAATTATACTAAGGCCCAACTTGAACCCGAAACTTCCTAGAAACCTTAGAACTTTCCAAAATCAACTTCCTAATAAGTCCAACTTGAAAAAATGCCATTCTCTTGTTCTAAAAAAAATTTTAAACACTCCTACGCCCAAGGCCCATTGGGCCCAATTCTACTAGGCCCAAATTCAGGTTGTTAAAGTTGTGCTGGGAATCGAGATTACTAGATTAGGCATCGGCTCGACTACCTCTTCAATTGGCTTGTGGTGCTCGGCTTCTTCCTCTTTCGTAGATTCGTCGACCTCTTCGGGAACCTCCTCATCATCATAAATGGGTGTGCTTGGCAGTTTTAATGTTTTGTCTGATCACAATGTGATCATCTTCATGTCATCCTTTCCATCTCTCCGAGGGTTGTTCTCCATATTACTAGGGAGACTTTGACAATTTTTTTTGAAACATTGTCATTAGCTAGATTATTTGGTTGCAGAGATTCCATTCAAGATTCGAGTTGTCCACACAAAGCTTGGACTTGTTGAATGTTCATGTTCATAGTTTGCATTTCTCCCTCTAACCAGTCAAATCTGTAACATCCCGAAATTGGGCCTAGTAGAATTGGGCCCAATGGGCCTTAGGCGTAGGAGTGTTTAAAATATTTTTTGGGAACACGAGAACGACTTTAACACAAGTTGTACCTACTAAGTGAGTGATTTTGGAAGGTTAGGGGGCTTCTATGAAGTCCCGGGATCAAACTTTGGCTTTAGGGAAATTTTGGTTTTAGATGAATAAAACCCTGGGAGTCAGTAGTAGGCTTAAAGAATAAAATGGGAGAAAAATGACACAAGTGGAGTGTGTGGTGTAGTGGCAAAGTGACGCCACATAAGAGATAAGGGGGTGACGCCACAAGGAAGGAAGGAGGTCCAAGGTTCAAGTCTTGGCACTTGCATTTCTTTTTGTTTTATTTTTTTAAGTGGATTTAGACATTGGCCATAGACTTAGCTTTAGTTGGGCATGTTTTTAGACACAAGAGGAGCTTGTGGCTTAGTGGCAAGTGGCATGAATCGGCTGATGGGAGAGCCTGGGTTCGAATCTCATGACAAGCAAGGGAGTATTTATTTTGCGGATTGGACGGGAAGAGTTTGAGTTGGATTTAAACTCTGCCGATGGAAGGATCCCACATCTGAAAGATACAAAGAAAGAAGGTGAGAAGCTAGCTATATATAGAGCATTCTATGAGGTGAGTTAATATACCTTGGTGGGCGCTTGGGAACAGATTTAGAAGATAATTGCCAATAGTAGCAAAGGAAGGGCTACTAGAATGTGAAGTACACGCTAAGGGTACGATGAGGTTTCGGTTTTTGATAAGTATGCGTTAAATCCTGGTTAATCGCTAGTAATGTCGATTGTAGGGTTGTGACTAAGGGATTTGCAGCACGCGTGGTTACCAGGTGTGTACAAACACTACACACACGATATCGGCAATGCCGAAAAGCCAAAAGTGGCTAAATGGGCCCGGTGGGCCCTGAGGCTAAGAATTGATGAAATGGTTTGGTTGGTTATACGAATTGAATTAGTCATGCATGATACATGAATTGGATTTGTTTTGGGCCTAATAGGCCATATCATGAGATTTGGGCCTAATGGGCCGTAAGGGTGTGATTTGGGCTTGATGGGCTTATGGGGACGTAGACATGTATGTTAGGGTTTATGAACCTTAGGCCTAGTTTGAACAACTCTTAAATTCCATAAGACTTAATCTAATTAAACATGTCTATGAACAAAGTCACAGGGTTGGAGTGTGGCAACGGGCGTACGCATGTCTAGGATTGGATCTAGGAAGAGCTTGGTACTTAAGCAGCCCTAGTGGCCCACCTCCTCTTTTCTGGAACCCTACCTGGTGCGTAGTGTCTGTTCACTTTAGCCGCGAGGACTTATTGATGGGCCAAAGTTCATAACTAAAACCCGAAAGGGACCAAATACATTTATATTTACAAAATTCCTAAAATACCCTTATATTTGTAAAATTTACTAAAATACCCCTAGATTTGTAAAGTACCAAAATAACCCTGATTGCAAAATTACCGAAATACCATTGGGTAGTGAAATGACGAAAATACCCCTATGTGACAAATATGAGTTTATGGATGTTACTCGTATGTTTGATGCATTCATATGATATTCTGCTTAGGATGCTTATGGGTGGGAAATATGGTACGGAGGAAGATTTGAGGATCGCATGGCTGTTTGGTATGGATCCAGGATCGCATGGCCATATGGTATGGATCCACCGGAGGCTTTAAGCTCAATATATGATTAGCAGCTTTGCTGTAACTTTCGGTAGTGCCGCAACCGGGCTACCCTTGGTGTGTAGCGGAGGGGTGGGTCGAGTTAGAATTCCCCACAGTAGTCATAAGGTTGGAAGGGAAATGGTGTGTGTAGCGGATGGATTTTTGGGGTTGGTTTTGCATTATTTGTTTATAAATGTTACAATATGATATGATATGAGGTCATTGTGGGCTAAAGCCCAAGACCACCAATTTTGATAGGGCTTAGGCCCAATGTGGATATTTGTAAGTGATTTGATTGCCAAGGGTTGTGCACACTGAGTTTCGAAACTCACACCCCTTTAATTTAATGTTTCAGGTAATCCCGAATAGACGACTCGACGTGGGAGAGGACTCGGAGATGGCCACACTACAAGAGGCTTGAATTTTCATTTATTTATTTCAAAATACATGTTTTTATTTATTTAATTTTTGGTGGATGTAATAAGGCCTTGTATTTCGTTTTGACTTCAGATTTATTTTGGGTTTTGAGATTAATTGTTTATTTTAATTATTAAACCTAAGTACGCTCTTATGTTTAAACTTGGTTTCCGAATTACTTAAAACAATAAAATGGGTTTTTATCTTTAATTAATAAGACTCAAAGATTTTGGACTTTTGGGCCTTAAATTTTTAATTAGCAAAACCGTTTTGAATTGTGCCTTTAATGTGATATTCCGAATTCGGGCCTAACTTCTAGGCCGGGTTTGGGGTGTTACAAAATCTTTGATCACACGTAGAATGGTCATTTCCCACGGTTCTCTGTTGTAATGGTGGAGGTTGGTAAGGAGGATTTTGTCAAGTATACGCTTGATTTGCACCACTTTGGTTGCCTCCCTATTTAAGTTTGAATGATCCCTCCAACCGAGATTGTAGGTATTTGAATAGGGGTCTCGACCCCTATTAACTATGTAGCTCACCTCCTCCGATTGGTTTTTTGAATGTGGCTCCGTTTTCGTCGGCTTGACTGGCATCTCCAAATGGTTAAGCTTATTTAGGATTCGTTCGAATCGATCATCGTCATTCTCTTCCTTGACAGCTTTTATAGTTGGAGGCTTGGATTGGTACATGAATCTCTCATTAGGCCACATGTATGAATTCATGGACATATCATCAATTACTTTATATCCTCTTTCGTATGTATGAAACATGAGAGACCTGTCAGATGCTCCGTCTAGGTTAGATCTAATGTGCCCGTCAACAACATTTTAAAATATCTGGAACTGGAGTCACACTTGCAATCCATGGTGTGGGAATGATAAACCATAATTTATACATATTTTAACCCCATGCTTGGCTTACTTTTGGATGAATTTTCATTAGATTTGATGAATTTGATGCTCCTAATCCCTTAATTTCATGTTTTACACTCAGGAGAGCTTAGGAGTCAAAAAGATCAAGAAACGGGCCAAAAAGGGACTAAATGGGCCTACATCAGAAATCACACGGCTTGGACCAACGTACGCAGGCAGACCACATGGCTGTGTGTGACGAGCAGAATTGAGCACGGCCCAAGCCATCACGCACGGGTGTGTCACACGGGCGTGTCCCTGCCGAAACTAGGTTTAATCCTATTCAGAAAAGGTTACTTGGGGGCCAAGAAAGGCGTTCCAAAGCCTATATAAACACCCTAGGGGGCAACCTAAAAGGGGACATCGAGTAGAAGGCAGAAAATACTCTAAGACAGCCATCGGGAACAGCTTAGGAGAAGGATCTCCATCAAGACTGAAGATCTCCCATCAAGTTCTTTAGAAGTTTTTAGGTTTTCTTATGTTTTGTTGTTTTTCCCTATTTTAAGATGTTTCACTCTATTAGTATGAATTAAAACCCTTAAATACCTAAGGGGATGAAACCTAAGATGAATCTTATTATTATTTGATTTATAAGATAAATACTTGTTCTTATTCTTAATTGTGAGTTCTTATTCTTGTTTTGATAATTCAGGTTATTGATTCAAAATCGAATGTGCTTATTCAGTGGAGCAAAAGTCCCTGTTTAAGAGAAGATCAACACAATTAAGCGAAGTTGATTGCAACCCTAGAAATAGGGCGACGAAAATCTACCGGATTAGAGTCAAATCTAATAAGGGAATCCATAGATCAAGTTAATGCGACAATAGGGGTTTAATTAGAAAGAGATTTCAATTAATCAACCTAGAGTCAGTTGTTTTTAGTCTTGAAAGAGATATTAACATAAATCAGGGATTTCTACGGATTAAGTCAAGTGAATAAATTGTATCAATCAAAAGTAATAAGTGAAGTCTAGGTGGATTCTTCCTTAGGTATTGCCTTTACCATATAAGTTGTCTAAAAGTATTTTCCTAATTCTTCCGTTGTCGTGTTTAATTAGTTTTAGTTTAAAAGAAACCATCTTAGGCTAGATAATAAAAAGTTAATAATTACTAGTACTTTTGGTCCTTGTGGATACGATATTATCGGTCTTACCAGAACTATACTATAAATGATAGGTGCACTTTCCTTTATTGTGATCATAGTTAGTTTTAGGCCACATCAGGGCACTTCCTTAGCATTGTTTCGAAATGCTCTCACACCTCGTATAGTGTCTCACCTTCGTATTGTTTAAAGTTGGTAATCCCTTGCTGGAAATGAATGGTTCAACTAATCGAGAAAAATTTGTAGAGAAAATTTCCCGCTAGATCGTTCCATGTCGTAATCGAATTTGGTTCTAACGAATCCAACCAATCAGCCACATTGTCACACAATGATATCGAGAATAAACGAAGATGCATAGCATCATCGAATATCCTGTTGTACTTGAAGGTGTCACAAAGTTGCAGGAACCGCTTCAAGTGCTAGTTCATGTCTTCCACCATTTTTCCTTTAAATTGTAGTGTATTCTAGATCATCTAAATCATGGCTGCCTTTATCTCGAAATTATTTGCGTTAATTTCTGACCTTTCTATGCTTCCTCTCACCACGTCTAGTGTAGGTAGGGCGTACTCGCACAACGTCTGTTGAGTCATTGGGACTTTTTCTCTTTATTGCTCTTATGGCTCCTCAAATAATGGATTTCCTCAGTGTAAGTTAATTACTGCAGGTGGACCGGTATTCATTGTTGGATGGTTGCATTTGAGTAGTTGCTCTAGGTCTAGGTATGGTTTGATTGGAGTGCTAAAGCTTCGGGTTATAAGCGACCTAAAAATAAAATAAAAAATTTAAATATAGTATCTATAGGTTTTAAATTTCCTACTTATCTTATTATTTGTAAAAAATTATTTTCAAGATTTATTGTTGAAACCTCCCTGGCAACGATGCCAACAACTTGACCACCTATAGACGAGTTGTCGTTTATAGTAAAATATAACACCAAAAATATATAAGAATTTAAAATGATGTTGTCTACAAATTTATGAGTCAATTGTAATATAGTTAATACAACGAAACTCTTGGAAGTAATCCGAGGATCGTACCCAATAGAGGATGGAATAAATTATGAAAATGTTTTTTGCAATAATAAGTCTAAGTAGTAATAATTAATTCCTATATTACAATGAACCATAAAATAAATTGATGAGATAAATTAAATGACAAAAAAATTAAGAAAATTAAACAAACGATAAAAATCAATAAACCAATCAAGAAGATTAACTCTTTTCAAGTTTTGTAATTAACTTTGGATTAGGGTGGTTTAGATACCAATTAACCAATAATTACCAGTAACACCCCTCACCCGTATTAAACGCCAGAATAGGGTTACGGAGCATTACCGGACTTCTAACATTAATAAACATACATTTCATACACAATTTATCTTTCCAAATACAATTCAATCACAACTAATGATAGTGTCCCTTAATCGAGCCTAGGAGGCCTTAAACATGCATTAGAAATGGTTCGGGACTAAACCGATAGCTCGGGAATTATTTGTGAAACTTAGAAAATTTTTGCTTCAAACAAAGGACACACGCCCGTGTGGCCAAGCCGTGTGTCTCACACAGCCACCAAACACCCCATTGTCATAGGCCGTGTGAAAACAGGGGGTACACACTGACTTTGGTCACACGGCCAACCACACACCCGTGTGTCTAGCCCATGAGCCCTTCGAATTGGCCATACACGCCTGTGTGCCAAACTGTGTGCTAGGCTGTGCCAAACTTGTAGAGTATACTGACTTATGCAACACAACCAAGTCACATGCCCGTGTGCTAGGCTGTGTGCCAATTAGGGGGTATACGAACTTATACCACACGGCCGATCACATGCCCGTGTGTGAGACCGTGTGGAGCATACTGAATTGAATTCAAATTCAACACCAGGGGACACACGGCCATGTAACATGATCGTGTGTCACACACGGCTGAGACACACACTCGTGTGGACAAAAATAAGCTATTTACCAAGCCATTTTGCCACCCATTTTGCACATACTTATACAAGCTCAATTGGTACCAATTTAAGACACAAATATGCAGCCAAAAGTCATCAACCAATACACAATAATACTATATCCATTTCAACCATTTCAATACTCAATTCAATTCCATTTACCTATTCAAATACCTATCAAGTCATCTTGCTTTACTAGACATGATTCACATATATGATTCATTTAGAGCCTGTTTGTTTGCCAGTAAAATGTTTTTCGGAAAATAATTTCTGGAAAATGATTTACTTTTCTGGAAAATGATTTACTGAAAATATTTTTTGGTGTTTGGCAGATTTCCTGAAAATGTTTTCCGGAAAAGTTGTTTTTACATATATTAATAAATTTATATACATATTAATAAATTTTTATATTTTAAATTGTTTTTACATATATTGCAATGATTTATTTATAAATAAATAAATCAAATTAAGTATATAATAATATTCAATTATTAAGCTACAAAAAAAGAAGATATGTAGTAACAATATTTACAAATTTGTTTTGATGCAGGCACATCGATAATTTAACACTGGTGACAGCTAATTGTTTTCAATGAGACGAATCCATATTAAATAGGGTCAGTTTTTTTTTAATATTATTGATGTTAATTTTAATAAATGTTTTAAAATTATTCATACAGTAATAAAGAAATAATCTTTCTTAAAATATCAACTCGGGTGTGTGTTTGACAAAATTATTTATACAAGTCAGGCAAATGAGTTTTAGGACATACAATCATATGCTTGGACTAGTACATACAGTTTGCTAACCGCAACAGGTAGCTTAAGTAGAAGCCTCTTATCTCTCCATGATTAACTCGATTTGAAGAGCAAAACTGCTTTCTGATCCAAATAGAAATAAACAAAGTGGTTCGTCTTGTGGGTTACGTACGAACCTGCATTCAAACAACATTCAAAGGATTAATCCAACTAATAATTATCAGTAATTTATCTTAGGTTGTCTCTAGTCTCCACCAATTAGGAATGTCTAGTTATAGCATATAAACCACAAAACCAGGAGAAAGTAGGCCGCGTGATCAAACATAATCGTATATGGTGAAGAAAGATTGCATGCATAAGAGTTTGTGAAGAAGGGAAATGCCGGTATAGATCCTACTTACACCAAACGACCTAACTTCTACTCGAATTAGTATCTAACATAGTAGTGTTACATGTTCCCTAAGTATGTAATACACGATCCACTTATATAATGTGTTTCTTTAGTAATGAGCATCTAACATAGATTGGAGTTTTAAGCTTACGACCTCGAAACCGAAAGTTCCAAGCTCAAACCTTGAATAGAGGTCCAACCTTAATGGCATGAAATATAAACCAAACAAGAACAACTGCCATTATAGCTATTTCCTGAGAAGGTTTCAAACAGGTAATTAAGCACATTGATGAACTACACTGAAAAATCATAAGGTCTAAGCTTAAGACAATCCAATCTAACATCAATGGCAGTTATGATAGCTTAACGCACGATGGAAATGATAGCTCATTTAAGCTATGATATGCTTGCTTTCAAGTAAAAACAACAGCATCACTTAAAAATAACAGATATCTTGGACTATATTTTCCATGAAAATTGTATCTAATTGAAATTTGGGTTTACCAAAATTGCGACCAACAATGCAATGCCAAGTAAGTGTCGGAGAAGGCTTCAATTCATCGATTTTTAATTGTTTCACCGTCAGAGCTCCGGTGATGCTTCTCTTAGCTGCTTTAGTACTCATCCCGTTTCTTTCTTTTTCGTTTTTCAAATTCCAAAGTCAAAAGAAGAGAAAAAGAAAAGGGAGAGACTCAGTTTCCACAAAATTCCAGTTTGCAACAATGGGGTTTTTGTTTTGGAAGAAAATGAAAAATGGAAAACTAAAAATGATTCTGTTAGGTGATACTTTGGTGAATGAATTGAAGTGTGTTCACAGTTCTTTTATCTACAAAATTATGATGTGTTTCAGATGCCCACTTCACTCTTCCATCTAAATTAAATATGCAAAATCCCCTAACACATCCAGCTTCAAAAATTTGTAGAAACCCACACATTCACTACAACCCAAACTCGAGCAGAATACAAACATGCAGAATCCCTTAACAATTAAATCCTAGAGCTTGCAATCAAGAATGTGAGTAGAAATTTACCTTCGATGAATCAGCAGAGAAGACAAGGAAGAGATGATGAACCAGCAAGAAGATAAGGCAGAAATGATTAACCAGCAGAGAAGAGGAATTCTTTGTTAGGGTGAAAAGAGTGAAGAGAGGAGCTGTGGAAAATGTTTTCCTTAGGAGTTCATTTTCCAGCAAAACAAACACCGTAAAATGGGGAAATTATTTTCAAGAAAAATTTTTTCCCTATCAAACGGACCCTTAATAAAACCATTCCAAATATGCATTATTAATTCAACCTCATTCATTCATTATAGGTCAATTACCTAACTCAAAACAAAGCCATTTGCACATCTTTATACATTAACATAATCATTAACACAAGCTAACTTAAATGGCCCAAAATACATGTTCATCAAACATACCAAAATGATTCAAGCCGATACATGCCATATACCATATATACACAACTCAAAAGTACCAAAATAGATGTCCGATAGTGCGATGAAGTCTCTGACAATCCCCGGTTCTGAGCTAGCTTTAATATACTATAAAGCATAGAAGAAAAAAACAAAGTAAGCTATAAAGCTTAGTAAATTCTTATATATATATATGAAATAATCAACATCATTCATTAACAATTCCAAATAGATACATAATTTGCAATTAAAACCTCATTCAATGAGACAACATAAAGTTTAACTACAAAGCAACTCATAAGTTCTCATCTTCTTGTAATTCATCATTCGAACAGTTTTCTGTACATACCTGTACTAATACATATATATTCTCACCAATTCGTTTATCGAATCACTTCGAGTTTATAAATGCTTACGATATAAGTAAGTCAATTTTTCGATGCCATAGTCTCGCTATGGTCTTGCACATACATTGCCAAGGCCCTGCCGTAGTCTTACAGTCACATGCCATAACCCAGTTATGGTTTTATTATCCGATTGCCATAGCCCAGCTATTGTCTTATTCAGTACCTCGTCGACTTAAACCATACGTTTAAATCAAATTCATCACATTTAGCCATAGAATAAATAAAATCTCAATACCATCCATCAATTGAATAATTACACATTCAAGTTCAATTATACGAACTTACCTCGTGTACGGAAATGATGAAACGGATCGGCTACTCAATTACTTTGCTTTTTCCCCAGTCTAAGTCTGAATTCATCTTTTCTTGATCTATAAGTAATCAAAATCAGCTTATTTAATCATCTCTCTATTCAATTCAGACCAAAACACTTATTTAGATAATTTTATACATTTTCCCCTCATGTTTCACAACTTTTACAATTTAGTCCTTATTACATAAAATTGCAAATTCAAGCAATTTAGTGCAAACCCATGCTTAGCCGAATTTAATACATGTTACTAGTAGCCCATATTTTCAATTCATTCACACTTTTAACCACCACATTTCACATTTTCTCAATTTAATCCTTTTTTGACATTTTTGTCAAAAATCACTTTACAAAAGCTATTAATATAACATTAAACCTTCCAAATCTATTATAAATCATCAAATTACTCAAGCATTCAACAATGGGAACATGACAAATCTGTAACAATTTCAAAAATTAGGGTATGGACTAGTTAGAATACGAAGCAACGATCTCAAAAACGTAAAAATCATTAAAAAATGAGTTAAAACCATACATTAATCTAGCTTTCAAAGTGGCCGATTGAAAAAGCCCTAAAAATGGCTTCCAAATTCGGCTAAGGATGAAGAGAATGAAATAATTTTTTTTGTTTTATTAAATTATACATTAATTACTAAATACCAATTTTAACCTTAAAAATATTTAATAACTACACCAAATACCACTCCACTATCATCCATTAACTCTCAAATGGGATAATTACTACTTAAGGACCGTTAGTTTAAGGTTCTATAGCTATTTAATACCTCTAGCTAATAGAACACTACTTTTGCACTTTAAACAATTTAGTCATTTTTACCTAATTGAGCATTCAAATGCTAAAATTTCTTAACGAAAGTTTCACACCATCATATATTCATGCTGTAAACAATAAAATAATAATAAATAAATATTTCGAATTTAGATTTGTGGTCCCGAAACCACTGTTTCGATTTTAACAGAAATGGGTTGTTACAACTCTCCCCCCTTAGGGATTTTCGTCCCCGAAAATCTTACCAGTGAATAGGTTAGTGTACTGTTTTGTCATGGCTTCCTCGGGTCCTCACATAGCCTCTATAACTCTGTGACGTTGCCACAATACTTTCACTAAGGCTCTGTGTTTATTTCTCAATTCTTTGATCTCTCGAGCCAATATTCTGATCGGTTCTTTATTGTATGTCATATTAGGTTGAATTTCAATCTCTGACGAAGAAATCACATGCGATGGATCAGATCTATACCAACATAGCATCGATACATGAAACACGTTGTGGATCTTTTCTAACTCTGATGGTAGAGATAGCAGATATGCTACTGGCCCTATTCTTTCAATGATTTCATACGGCCCAATGAATCTCGAACTCAATTTGCCTTTACGACCAAATCAAAGTATTTTCTTCCATGGGGACACTTTTAGAAACACTTTATCACCTATCTGAAATTAAATATCTTTCCATTTTAAATCCGCATATGATTTTTGACGATCTGAAGCTGCTTTCAAACAGTCATAAATTATTTTCACTTTCTCTTCGGTTTCTCTATCCAAATCAACTCCGTGAATCTATTTCTCGCTAAGCTCAGTCCAATACAATGGAGTTCGGCATTTGCGACCATACAAAACTTCGTACGGTGCCATATTTATACTCGATTGGAAGCTGTTATTATATGTAAATTCAACTAGCGGCAAATATTTATCCCAATTGCATTCGAATTCCAAAACACTACACCGGAGCGTATCTTCTAGAATCTGAATTACTCGTTCAGACTATCCATCAGTTTGTGGATGAAAAGTTGTACTAAAATTGAACTTTGTACCCAAAGCCTCTTGTAATTTCTTCCAAAACGGCGACATAAACCTCGGATCTCTATCCGAAATAATAGAAACAGATACCCCGTGCAATCTCACAATCTCAGAGATATACATCTCAGCTAGTCGATCAAGCAAAAACTTTGTACGTACTGGTATGAAATGAGCATATTTCGTTAGTCGATCAACAACAACCCAGATAACATCTTTCTTTTTTGGAGTTAGGGGCAATCCTAACACAAAATCCATTGTAACTCTATCCCATTTCCACTCAGGAATCATCACAGGCTGCAGTAAACCCAATGGTACTTGATGTTTAGCTTTGACTTGCTGACAAATCACACATTTAGAAACAAATTCTGAGATATCTCATTTCATGCTAGGCCACCAATATAACTATTTCAAATCGTTATACATTTTAGTACTTCTCGGATGTACGGATAAACAACCACTATGTGCTTCATTAAAAATCTTTTGAATAAGCTCGGAATTTCGCGGTACACAAATTCTTCCTTGGAACATCAAACAATCATCAGGTTCGATTTGAAATTCTGAATCAGAAGTTGACTCACATTGAACTCGTTTATCTTGCAATTCTTTATCACATTTCTTGGCTTCACCAATTTGCTGAAGGAATAACAGTCTCACTTTCAACTCAGCTACAATCGAACCGTCATCAGACAAAGCTAACTATGTATTCATCGTACTCAAAGCAAATAATGACATTCTACTCAGATCATCAGCAACCATGTTCACTTTCCCGAGATGATAACCAATTACTAGCTCATAATCTTTCAATAATCCAAGCCAACTTCGTTGTCGTAAATTCAAGTCTTTCTAAGTCATTAAATATTTTAAACTCTTGTGATCTATATAAATGTGGCATTTCTCACCAAACAAGTGATGTCGCCAAATCTTTAATGCAAACACAATCGCGGTCAACTCTAGATCTTGCGTCGAGTAATTCTTTTCATGCGGTTTCAATTGTCTAGAAGCATAAGCTATTACTTTGCCTTCCTACATCAATACACAACCCAGACTGTTCAATGACGTATCACCGAAAATTACTAATTCTTTACCCGATTTGGGCTGTACTAACACTGGTGCCTCTGTTAATAATGCTTTCAACTGTTCGAAACTTTTTTGACACTTCTCAGACCATTCAAACTTTACATCTTTCTGAAGTAATCGAGTCATCGGTGTTGCAATCATAGAAATTCCTCTCATAAAATGTTGATAGCAACCGGCTAGTCCCAGAAAACTTCAAACTTCAGATACATTTCTCGGAGGTTTCCAATCTATAATTGCAGAAATCTTTCTCGGTCAACTCTAATACCTCAGGCTGAAACGATATGCCCCAGAAATCTGACCTCTTGTAGCCAAAACTCATATTTACTAAACTTTTCAAACAACTACTTATCTCTTGAGATCTATAACACTATCCTCAAATGCTCGGCTTGCTCAGACTCATCTTTAGAGTAAATCAAAATGTCGTCAATAAATACAACAACAAATCTGTCTAAACACGGTCTGAATATCCGATTCATCAAATCCATAAAAATGGCAGGAGCATTAGTCAATCCAAAAGGCATAACAAGGAATTCATAATGTCCGTACCTCGTTCTGAACGCTGTCTTCGGCACCTCTGAGTCTTTAACTCGCAACTAATAATAACCAGATCTCAAATCAATCTTTGAAATCATTGTTGCACCTTTCAACTGATCAAATAAATGTCTATTCTCGGTAGAGAATATTTAGTCTTGATTATCACTTTGTTGAGCTGTCTATAGTCTATACACATTCTTATAGAACCATCCTTTTTCTTTACAAACAACACTGGTGCACCCCAGGGTGAGAAACTCAGTCTTGCGAATCCTTTATCAGTTAATTCCTGCAACTGAGCTTTCAACTCTTTTAACCCTGTCGGAGCCATTCTATATGAAGCTATCGATATTGGTGAAGTTCCTGGTACTAAATCAAAAGTAAATTCAACTTCTTTGATCGGTGGTAAACCTGGTAACTCTTCTGTAAACACATCTGGATACTCGCAAACAACTGGTACTGATTCAATCTTTGATTCTGACACTTTTGTATCAAGTAAATATGCAAGACATGTGTTGCATCCCTTTTTCATATATTTCTGAGCTAACATCGACGAAATTACAGCTTGTAAACCCTTCAAATCATTTGATTCGATTCGGAGAGTTTCATTATTCTAACATTTCAACTAAATGGTCTTTCATATACAATTTACTATTGAATCATGTAACGTCAACCAGTCCATACCCAGAATAACATTAAACTCATCAAACGACAACAACATCAAATCAAACATAAAATAGTAACCCTGAGTCATTAACAGAATATTCTTGCCTAAGGGATTCGACACTTTTATAACAAACTCAGTAGAACCAACAAGTAAATTCTTACTAGACACTATGTTCACACATATATATGAATGAGTTGATCCGGGATCTATCAATGCAACTACATTAGTGTCATAAAGAGAGAATGTACCGGTAATAACATCTGGAGATGACGCTTCTTCGCGAGAGCAAATACCATAAGTTCTGGTAGGTGTTCTAGCCTCTGATCTTACAGTAGCATCTCGTGTTGCACCTCTACCACCACTCACATTTCCAACATTACGGAATGGTCTTCCTCTCGCAGTCGTGTTGCTTTGTCTTGTACTCTGAGATTTATCCTTCTCATCTAACTCAGGACAATCTCGAATGAAGTGTTTGTGCGAACCACATCTAAAATAGGCTTTATCATTCAGTCTACACTCTCCAAAATGTCATTTTCCACATCGTCCACATTCAGGTTTATTCGGTCTAACATTACCCACACTTGCTACTGACATAGCTGGAGTTTTTAAACCCATAAATTGTTTCCCACGATCTCTATTAGAGTACTCCACTGGTGCATTTGATCGACTATACGAATCTTGGTATTTCTTTGATGAAGAGTGATAGGGTTTATTCATCAATCTTTTTCTCGAATCTCTAGCCTCTGAATCAACTTCTTCTTTTCTTGGCTAAAATCTTCGGCTTTGCAGGCCCGTTCAACTAATACAACAAATTCTTTCAAATATAAAATCCCGACCAGAAGTTTAATGTCTTCGTTCAGCCCATCAACAAACCGCTTTCACATTATCTCTTCAGTAGAAACATACTCCCGAGCATATTTACTTAACCGTAAGAATTCTCTTTCATATTCGGTTACAGTCATGCAACCTTGTTTCAATTATAAAAATTCTTTATGCTTTTGATCAAGGAACCGTTGACTGATATATTTCTTTCGAAACTCGGTCTAAAGGAATTCCCAGGTCACTCGCTCTATCGATACTACAGACACCAACATATTCCACCATTGATATGCAGAGTCTCTTAGAAGAGAAATAACACACTTTAAGCACGCAGCCGATGTACAAGAAAGTTCATTAAACAGTCAGATTGTATTTTCAAGCCAAAACTCGACTCTCTCAGGATCATCGTCAATATTAGCCCTGAACTCTTCAGCCCCATGTTTACGAATCTTATCAACTGGAGGCTTGATCAATCTTAAAAGCTCAACTCCTTGAGGAGCTACGGGTACAGGTTGGGGAATAGGAGGGGGTGGAGGTTGTTGAGCAGCCGGGTTTGTTCGAATATATTGAGTGAACCACTCGTTCATCATTTGGAAGAAGGCTTCTTTAGCCTCTCCTCCCTGGCTGCCCGTTATGGGTCTAGATTCAGACGGCACTGTCCCTTGCGCGGGAGTAGGCACATTACTCTCAACCTCATCAGGTGTCACTCGATTGGGATCCAATTGCTATATAAAAACACATTTTCAAATGCCAGGATTCATCACACTATCACATGTTATATATGGCATGTATAGGTAGACTCACACACACGCTACATTAGTCCTAGAATCGACTAAACCGTAGCTCTGATACCGGACTTATAACACTTATAAACATGCATTTCATATACAATTTATCTTGTCAAATAAAATTCAATCACAACTAATTATAGTGTTCCTTAATCGAGCCTACGAGGCCTTAAACATGCATTAGAAATGGTTCAGGACTAAACCGATAGGTCGAGAAATTTTTTGTGAAACTTAGAAAATTTTTGCTTCAAACAAAAGACACACGCCCGTGTGGTCAGACCATGTGTCTCACATGGCCACCAGACATGCCCGTATCACAAGCCGTGTAAAAACAAGGGGTACATACTGACTTGGGTCACACGGCCAGCCACACGCCCGTGTGTCTAGCCAGTGTGCCCTTCGAAGTGGCCACACATGCCCGTGTGCCAAACCGTGTGCTAGGTCATGCAAAACCTGTAAGGTATACTGACTTATGTAACACGGCCAAGTCACACGCCAGTGTGCTAGGCCGTGTGCCAATTAAGGGGTATATTGACTTATACCTGATACACCGTAAAAGTAACATATTTTAAGCCCACATTTAGCATGCTTTTGGATGATTTAAGCCTCGATTTATGTAATTTGGTGCTCTTAATCCTTTGTTTTCATGTTTTATACTCAGGAAAGCATCCGAGGATGAAAAGAACGAGAAACGGGCTTAAAATGGACCAAATTGGGCCAAAATAGAAATCGACACGGCCTGGCCCAAAGATCACATGGTCGTGCCTCATTAAAAGTCCGAACACAGCCTGGCCACGACTCACACAGGCGTGTGCCATGGCCGTGTCCCTGTCACTGGAAAGAAGAGTTTCACTCGAATTTGGATACTTAGGGGCAAAGAAACCTATCTCAAAAGCCTATATAAACCCCCTAAGTATAACTTAGAAAGGGGCGGTTAGCTAGGCCAAGAAGCCGAGCCAGAACGGTCAGATTTGTGGAGATCACTCAAAAATAGCCAGTTGATCCATCTCAAGAAGTCAGAATTATACTCAAGACGGAGGATCTCTCCTTCAATTCCTTCAGGGGGTTTTAAGGATTTCTTATGTTTTGTTTTATCTTTCTTTTGAGATTTTTTCCTTTATTGTTATGAACTAAACCTTTAGATACTTGAGGAGGATGAAACCTAAGATGAATCTTGTTATCGTTTGCTGAACTATATGATAAATATTTGACTTGTTCTTAATTATGTGTTCTTAATTCTTGTGTTGATATTTTCGGGATATTAATTCAAGTATGATGTGCTTAGGTGGAGGAGCAAAAGTACCTGCCTAAGAGTAGATCTAGCATAATTAAGCGGAGTTGATCGCGCGCCTAGAGATAGGGTGACGAGATTTTGCCGGATTAGGGTGAAACGTAATATGGGAGTCCATAGATTGAGTTAATTCGATTCTAGGGGTTTTAATTAGAAAGAGATTTCAATTAATCAACCTAGGGTTAGACGTCGCCTCGAGAGAGGGATTAATATAACTTAGGGAATCTTACGAATCAAGTCAAATGAATACATCGTCTGGTTCAGAGTTAGATAACAAGTGAAGTCTAGGTGGATTCTTCCTTGGGTGTTGTCTTAATCAATCTATTTTCTCTCAAGTTATTTTCTCAATTCATCCTATTTGTCTTGGTATCTTTAGTTTAGTTGATAGTTACTTTTAGATTAGATAAACAATTCACTTAATTCTTATGCTAAATAATAAAAAGAGAGTTAGTATTAGTACTTTTGGTTCCTTTGGGTTTGACATTCCGGTCTTGCCTTAACTATACTACTGTTCGATAGGTGCGCTTGCCTCAAAAATCGTTGTCATAGTTAGTTTCTAGGTTTGATCATTCTTTTTATAAATTTTAAGACTCTGACACATGATCAAGTTTTTGGCGCGTTGCCGGGGAACTGAAATATTAAGAAAGCTTAATTTTTATTACTTTAGCCATATTTATTTTCATTTTTGCAATTAAATTTTTTTTTTATTTTTCTAAATTTTCTTTCTTCTTTCTTTTGTCCCTTTCAGGTACCTCTAGTTTATGACTAGAAGGAACCCGACAGGACCTCCACTTTACGACAGTGATATTGAAGCTACCATTCGCAGAAATATCAGAGAAATAAGGCGAAGCCTAAACTACATAAATGAAGAGCAAGAAGCCGAAATAAATACCACAGAAGAGATGGCTGAAAATAATCCGCCACTTCTAGAGATGGCCGAACATCATGCTCCACGTACTATGTATGATTATGCTAAACCTAGTTTAACAGGAATTGAGTCTAGTATTGTTAGGCCTACTATTGCTGCAAATAATTTTGAACTGAAGCCTAACATTATACAGATGATACAACAGTTTGTTCAGTTTGATGGTTTGCAGGATGAGGATCCTAAAACACACTTAGTGAATTTTCTAGAATTCTGTGATACCTTCAAGATAAATGGCGTTTCTGATGATGCCATCCGTCTTCAGTTATTTCCCTTTTCCCTGAGAATTAAAGCCAAACAGTGGTTGTATTCTCTTCCAAGAGGGTCAATCACTACATGGGATCAAATGACTGAAAAATTTTTATTAAAATATTTTTCACCGGCCAAAACGGCCAAATTAAGGAATGATATCTCTTCTTTTGTGCAAATAGATTCGGAGACACTTTACGACGCATGGGAGAGATACAAGGATTTGTTGAGAAGGTGCCCACACCATAGACTACCATTGTGGCTACAGGCCCAAACTTTTTACAATGGTGTGAACCCTTCAACATGGCAGCTAATCGATTTAGCCGCCGGTGGAACCCTGAACAACAATACTTCTGAAGTAGCCTACGAGTTTATAGAGGAGATGTCACTGAATAACTATCAGTGGCAAGTTACAAGGACAAGGCTCGCCAAAGCAGCCGTAGTTTTCAACATTGATGCAGTAACTGCGCTATCAAATCAGGTAGAATTGTTACATAAAAAATTTGATAGTTTCTATGGTTCTTCACAGGCACATCCAATTATTAGTGTGACGCAAGTGAAGGAGTGGTGAATCCTGAGTACCCACCCTACGGACAGGGCATGGAGAGCGAGCAGATGAACTATATGGGTAACAATTTCCGTTCTAACAATAACCCTTATAGTAATACTTATAATCTAGGTTGGAAGAACCACCCCAATTTCTCATGGGGTGGTCAAAGAAATCAAAGGCAACAACCATCCAAAACTTCCAACAACAACCCTACCCATAGGAAAAGAAGCTGAACTTTAAAGTGGTGCTAACAAATTTCATAACAGCCACAGAAACACGTTTCCAAAAAGTAGAAGCAAAACTTGAAGCATTGTCACAGGAATTCAAGGATCAGATCAGGCAACTTACCAGGTTAGTTTCTGAAATACGAACAGAAATCTTACCTAGGGAAAAAGAGCAGGTCCAAGCAGTGACACTGAGAAGTGGAAAGGAGTTAATCGAAACAAAGAAGGAGGTACCACATGAACCCGATAAGGCAAAGATAACTCTGACCCGTGAGGAAATTAAACCAACAATCCCGTATTTAGCGAAGTTGAAGAAAGACCGCTTAGACGCGCAATATGGTAAATTCCTTGAACTTTTCAAATAGCTACATATTAACTTACCTTTTGTTGAAGCTATTTCGCAGATGCCAACATATGCAAAATTTTTAAAGGAGCTTCTAACAAATAAAAGGAAGTTCGAGGAAATTTCAACAGTGGAACTTAATGAAGAATGCTCAGCTATCATTGAAAACAAGCTGCCAACCAAATTGAAAGCTCCAGAAAGTTTTACTATTCCCTGTTTAATTGGTAGTTTGAGTATAGAAAAAGCATTAGCTGATTTAGGTGCCATAATTAATTTAATGCCTTATAAAATGTTTAAGCAACTTGGTCTCGGGGAACCGACACCAACTAGGATAAGTATTCAGTTAGCTGACAGATCTGTTAAGTATCCTAGGGGAATTGTTGAAGATGTTATGGTAAAATTTATATTTCCCGTTGATTTTGTTGTGCTTGACATGAATGAGGACGTAGAGGTACCTTTAATTTTGGGGCAACCCTTTCTAGCTACTGCTAGGGCTGTCATTAATGTTGGTGATGGTAAACTTGCACTAAAGGTAGGAGATGAAGAAATTGTGTTCCAAATTTATGATGCAATGTGATATTCTAGAGAACAAGATGATTCTTGTTACTTTGTTGATGCCACTGATCACATTTTTCAAGAATCTTTGTAGGAAATCATGCACAGTGATACGATGGGACTGTGTCTTTCACAAGGTGAGGGGAAAGATGACGATATCGATGAAGTGAATCCCAATACATCATCCTATAGACAGAAGAAAATAGAGGACATTGAGATTAATGACGAACTAAAACAAAAACCCTCTATTGATGAGCCACCCAAGTTAGAACTGAAACAATTGCCAAAACATTTGGAATACGCATTCCTGGGGGAAAATTCTACACTTCCTGTAATCATCTCTTCAGAAATAGGACCCAAGGAGAAAGAAGATCTGCTAAAGGTACTAAGGAAGCACAAAAAGGCCATAGCATGGAAAATGTTAGACATCAAAAGAATAAGCCCATATGAAAGACGTGGTCAAAGTCGAGGTAATTAAACTTCTAGATGTAGGAATAATTTATCCTATTTCTGACAGCACTTGGGTAAGTCCTGTGCAGGTAGTTCCAAAGAAAGGAGGCATGACTGTGGTGTCCAACGAAAATAATGAGTTGATTTCTACAAGAACAGTTACAGGTTGGAGAGTCTGTATAGACTATAGGAAGCTGAACGATGCCACCAGAAAAGATCACTTCCCTTTACCCTTTATTGATCAGATGTTAGAAAGGTTGTCTGGGCATATGTACTACTGCTTCTTGGAAGGACTCTCCAGCTACTTCCAAATCCCCATAGCTCTTGAAGATCAAGAAAAGGCAACATTTACATGTCCATACGATATGTTTGCTTATCATAGAATGCCTTTTGGATTATGTAATGCTCCTGCTACTTTCCAGTGCTGCATGCTAGCCATCTTTGGTGAACTTGTGGAAGATATTATGGAGGTATTTATGGACGACTTCTCGGTCCACCTTTGCCTTAAAAATTTAGAACGAGTTCTAATAAGATGTGAGGAAACGAATCTTGTCTTGAATTGGGAAAAATGTCACTTTATAGTTAGAGAGGGGATTGTGTTAGGACATAAGATTTCTAGTAAAGGGATTGAGGTAGATAAATCTAAATTGAAACCATAGAAAAATTACGCCCCCTAGTTCAGTTAAGGCTATTAAAAGCTTTTTAGGACATGCTGGTGATAAACCGTAATTATAACATATTTTAATCCCACATTTAGCTTGTTTTTGGATGACTTATCCCCCACTTTATGTAAAAAGGTGCTTTTAATCCTTTCTTTTCATGTTTTATACTCAGGAAAGCACCCAAGGATGAAAAGAACGAGAAACGGGCTTAAAACGGACCAAATTGGGCCAAGAGAGAAATCGACAATGCCTGGCCCAAAGCTAACACGGCCGTGCCTCATTAAAAGTCCGAGCACTGCCTGACCATGATCCATACGGGCGTGTGCCATGGCCGTGCCCCTGTCGCTGGAAAGAGCAATTTCATTCGGGAAAGGATACTTGGAGGCAAAGAAACACATTCCAAAGCCTATTCAAACACCCTATTAGGAATTCTACTTAAATTAGGATACTTAGGGGCCAAGTAATGCATCACAAAGTCTATATAAACACCTTAGGGGGAAAATTGAAAGGGGAGTTCGAAAGAAGCCGAAACGGGCGTCAAAGTTAGGCCAAAGAGCAAAGCCGAGAAGGTCAGAGTTGAGGGAATCACTCGAAGATAGCCAGTTGATCCATCCCAAGAAGATGGAGTTATACTTAAGGCGGCGGATTTTTCCTTCAATTCCTTCAGGTAGTTTTAGGGATTTCTTATGTTTTGTTTTATCTTTTCTCTTGAGATGTTCTCTTTATTTTTCATGAACTAAACCCTTCAGATACCTGAAGGGGATGAAACCTAGATGAATTTTGTTATTTGATTTCTGAATTATATGATAATTACTTAGTTTGTTCTTAATTATGTTACTTAATCCAAATCTGACTTAATCCAAATCTGATGTGCTTAGGTGGAGGAGGAATAGACCCTGCCTAAGAGTAGATCTAGCATAATTAAGCGAAGTTGATCGAACGCATAGAGATAGGGTTACGAGGTTTTACCGGATTAGGGCGAAACCTAATATGGGAGTCCATAGATCGATTTACTGCTATTCTAGGGGGTTATTATAAGCGAACGAGAGTTCCACTAATTAACCTAGGGATAGACGTTATTCACCTTGAAAGAGGGTTTAATATACGATAGGGAGTCCTACGGATCAAACTAAGTAAAGAAATCATATGGTTCAGTGATAGGTGACAAGAGAAGTCTAGGTGGATTCTTCCTGAGGGTATCGTCGTAATCAACTGAGTTTTCCTTCAAGTTATTTTCCAATTCGTTCTTTTTGTCTTGTGTCTTTTAGCTTAGTAGTCGTTAATTTAGATTAAAGCAACTTCACTTTATTTTTAAGGCTAAATAATAAGAAGAAAGCTAGTATTAGTACTTTTAGTTCCTTTGGGTTTGACAACCCGTACTTGCCTAAGCTATACTACTGTTCGATAGGTACACTTGCCTTTAATCGTTGTCAGAGTTAGTTTCCAGGTTTGATCTTTTGTTTTATAAATTTTAAAGCTCTGATTTCAGCGATCAAGTTTTTGGCGCCGTTGCCGGGGAACTAATATATTAAGAATGCTCTATTTTTATTACTTTAGCCATTTTTTTATTGCAATTTATTTTTATTTTATTTTTTTGTTTTTACTTTACTAATTTTTCCTTTATTTACTTTTGGCAGATAATTTTAGTCTATAGAGAAAATGGCACTGGATAATTATCAGTGGCAAGACATGAGGACAATTCCTACTAAAGCAGCCAGTGTTTTCAACCTCGACGTGGTCACCAAGTTATCTAACCAGCTAGAGATGATAAATAAAAAGATTGATGGTTTGTGTAGTCTCTCGCAGGTACACCCAGTAATGCAATATGACTCGAATCTAAGAGGCGTGGGGAATCCTGAGTACCCACCCTACGGATATGGCATGGAGAACGAACAAGTCCACTATATGGGTAACTATTTTAGACCTCAAAATAATTTTTATAGTGACACTTATAATGCAGGTTGGAGGTACCATCCCAATTTCTCGTGGGATGATCAAAATAGCCAAAGTCCGGAACTTCCTCCAGATTTTCAAGAACCACCTCAGCAACAGGAAGAGGAGTCGAACCTTGAAGAGATGCTGACAAAATTCATGGCAGCCACAGAAAACCATTTCCATGACACTAAAACAACCCAACAAACATCAGTTGATTCATTAAAGATTTCTCTAAAATAGCTAAACCTTTAACGAGATTACTAGAAAAAGATGTTCCTTTCAATTTTGATCTGGAGTGTTTAGATGCATTTAATACCCTCAAAGATAAACTAATAAATGCTCCAATTATAATTGCACCTGATTGGAATCTACCTTTTGAACTAATGTGTGATGCGAGTGATTTTGCAGTAGGAGCAGTTTTAGGACAGCGAAGAAACAAGCATTTTCAGCCAATTTATTATGCTAGCAGAACATTGACACCTGCACAAGAAAACTACATCACCATGGAGAAAGAACTGCTAGCTGTAGTTTTTGCATTTGATAAATTTAGACAGTATCTGATATTATCTAAAGTTGCCATTTACACTGATCATTCAGCTCTTCGTTATCTCTTAACTAAACCTGATGCAAAACCTCGACTCATACGTTGGATCATACTCTTACAGGAATTTGATTTGGAAATACATGATAAGAAGGGAGCTGAAAACCTCGCAGCAGATCACCTCTCCAAACTTGAGAACCCACATATCGAAGAGCTCGACGAAAGTGAGATAAACGACTCGTTCCCTGAAGAACAACTCTTTTCTATAACCAACTTCGAGGTATCATGGTTTGCAGATATTGTGAATTATTTAGCTGCTAACATCTTACCAAAAATGTTAACACATCATCAAAAGAAACGATTCTTTGCTGATGCGAAAAACTATTTCTGGGAAGATCCTTTTCTTTTCCGCATATGTGCAGATCAAGTAATTCAGAGATGCGTTACAAGGGCGGAAGCAAGCAAAATCCTGGAACATTGCCATTCAGGACCTTTAGGAGGACATTACAGTGGGATTAAGACAGCCCACAAAATGCTCGAATCAGGATTTTATTGGCCAACTCTTTTGAAGGATGCCAACAGGTATGCCGCTTAGTGTGATAAATGCCAAAGATCAGGTAATACTTCTAAACGCAATGAAATGCCTCAGACATATATGTTATCATGTGAGATATTTGATGTATAGGGTATGGACTTTATGGGTCCGTTCCCTAGTTCATTCGGAAATAAATACATCTTAGTAGCAGTAGATTACATGTCAAAATGGGTGGAAGCCTAAGCTTTACCTACTAACGATGCTAGAGCTGTAGTAAAGTTTCTTAAGAAACTTTTCTCTCATTTTGGAACACCCAGAGCAATCATCAGTGATAGAGGCACTCACTTTTGCATTAATCAATTTGAAAAAGTCTTAACAAAATATGGAGTACACCACAGAACAGCTACCCCTTATCATCTTCAAACCAGTGGGCAAGTGGAAGTAGCAAATCGAGAGCTTAAGTGAATCCTAGAGAAAACAGTTGAATCAAATAGGAAAGATTGGGCAGTCAAAGTAGATGATGCTTTATGGGCCTACAGAACAACATTTAAAACCCCTTTAGGGGCATCCCCGTACAAACTTGTTTACGGAAAAAGTTGTCATCTACCATTTGAGTTAGAGCACAGAGCCTATTGGGCTATAAAATTCTTGAATTACGATCTCAAAACTGCAGGTGAGAAGAGGATGGTGCAGTTAAACGAACTAGATGAATGGCGAGTTGATGCCTATGAGAATTCACGACTATATAAGGAGGCAACAAAACGACGCCATGATGCTCGTTTAAAACAATCAAAGCAATTTGCTATATAATTCAAGGCTCAAACTATTTCCTAGAAAGCTGAAATCAAGGTGGTCAAGCCCATTCGTGATAAAATCTATTTTTTCTTACGGCACAGTCGAGGTAACACATCCAACTCAAGGAACATTCAAGGTAAATGGCCATCGACTGAAATTTTACAATGGTGAAGATTTCAAGGAATTGAAAGAGGAGCTTCAGATCCATGAACCTTCTTTTAGGAATGAAAACAGGGTGAGTCTAACTTAAGACTTTAAACTAGCGCTTCTCGGGAGGCAACCCGAGCACTAACTTCACTAGCCCCATTAATGTTCACATTTTAATTTTATTTTCCCTTTTTAGCACCTAAATCAAACTAACTGAGTCAGTTAAGTGCAGGTTCCCTACCACACGGCCTTATACATGAGCATGCCTGTGGTCGTGTGGTCAACATGGGATGGAAAACGGGCGTGCAGGTAGACGTGTGAGAAGAAGAAGAAGAAATTTTTTTTCCCAACACGGGTTGTGATAAAAAGGCCACGGCCATGCGATGCGACCGTGGTCTATTCTGAGTAACTAAGCACGGGCATGAGCTATGCCCGTGCCTACCAACCGTGGAAGACATTGACTATATATACACGGGCGTGGCAACTCAAGCATAGGCGTGGGAGAAGCGAGCATAATAGCACACGACTAGGGAACACGGGCGTGGGAAACATACCGAACGCGCCCAAATTTGAAAATCGCGAAAAGTACGACCTTAATAAACAGATACACGGGCGTGGCCGCTGCCCGTGTCGCCTTCCATATTTAAAGAAACACAGCTCCGTTTTTCCCCAATTTCCTTCCCCAAAACCCCAACCCTAGCCGTTTTTCCCCTCAAAAATGCCCCCAAAATCCGGCCACCAGCAAGAAACTCCCTCACCATTGCCTCTCCCCACCCCAAATCTTCCAAACTCTCAAATACTCATACAAAAACGAAGCCACGCCCGTGTTACTAGGAGCCCACACCCTCGCCATCGTCGTGCTACCCAGAATTTTATAGCACACGATTGTGTACCACCGTACACGCCCGTGCTCCACCGTACACGTCGCCACACACCCTAAAACATTGCTGGTCACTCTTCACTATTTCATTTTCATCTATTTTAACTATTGTTTGATTAAAACTTCATGTTTTTTAGTTTCTTTTTACTTTTAGTATTATTTAGTTTAAGTATAATTTCTTGAATTTTAGAACTAACTTGATTATTTTAGTGATTGTTTAGGTAGTTAATTAGAACTAGATAAAAATACTCACTGTCGAAATGGTTGATCACGGTTGATATATTATTATTTAGACTTTGAATATTTTGGGTATTAAAGTACCTACTCTATTTTGGTAGAAAAATCCTTGAATATCAACTATTTTCAGGTACAATGTCGTCGTTATGAGGAAAGCGAACCGCAGCCACCACTTCTAAAAACGAAAGGGACCCGACTCATCCTTTGCTAGTGCAACCACCGAAGTACGCCATCGGTTCCTCACATTCCCTCAAGAAGCCCAAGAAGACCATTACAAGGCACTATGAGTGCGACCTCTTGGCACCGGTAGATTCATTGATTGGGTTGCTTTAGAGCAGGTTCATCTCGCAGACAATGTCCGAGCACTGCTTACAACCGATCCATGGGATCAATTTTTTACCATCACCGAGCCCACATGCTTGGAGCTTACTTTAGAACTCTGCTCCACTTTCCAACTTCAGATGGTGATGACACAATACGATGATCCGAGGATAATACAATTCAATTTGGGAGGCACCATACGATAGCTGAACATACCCCAATTTGGAGCTGCACTGGGACTTTACACGGAAGAATTTGTAGCAGAGAATGATCTCTCTGAGCTATACCGCCATATTCACTGCACCCAGTAAACAGTTGGTACAACATTGCCCCTAACGGAGGCACTTACGACCCAGTCGCTCAAAAGCAACAACCCTGGCTCCGTCTCTGAGGTACATACACGTTATTTTGGCTCATACTTTGATAGGTCGACGAGAGAGCACTAGCGTCGTCAATACTCATGACGCCTACTATATATGGTGCATGTCAAACGGACATGTTGTCGACCTAGCATATTTTATAGCCCGAGCTATCCAACATCAGACGGAGCAGCATCGGCGAGGGATCATATCTATGGGTCCCAACATTACACGCTTGGTTCGGTACTTCGGGCTACTCAACACCGACGCACAAACCTCCTCACTCACACTAATAGGGTAGATGGCCCCACAGGGCATCCAGACTATGCTACATATGAGGATGATTCAGTGTTGATGTGGGACCGACCCTCCACAATACCGGCTTGCACCCCTACCGATGAGAACGACCATGTGGACATTACTGAGGATGCTCCTCCACCACAAGAAGCACCACAACAGAGCCACCGAATAGTTCCTTCAACTATTTCACTCTCAGACATTTCTACACGTATCATTCAACTCGAGTAGTACTATACGCAACAATTCGATAACACCGCTCGACGATTCGACAGCATTGATGCAACCCTTCAGCAGATCTGTCATCACTTTCATATCTCATCGCCACTACCACCTCAAGACCCAGATGATGCAGAGGACTTCTGAGTCCTTTCCTTTTTAATTTTTCTGTTTTATTTTTACTTTTTATTTTTATTTCTATTGAATCTATCTACTGTTTAAAGACCTGAAAGTTTCATTAGTATTTTTTTAGTCACTGGCTATCTAACCCTAAGTCTCCATAATAGCACCATTCATTAAATTTAACTGATGACTTCGCAGAATAAACAGATTTAATATATCACTCAAGGAACAAAAACATCGTTTCAACATAGTCATCACAATAAGTCGAGTTTCTACACCATCCTACAAGAAATTCATCCGTAATTCAGGAAGTTTCACTTCTCTCCCTCTCTTTTGATTATCTACTAAATGTTATTATCTATCTTTGTACATTGAGGACAATGTAGAACTTAAGTGTGGGGGGATAATTATAGTATTATTTGAATATCCCTGAATTATGCCTTGTTTTGAAGTAAGTTTTTCATATTATGATTAGAATAAAATTTCCTTTGATTTATGATTTTTATTGATATGTTTTGGATTAAGTCATTGATAATTGTGCATTGATGATTAAATTTGAAGAATACTAGAGATTCAATCATGGTAAGTCTATTTTTCAGAATTAAAAATTTTCTAGGTTGTCTACCTAAGTCTAATTATTACCTTGAAGTTTGAAATTTACAAGGTTGATATCAAACACCCATAATTTTCTGTGAGATTTTGAGCCTTTTAGAGCATATATTCTTTTTCTTGCTCACTTTATTATAAATGTGTCAACATTAATTTGTTATTCTAGAACTTGCATTGATTATACATGTCGAGACCACACCTATGATTTGATATACCGAGATGATAAAGGCACCTAGGTTTTAACCCACTTACTCCATCAAAAAGCCTACCTTCATAATTAACCCCTAGTAAACCCCGTTGATCTTAACAAACCCTTTTTATTGACTCCTACTAATATTAACCCAAAACCCTTTGTATTTGTTATCACCATTCCTTTTGACTACACTTATATCGAGATTTGATTTGATTAGTTACCTAATTATATTATTTCAGTAGTTAAATTAATCATTTATTATGTAATGACTTGTTCTTGAAAAAAAAACGACGAAGTATATTCATTATTAGTTCTATAATTAAGTGAGCTTACATGTTTAAATTTCAAATCTTGAAGAAAAAGCTCGTATTATTAGTTTTCAATTGATGTAATTATTTAGGATTAGTTCATTTTTCTAGTTAGGTAAATTGTCAGGTCAATCTCGATTCTAACACTCTAATTCAGCCTATATCCATAACCTTAACCTAAGCCCCGTTACAACCCTGTTAAAGACCTTTTGATTTGTGTATCATCTCATATTATAGTGGTGGAGATTTGATTTTCATGCAAGCCTATAGGATTAACTCTTCATGTTTGACTTTTGAGTGCTTAATTCTGAACCTTAAACACTTCAAGTGATTTGAGTGAATCTTTAGTGAGGATGTCAATTCTTGTTAATTTTGAATCAGAGGTAATTATTTAGATGAGGGGAAACACCTATGTTTTGTGCTATAAATGTATGACTTTGATTGTCTGAATCTTTAGGACTCTTTGAGCTAAATTATCCATGTATGAATTATCTTTGAATTATGATAAAGCATGATTAATGAATTTTATGAATCGAGGAAGTTCGTTTTAATTGTGACTTGAGAATTTTGCTTGAGGACAAGCAAAAGCTTAAGTGTGGGGGTATTTGATAAACCGTAAAAGTAACATATTTTAAGCCCACATTTAGCATGCTTTTGGATGATTTAAGCCTCGATTTATGTAATTTGGTGCTTTTAATCCTTTGTTTTCATGTTTTATACTCAAGAAAGCACTCGAGGATGAAAAAAAGAGAAACGGGCTTAAAACGGACCAAATTGGGCCAAAATAGAAATCGAAACGGCTTGGCCCAAAGATCACACGGCCGTGCCTCATTAAAAGTCCGAACACGACCTGGCCATGACTCACACGGGCGTGTGCCATGGCCATGTCTCTGTCGCTGGAAAAAAGAGTTTCACTCGAATTTGGATACTTAGGGGCAAAGAAACCTATCTCAAAAGCCTATATAAACCCCCTAAGTATAACCTAAAAAGGGGCGGCTAGCTAGGCCAAGAAGCCGAGCCAGAACGGTCAGATTTGTGGAGATCACTCAAAGATAGCCAGTTGATTCATCTCAAGAAGCCGAAATTATACTCAAGGAGGAGGATCTCTCCTTCAATTCCTTTAGGGGATTTTAGGGATTTCTTATGTTTTGTTTTATCTTTTCTTTTAAGATGTTTTCCTTTATTGTTATGAACTAAACCCTCAGATACCTGAGGGGGATGAAACCTAAGATGAATCTTGTTACGTTTGCTAAACTATATGATAAATATTTGACTCGTTCCTAATTATGTGTTCTTAATTCTTGTGTTGATATTTCTGGGATATTAATTCAAGTATGATGTGCTTAGGTGGAGGAGAAAAAGTCCCTGCCTAAGAGTAGATCTAGCATAATTAAGCGGAGTTGATCGCACGCCTAGAGATAGGGTGACGAGATTTTTCCGGATTAGGGTGAAACCTAATATGGGAGTCCATAGATCTAGTTAATGCGATTCAAGGGTTTTAATTAAAAAGAGATTTTAATTAATCAACCTAGGGTTAGACGTTAGTCGCCTCGAGAGAGGGATTAATATAACTTAGGGAATCTTACGGATCAAGTCAAATGAATAAATCGTCTGGTTCAGAGTTAAATATCGAGTGAAGTCTAGGTGGATTCTTCCTTGGGTGTCGTCTTAATCAATCGGGTTTCTCTCAAGTTATTTTCTCAATTCATCCTCTTTGTCTTTGCATCTTTAGCTTAGTTGATAGTTAATTTTAGATTAGATAAACAATTCACTTAATTCTTAGGCTAAATAATAAAAAGAGAGTTAGTATTAGTACTTTTGGTTCCTTTGGGTTCGACATTCCGGTCTTGCCTTAACTATACTACTGTCCGATAGGTGTGCTTGCCTCAAAAATCGTTGTCATAGTTAGTTTCTAGGTTCGATAATTCTTTTTATAAATTTTAAGACTCTGACACGCGATCAATACCACACAGCCGATCATACGCCCGTGTGGAGCATACTGACTTGAATTTAAATTGAACACCAGGGGACACACGGCTGTGTAACATGACCGTGTGTCACACACGGCTGAGACACACGCCAATGTCTCTGCCCGTGTGGACAAAAATAGGCTATTTACCAAGTCATTTTGCCACCCATTTTGCACATACTTATACAAGCTCAATTGGGACCAATTTAAGACACAAATATGCATCCAAAAGTCATCAACCAATACACAATGATACTATATCCATTTCAACAATTTCAATACTCAATTCAATGCCATTTACCTATTCAAATACCTATCAACTCATCTTTCTTTACTAGACATAATTCACATATATGATTCATTTAATAAAACGATTCCAAATATGCACTATCAATTCAACCTCATTTATTCATTATAGGTCAATTACCTAACTCGAAACAAAAGCCATTTAGACATCTTTACACATTAACAAAACCATCAACACAAGCCAACTTAAATGGCCCAAAATACATGTTTATCAAACATACCAAAATCACTCAACCCTATACATGCCATATACCATATATACACAACTCAAAAGTACCAAAATAGATGTTCGATAGTGTGATGAAGTCTCTGACAATCCCCGGTTCCGAGATAGCTTCAATATACTATAAAGCATAGAAGAAAATAAACAAAGTAAGCTATAAAGCTTAGTAAGGTCGTATGTATATAAAATAATCAACATCATTCATTAACAATTCCAAATAGATACATAATTTGCAATTAAAACCTCAATCAATGAGATAACATAAAGTTTAACTACAAAGCAACTCATAAGTTCTCATCTTCTTTTAATTCATCATTCGAACAGTTTTCTGTACATACCTGTACTAATACATATCTATTCTCACCAATTCGTTTATTGAATCACTTCGAGTTTATAAATGCTTACGATATAATTACGTCGATTTTCTGATTCCATAGTCTAACTATGGTCTTGCACATACATTGCCAAGGCCCTGGTGTGGTCTTACATTCACATGCCATAACCCGGTTATGGTCTTATTATCCGATTGCCATAGCCCAGCTATAGTCTTATTCAGTACCTCGTTGACTTAAACTGTACATTTAAATCAAATTCATCACATTTAGCCATAGAATAAATAAAATCTCAATACCATCCATCAATTGAATAATTACACATTCAAGTTCAATTATAGGAACTTACCTCGTGTACAGAAATGATGAAACGGACAGACTATTCAACTACTTTGCTTTTTCCCAGGTTTAAGTCTGAATTTATCTTTTCTTGATCTATATGTAATCAAAATCAGCTTATTTAATGATCACTCTATTCAATTTAGTCCAAAACACTTATTTAGACAATTTTACACATTTGCCCCTAATGTTTCACAACATTTACAATTTAGTCCTTATTACATAAAATTGCAAATTCATGCAATTTAGTACTAACCCATGCTAAGCCAAATTTTATACATGTTACTAGCAGCCCATATTTTTAATTTATTCACACTTTTAACCACCACATTTAACATTTTCTCAATTTAATCCCTTTTTGACATTTTTGTCAAAAATCACTTTACAAAAGCTATTAATCTAACATTAAACCTTCCAAATTTATCATAAATCATCAAATTACTCAAGCATTCAATAGTGGCAACATGATAAATCTTTAACAGTTTCAAAATTTAGGTACGGGCTAGCTAGAATACGAAGCAACAATCTTAAAAACGTAAAAATCATTAAAAACCGAGTTAAAACCATACCTTAATCTAGCCTTCAAAGTGGCCGATTGAAAAAGCCCTAAAAATGGCTTTCAAGCTTGTAAAATTTGGCTAAGGATGAAGAGAATGAAATAAATTTTTGTTTTATTTTATTAAATTATACATTAATTACTAAATACCAATTTTAACCTTAAAAATATTTAATAACTACACCAAATACCACTCCACTATCATCCATTAACTCTCAAATGGGTTAATTACTACTTAAGGACCTTTACTTTAAGGTTCTATAGCTATTTAATACCTTTAGCTAATAGATCACCACTTTTGCATTTTACGCGATTTAGTCCTTTTTACCTAATTGAGCATTCAAATACTAAAATATATTAACGAAAATTTCACACCATCATATATTCATGCTGTAAAAAATAAAATAATAATAAAATAAATATTTCAACTTTGGATTTGTGGTCCCGAAACCACTATTCCGATTTAACCAAAAAACGGGTTGTTACATTACCTCCCAACATCTAATTAACTAATCGATTGATTGATACTCGCTTATCTCCTAATCTCACTTTCTTAACCAGGATAAATTACGATTTACTCGGTTCGACTTATCTCCCGACCATGTCTAGCCTATGATAACTTCTTAGGGTTGCCAGGCTTAGGGTTTAAGAACATGTAATCTATACCAATTAAACCTCTCGAGAAATCCCTAAATCCTCTGTTAATCACATTCCCGTCCACTTGCTAATCTCCCTTAAGGGATTTAGTCACCCATGTTATTCATAACCTCTATCTCAATTGAATAAATCATGTGAAAAACACAATTGATTTGAAAGAGAAAAGAGATTTAAATAATCGAGAATTTGATATCGAATGGAGAAAAAAACACCAAATTGATTGATTGGAATAAAGAAATAAACCGAATGCAAGAAAAGATAAACTGAAATAGTCGAATAATGTAAATAAACTCTTGGATCAAAACCGATTCCAAGAGAAAAAAAAAACTAAGTTATTAAAAAGCTGAAAGAAAGTTAATCTATTCCTACTCCTAAACTACTAGGGTTTTTTTACTGTGTTTAGGATGACTTAGTTACATCAAACCACTAATGTCTTATTTATAGAAATGTTGGCAGCCCAAATTAGGTCTTCAGCATGCCCTAAGTCTTCGTATAAAGTTGATTGCGTAGATGAAAATAACCTCAGTCTACTTGGACAGCACGTTGACCTATGTTGCTCCATACCAAGCCTATGAAGCGACACGACATGTAATTTCTGCCTTAGTCATTCGTTTTGTGCTTTGATGTTCCAAGAAGCTTGTGCATCACTCATCCCTTGCTTCCACATCAATTGGGCTTTTAAATCTTCATCATACGTACTCAATTGAACATATAGTACTGCCTAAGGCCCATGTTAACCTATTGGGTCACAACATTTATAAAATGTGTTAAAAAAATTATTTTATTAATATTTAATCCTAAAGCCTAATTACTGATGAAATATAAAATCCTAAATTACATAGAAAACAAGCTTCTTAAGTGTGAAAATTGACTATTACATTTGATGGCAGGTCACCCTTGCGGAACGGGTGTAAACTGAAAAATATATAATGTCGAAACCATTTTTTCTTTTTTGAAAAAAACAGGGATCGATTGGAAAATCAAAAATGGATTCACCACCGACCCTATTTTGAGGTGTGATCGGATCGCTTTGAAACTAATCATTTTAATAAATCTTTGATTTATTAAAACATATTTTGGTCTACAAAAACTCGAGAAAACGGGTTCGGGAGTCGGTTACGTACGAGGAAGGGTTAGCACCCTCGTAGCGTCCAGAATTGGTACCTAATTGATTATTTAATGTCTTAATGTCGAAAATTTGAAAAGATTCTAGATTACGATCCGTTTTCTTAAAATACATTTGAACGGAATCACATTGGATGCCAAAACCCTCTTTTTTCGAAGAAATAAAATGTCATACTCAGTGAGTTAGGGTACAACAACTTATATTCTCGAAACTGAACTTCTCTTTTGATTTTTAAAACCTGTGTAATAAAGTTTGAAAAAGATATTCGGTTATTCGGGCTTTATGAAAAATTGGAACCCAGTGAGTTAGGGCACAATTTCTCAAAATTCCCAAATATAGAACATTGCCTTTGTTTTTTAGAAATTCTTACCTCAAGTTGATAAAACGTCACATACAGTGAGTTAGGACGCAACATCTCGAATTCTCGAGAATAAGCTTTTGTTTAAATTTTTTTTATATATTTTGATTTAAAAAAGAAAAGGGTACTCGATTGCTAGGATTTAACGAGAAAAATCAGAACCCAGTGAGTTAGAGCACGATTTTCTCGAAACTTCCAAACACGAGCATTGCCTTATTTTAAAAACCTTTGAATGGAACGATTTTTAAACTTAAATTATATTAAAACATCATCTTTTTAACAAATAAAATGCAATGGAGTAACAACATACAAAGCCAAGTAATAATTCCAACGCAAAATATTACCAATGAATCATCATAACCAATTAATACCAATTAAGCGTTAAAAAACACAATATAACAATAGCTATAAAGCGTACAATTTCACAATTAACTATTTAAAAACAATGAAATGAAAAATGAAGTAAAAGTTAAAAGGGGTTTAAACATTAAACATATATATATATATATATATATATATATATACAAATTTACTAATATATAAAAGAAGTTTTGAAATGAAATAAAAATATGAAACGATTTAACGAAAATAATATAAAAAATTTTAAAATAAATAATCATAAAAGAATTTTTAAAATGGAGAATAAAAAAATAACATATGACATAATTTAAACGAAATATTATATAGATTTAAGATAGATAACAAGTAAAAGCTTTAAGTAAATTGTATAAAGAAAATATTAAACCGATTAATACATAAATTTAATATATAAAAGTTTAAAAGAATAGAATAGTTGAAATAGGTAATATAAAAAAAAATTGAAATGAAATATCATAAAATAGATCCTTTTCAAAAGGAAATAAGTAAATCGATTAAACAAGTGAGGGGTAATGATCGCTGGAATCAGAGTATTAAAATTTAGAAAGAAAATGATCGAACCTGCAAACTAACTCTGACAACGATTGAAGGCAAGTGTACCTATCGAACTGTAGTATAGCTTAGGCAAGACCGGATTGTCGAACCCAAAGGAACTAAAAGTACAAATACTAACCTTCTTTTTATTATCTAGCCTAAAATAAGTGAAGTTGTTTAAATCTAATCTAACTAATACTAAACTAAATATGCAAAGACAAAAAGAATGAATTGGGAAATAACTTGAAGGAAGACTCAGTTGATTTAAGACGATACCCTCAGGAAGAATCCACCTAGACTTCACTTGTTATTTAACCTTGAACCATACGATTTATTCACTTGACTTGATCCGTAGGATTCCCTAAGTTATATTAAACCCTCTCTCGAGGCGAATAACGTCTAATCCTAGGTTAATTAATTGAAATCTCTTTCTAATTAATAACCCCCTAGAATAGCAGTAAATCGGTCTATGGATTCCCATATTAGGTTTCACCCTAATCTGGAAAAATCTCGTCACACTATCTCTAGGTGCGCGAAGGACTCCGCTTTAATTATGCTAGATCTATTCCTAAGCAAGGACTTTTGCTCCTCCACCTAAGAACATCTGATTTGAATCAACATCCCGGAAACATTAACACAAGAATTAAGTGCACATAATTAAGAACAAATCAAGTATTTATCTTATAGTTCAGAAAATAATAACAAGATTCATCTAAGTTTCATCCCCTTCAGGTATCTGAAGGGTTTAGTTCATAACAAATAAAGAAAACATCTCAGAAGAAAAGATAAAACAAAACATAAGAAATCCCTAAAACTTCCTAAAGGAATTGAAGGAGAGATCTGCCGTCTTGAGTAGAATTCCGGCTTCTAGAGATGGATCAACTGGCTATCTTCGAGTGATTCCCACAACTCTGACCTTTTCGGCTTGGCTCATTGGCCTAGCTAACCGCCCCCTTTCAGGTAACACTTAGGGGGTTTATATAGGCTTTTGGAATGTGTTTCTTTGCCCCAAAGTATCCAAATCCGAATGAAATTGCTCTTTGCCACGACAGGGACACGGCCATGTCACACGCCCGTGTGTCTAGTCTTCAAGCCGTGCTCGGACTTCTTTAATGAGACACGGTCGTGTGAATCGGGGGTAAGGCCATGTTCTAGATGATCAATGTGGCACGGCCGTGTGGGCTTAAGTCCAGGCCGTGTGGATTTCGTGATATGGCTTATTTACTCCGTTTTGGGCCCGTTTTATGTTCTTTTCGTCCTCGGGTGCTTTCTTGGGTATAAGACATGAAAAGAAAGGATTAAGAGCACCTTTTTACATAAATCGAGGCTTAAATCATCCAAAAGCATACTAAATGTGGGATTAAAATATGTTACTTTTACGGTTTATCAAATACTCCCACACTTAAGCTTTTGCTTGGCCTCAAGAAAAATTCTCAACTTACAATTAAAACAAACTTTCCATGATTCATAATTCCTATCAACAATGTCTCATCATAATTCATAGATAATTTATACATGGATGATCTAACTCGAAGAGTCCTAAAGATTCAAACAGTCAAAGTCATACATTTGTAACATAAAAAAGTAGGTGTCTCCCCTTATCCAAATAATTACCTTTGATTTAAAATCGACAAGGAATGATATCCTCACAAAAGATTCACTCAAATCACTCAAAGTGTTTAAGGTTCATGAAAAAAGCACTCATAAGTTGAACCTGAAAAGTTAATCCCATAGGCTTGCCTGAAAATCAAATCTCCACCACTGTAAAATGAGATGATACACAAATCAAAAGGTTTTTAACAGGGTTGTAATGGGGCTAGGGTTAAAGGTGTGGATATAGGCTAAATTATAAGGTTAGAATCGAGACTGAATTGACAAATTACCTATCTAGAAATAAATAATTACATCAACTGAAAAGTAATAACCCTAATAATACCAGCTGTTTCTTTTGACAAACTTTAACTGTATAAGCTCACTTTTCATAATACTAATACTGAATATACTTTGATTTTTTTAAGAACAAATCAATAATAAAGGATGAATTCAACTACTGAAATAAAATTACGTAACTGATCAAATCAAATCTCGATATAAGGGTAGTAAAAAAGGGTTGTTAGGATCAACGGGGTTCACTAGGGGTTAATTATGAAGGTAGGCTTTTTAGTGGAGTCAGTGGGTTAAAACCTAGGTGCCTTTATCATCTCTGTATATCAAATCATAGGTGTGGTCTCAACATGTATAATCGAGGCAAGTTCTAGAATAACAGTTCATAGTTAACACACTCATAATCAATAAAGTGAGCATTAAAAAGAATATATGCTCTAATAGGCTCAAAATCTCACAAAAATTATGGGTGTTTTTGACATCATCCTTGTAAATTTCAAATTTCAGAGTAATATTCAAATTCAGCTCAACAACCTAGCAAAGATTTTAATTCTGAAAAATAGACTTATCATGCTTGATTCTCTAATATTCTTCTAATTTAATCATCAATGCACAATTAACTATGAATTAATCTAAAACATATCAATAAAAATCATAAACCATCAGAAATTTCATCCTAATTAGTAATATGAGGAAATTACTTAAAAACAAGACTAAATTCAGGGATTTGAGAATAATGAAGAAAGTTAGGCCGGATTTGAGAATAATGCAAAAAGTTAGGCCCTTTCTTAAAATAAATATTCACCCCCACACTTAAGATGTACATTGCCCTCAATGTACAAAGATAAATATTCAATTTAAGAGAGAGGGAGAGGTGAAACTTCTTGAATTTGGATGGTTTCCCGGAGTTGGAAGTCGATAGGGGTGATGGCTACTGCCGAACTCTGCGCTAGATGAAGAAATTAGGGAGCTCATAGAGAATTAGCCAGGAGTTATTAAGACACATTTAAAATAAACTAAATATATATTTAAAGATAAGAAAACTAAAGAACATGAAAATAAAAAGTAAAATAAAGTTTAAAGAAATGGTGGATGGACCGAAGAGTCCTTATTGATGGATGGTTCGCGAGGTGGGTGTGACCTCTAGGGTTGCTGAGGTGCTGGTGGTGGCGGAAGTGGTGTGATTCCCAAGCAGCCTTTAGAACTCCTCGGGCTGCGGTGGTGGTGGTCGTGATTCCCAAGGAGTGATTCCCTAACAGCCTGACGAACCTGACACTAAGAAACTAAAATATATTAAACTAAATTAAGTATAAGATTGTCAAAGAGAAGGAAATTGTAAAAGACCCTTGGTCTCAAAGGCATGAGCTTATGTATAGGGGTCACCCTGGGTGAGATTATGCTTGGCTTCTTCCGCTTCTTCGGCATGGCTTTGGTGTGGCTCAAGAGTTATTGAGACTTGTTATGGAGAGGGAAATCTGAAAATAAAGGGTGGGGAAAGAAAAGAAGTGAACAGTGGAAAGAATAGGAGGGGAGGTTGGGTTTAAATAGAGGCTCAATTCTGGTACTTGCCCACGCCCGTGGGCCGAGGGCGTGTCGATGCACACGGCCACTTCGCACGGCCGTGTGTCTAGGCGTGTTGTTTCTCCATGCCCATTTTTCAGCCATCCACGCCCGTTGGTGACAAATCAGTATGTTGGCACGGTTGGGAGGCACGGGCGTGTCCTGTCCGTGATTGGTAAGTCAGTAGCTTCGCACGATCGTAGGGGACGGCCGTGCCACTTTATCGGTGCCCGTGGGGGAGTGGTTGAGTCTGTGACTTCAAAAATTAGTTGGGACTGATTCGTACGGCGTTTGCTATGTCAGGACGGAGATTTTAGTGGTCCACACGACCACGGCCAAGGCCGTGTGGCTTGGAAATTTGCACTTTTGAGTTAGTTTAAAAACTAATTTTTCAGAACTAAGAAAAGAAAAGAAACTGAAAATAAATACGAAAGTAAATAGGGTTAGTGCTCGGGTTGCCTCCCGAGAAGCGCTCGTTTATAGACTTAAGCTAGACTTTCCTTGTATTTGAAAAAAAATCAGGGAGGTTTAAAGGTTTGAATATCTTTCCTCATGCTTACAGTTCTATTTTCTTGACAAAGTTTAAGTCAAGAAGCGTTTACCTTAAAAGTGCCAAATGTTGTATTGCTTACCTCGACTGTTCCGTGTGGAAAGATATTGTGTACCTTAAGAGGAATTTCTTCATTTGTTTTTAGGTCTGATATGGTAATGCGAGGATCTTCTTTATCTAACAATGCATGGTCTCCTATTTTGACGTGGTTTGATGTTACTATGAGCTCTTTTGGGGGCTCCTTAGGTTTTACTTCGTGCGGTTCCTGTTCCTCTTTGATTTGTGTTTTCTGCTCATTTAGTTTGTCGACCTTAAGGCTTCGTTCTTTATGTAAATTCTCTTTGTTGGTATTAGGTCTGTGATTTGGCTCAGGTTTGTATCCTTGTGGTGTTTCTGCGATGAAGGTTGCACAAATTGGTTATCAACTAAATTGTCTTTCTTACCTTTATCGATTGTTGTCCTGGCCGAGTCAAGAGCTTGAAGACTGATTGATTCGTTACCTACACAAAGTATGAGTTCTCCTGTTGCAACATCAATTTTAGTCTTGGCAGTTGCTAGGAAGGGTCTTCCTAAATTTAAGGGGATTGAATTATCCTCATCCATGTCTAAGACAACAAAATCTACTAGGAAAACGAATTTATCAATTTTTATAAGAACATCTTCGATAATACCCCTAGGAATTCTAACAGTTTTATCAGCTAATTGAATGCTCATCCTAGTCTGTTTGGTTTTCCCTAGACCTAGTTGTTTAAACATTTTGTAAGGTATGCCATTTATGCTTTCCCCTAAATCAGCTAACGCATTATCAACGGTTAAACTACCAATTAAACATGGAATTGTAAAACTCCCTCGATCTTTTTACTTTTGCGGTAGTCTATTCTGTAACATCACTGAGCATACTGCATTTAATTCCACATGTGGTTCCTCGTCTAATTTGCGCTTGTTCGTCAAGAGCAGTTTTAAAAATTTTCTCGAGTCTGGCATCTAAAAAAGAGCTTCAATAAGAGGTAAGTTGATATGTAATTTCTTTAAAAGTTTAAGAAACTTACCGAACTGTTCTTCTGTATCATCTCTTTTCATTGCTTCGGGATAAGGTATGCGAGGTTGGTACTCTTTGATTACCAGTTTTGGCTTTTCCCGTGTTACCTCTACTTTACCTTCTTCTACCTCGTTTTCTTGTATTGGGTTGGGTTTATCTAACCCTTTACTATTATGAGCTGTGATGGCTTGAATTTTCTCCTTTGGGTTTATCTCCGTGTTACTTAGTAGACGTCCTTGCGGTCGTTCAGACATTAACTTTGCAAGTTGTCCAACTGCGTTAGTGACTTCCCCTACTGACTTAGTAAGTTCCCCGACTCGGTTCTTGGTCTCTTCAATCGATGTTTGTTGATCTTTAAGTTTTTTCTCAGTATCTTGGAGAAGGTTTTCTTTGGCTGTCATGAATTTTGTCAGCATCTCTTCAAGGGTTGGCTTCTTCTCTTGCGGATATGGCTAATTTTGGAAATTTTGAGGAGGTTGTTGTCTTTGATTTCCTTGATTTCCTTGACCTCCCCATGAAAAATTTGGGTGGTTCCTCCAACCTGGATTGTAAGTATTACTATAAGGATTATTATTGGATCTGAAATTATTACCTATATAGTTCATCTGTTCGCTCTCTGCGCCCGATTGGTAGGGTGGGTACTCAGGATTCGCCACAGTTCCACTTGCGTCGCACTACATGACTGGGTGTGCCTGCGAAGAACACAAACTATCAAGCTTTTTATTTATCATCTCTATTTGTGTTGATAGTGTGGTCATTGCATCGAGGTTGTAAACTCCGGCTGATTTTTTCGGTTTAGTCCTTGTAACTTGCCACTGATAGTTATTTAGTGACATCTCTTCAATGAACTCGTAAGCTACTTCAAGAGTTCTGTTGTTCAGGGTTCCACCGGCGGCTGAATCAATTAATTGCCTCGTTGAGGGGTTTACACCGTTATAGATGGTTTGGACTTGTAGCCATAAGGGTAAACCATGGTGCAGACACCTTCTCAAGAGATCATTGTATCTCTCCCATGTGTCGTATAATGTCTCTAAATTCATCTGCACAAAAGAAGAGATATCATTCCGTAATTGGCCTTTTTGGCCGGTGGGAAATATTTTAATAGAAATTTTTCGGTCATTTGTTCCCATGTTGTGATTGACCCTCTTGGTAAGGAGTTTAAGCACTGCTTGGCTTTATTTCTTAATGAGAAAGGAAATAATCGAAGACGTATGGCATCAACTGTAACACCCCAAACCCGGACAAAACACCACGTCCGAATCTGGTATGTTACGGGGGAAACGTTTTTGAGAGGTTAGGATTTTCCGTTTAAAAACTGGATGAAAACATAGTGTATTTGAAGAAAATTCGAGTAGACTTGTTTGAAATCAGATGGTGTATTTAGAAAACCCAGAAATTTTGAGAACTTACCCAAAGTGTGTAGTGAAAAACGAGTTTAGTTCATTCCATTATTCAAGTGGTTTCTTAGTGTTACTTGAGACATTTTAACTTGGTATAAAATCAAGTTTGATTTGAAAATCATTTGAGTTTCTAAGGCAAAGTCATAGTGAGATACCCGATGGTATAGTTGAAAACACATTGCGTTATAGTTTTGAAAACGTTGTCTTCCCAAGTTTTAGTAAAATTTATACCCAATTATTTTGTTAAAGCATATTGAAATCTATTTAACACATAAACATCATAAAACATAATTTAAAGGCCTTTTACAATCCAAAATAAAACCCAAATAAAAGTAATTAAACCATAGTACCCAAATGATAGAGTCTGAGTAAAACTTTATTAAGCATGGCATGAGCACCCCGAGTCCATCCCGGCTCCATGTCCGCGACTACGAGTCACCTGAAATGTCAAAGGAGAGGGTGAGTCGAATGACTCAGTGCATAAATCCCGCTCCCGATAAAACAACATGCTAACACACATTGTACATAGCAACATAATTAATGCAACCCGATCCTAACCATCCGTATCTCCTTTTCTACCCCGTGTGGTACCAAACCACTGGTGGTGCCAAACCACTGGTGACATATAGTCACAATGTGTTACCAAAACACTGGTGTCCCAAAGACACAATATCCGTCAATGTGGTGCCAAACCACTGGTGTCCCAAAGACACGATTGTGATACCAAATCACTGGTGATCGAAGTCACAAATCAATTGATGGGGCCAACCCATCGTGTGATACCAAATCACTAGCAGACGATCCCATATCTCAAGTGGGGCCAACCCACGGTGGTGTCAAACCACAGGGACGAGTCGCAATGAGGTGCCCAACCTCTGGTGTCCCAAAGACACAAATGTGGTACCAAACCACTGGTGACCGTAGTCACAATAATCGAGTGATGGGGCCAACCCATCGTGTGATACCAAATCACTAGCAGACGATCGCATATCTCAAGTGGGGCCAACCCACGGTGATGTCAAACCACAGGGACGAGTCGCAATAAGGTGCCCAACCTCTGGTGTCCCAAAGACACAAATGTGGTACCAAACCACTGGTGACCGTAGTCACAATAATCGAGTGATGGGGCCAACCCATCGTGTGATACCAAATCACTAGCAGACGATCCCATATCTCAAATGGGGCCAACCCACGGTGGTGTCAAACCACAGGGACGAGTCGCAATGAGGTGCCCAACCTCTGGAGGTGCCAAACCTCTGGTGACCCAAAGTCACAAAGTGTGTTACCAAAACACTGGTGCTCGTCAGCACAAAATATCACTGCCCCCTCCACTCATATCACCCATCATCATACCAACTCATGTGATCATGCATATCATACAAGTCATACATATCATGCTAATATGTTTAACATCATTATCCCATATCACATACATCCATAGTCATGGTACCATATAGATCATCAGTAAGCTCATAATAATACTGACTTACCCGGGTCCAAGATCATACCCAACAGGGTATCACATTAATCCTCACTGTTTCACTAATTACGACAAGGTTATCAATCACATTACTAAACAGAAGTGTGTTAGTTTACACACCTGGTAAATACGAGTCTAAAATCCCAACGAAACGATCTAAGTCCCTCGATTACTAGCTCCTACAATCGGCCAAAACATAGGGGTTAGGCATCTACAACATTCAGCCATCATCAATTAACCAAAGGGGTTAATATCGAACCCTTACCTTTATACCTGATTTGGTTTCCTACCAAATCTCGAATCAAGCAATGATCTTCCTTCCAACAATCGGCCAACCCCTAAAAGAGAACCGTTAAACTTTAATAATCTTGACTTAATCGAAACCAAAAGATTGACCGATCAATGCCATTACCAAACACTTACCACCACCACTACTTACCAATCGATTAATAGAGTAGAAATTTCTCTTGGTTACTTCAATATCCAAAGACCCTATATGAAAAAGGTTAAACAAATGATTAACTCATTTCAATCTACCACCATCATAGGCTTTGAACAAACCGCAATCAATATAATACCTCGAGAAGAGAGAGATGGCCATTCGGCCAACCACTTACCCCAACATCAACCACCAAGAATTCGGCCACAAGAACCCCTAGGAGAAAAGGGAAATTCGGCTTCAACCACCCAAAAGAAAGAGGAAAAACGGCTAGAGTTTTGGAAGTAGAAACAGAGAAGATGTGGTTCAAGAAGAGAAAGAAATCGGTAATGGAAGTTTAGAAGGGAGAAAGGAAAGATTCGGTCTAACCCCAAGGAAGGAAAACACCAAAAAGAGATGGAAGGAAGAGGGTGATATTCGGCCTATGCTTAAAGGAAAAAAAAAGGAACAAAAGTTTTGACTAAGAGAGAAATGCAAATTCGGCACAAGGGTTGTAGAAATAAAAGAAATATGAGAAGAAAATGATGGCTAGTTTCGCTTTACACAAATGAAAAAGAAGAGAGACATGTAAGGGACATTCGGCTTAACAAAGAATATTGAGAAAACCACACAAAAATTCGGCAAGCCTTAGGGAGGTTTTGATTTTCGGTTTACAAAGAAAGAAAAACGAAAAAGAATACACTAGAGAATTCGGCTACCAATGTCAAAATGAGAAGACACTAGCTTACTAACCCTTGACCGAAACAACCAAATCCCAAAAATGAATTTCGGCACAACACCTCCCCACTTCCCAAAACCGGCCACCTTCTCCCCCAACTCCCCAACATTCGGCCAAATCCCCCCATGCACTCACATCCACACATTTCAAATGTGTTTACCAAGTCACACTCCACTATTTGCTCTCCACCATCCAAGTCACCATTTGACCAAGTCCAAGGAGGAATTTGAACTTCATCCAACTCCTCCCTCCTATGCCGTCCAAAATGGGAACCAAAATGTGAGATCTTCGCAGCTCGAACACCAGACCTCCACCCCATGTAGCTGACGCCACACCTAGCTCCCAAGTAGCACATGCCTTGCCACTTTGCCAGCTCTTCATTTGTGCAACAAAACAACAAATCATTTTCTTAAACCCCAGCTCTTTCAGCTCCTCTCACCTAAGCCCAAAAACCAAAATTTTCCCTACCTACTCAGGCACACTCCTAGCCTACAATCAAGCCCCCAAACATAGAAATAGCAACACAGCACACTAAACACATGCAATATCATACAACAACAAAATAGCCCCTAACCCGGGATATTACAGTTCTACCCCCCTTTAAAATAATTTCGACCTCGAAATTACCTGATCAGAAGAGTTGCGGGTATTGCTGTCTCATCATATCCTCGGGTTTCCACATAGCTTCTTCTACGCCATGATTCCGCCAAAGTACCTTAACCAAAGGCACAGACTTTCTACGCAGAACCTTCACATCCCGATCAAGAATCTGCACAGGTTCTTCTTCCATAGTCAAATCTGGATTTACCTCGATCTCTTCCACTGCTACCACATGTGACGGATCTGAACGATACCTCCGAAGCATCGAAACGTGAAAAACATCATGAATCTGGCTAAGCTCCGCTGGCAACTCAAGCTGATACGCTATTGGTCTAACTCGCCTCAGTACCTTATACGGCCCAATAAACCTCGGACTTAGCTTGCCTTTCCTTCCGAACCTCAACACTCTCTTCCACGGCGAGACCTTCAGAAAAACTTGATCCCCCACAGCAAACTCTATGTCTCTCCGCTTAAGATCGGCATAAGACTTTTGCCGGTCCGAAGCTTCCTTCAAACGAGCCTGAATCAACTTAACCTTGTCTTCGGTCTCAGCAACCAACTCGGGTCCCAACAACTGACGTTCACCTAACTCCGTCCAACACGTAGGTGAGCGACACTTCCTACCATACAACGCCTCATATGGTGCCATCTTGATGCTCGCTTGATAACTGTTGTTGTAGGCAAACTCAGCTAATGGTAGAAACTCCTCCCAACTACCTCTGAAATCCAGAACACAACCTCTCAGCATGTCCTCTAAGATCTGAATAACCCTTTCTGATTGACCGTCAGACTGCGGGTGAAAAGCCGTGCTGAAATCCAAACGAGTACCCAATGCCTGATGCAACGCTTTCCAGAACCTTGACGTAAATCTGGGATCCCTATCCGAGATTATCGAAACTGGCACACCGTGCAACCTCACTATCTCTGACACATACAGCTTCGCTAGCTTCTGAAGTGAGTAGTCAACCCTCACCGGAATAAAGTGAGCTGATTTGGTCAGACGATCCACCACTACCCAAACTGAATCCTTCTTGCTTGGCGTAAGCGGTAACCCACTGACAAAATCCATGGTTATCCTTTCCCACTTCCACTGAGGAATCTTCACAGGCTGAAGCAAACCTGACGGCAACTGATGTTCAGCCTTGACCTGCTGACATGTCAGACACTTCCCAACAAACTCTGTCACCTCTCTCTTCAAACTAGGCCACCAAAACTGCTCTCTAAGATCTCTATACATCTTGCTACCTCCAGGATGCATAGCATAAGGACTGCTATGTGCGTCCTGAAGAATCTTCTGTCTCAGCTCAACATCTTTAGGCATACAAGCCTTACCTTGGAAACACAGAACCTCATCACTAGACAAGCTGTAACCCTCCAAACCACCATCCTGCACTTGTAACCTTCGCGCACTCAGAACCTCATCCTCTAACTGTTTCTCTCTGATCTGCTCAACCCAAGTAGGCTTAACCTGCAACTCTTCCAGAATACTCCCATCGTCATACAAACTCAAATGGGCAAACAATGCTCTTAAGTCCGAAACAACCTTACGGCTCAATGCATCTGCCACCACATTAGCCTTGCCCGGATGATACTCAATCGAACAGTCATAATCTTTCAGCAACTCAACCCATCTGCGCTGCCTCAAATTCAAATCCTTCTGAGTCAGTAGATACTTCAGACTCTTATGATCCGTGTAGACTATCGATCTCTCTCCATACAAGTAGTGCCTCCAAATCTTTAAGGCGAAGACTACAGCCGCTAGCTCCAAATCGTGCGTCGGATAGTTGACCTCATGTGGCCTCAGCTGTCGAGAAGCATAAGCCACAACCTTACCTTCTTGCATCAGCACACAACCTAAGCCCGTATGTGATGCATCGCAGTATGCTGTGAATTCCTTACCAGCCTCAGGTTGAATCAAAACCGGAGCCTCAGTCAAGATCTTCTTTAACTTATCGAAGCTTTCCTGCTGTTTCTCAGTCCAGACAAACGGAACCTCTTTCCTTAACAACTTGGTCATCGGCGCTGCTATCAACGAGAAACCCTCAACAAACCTTCGGTAGTATCCGGCCAAACCCAGAAAACTCCGAATCTCCGCCACTGACTTAGGCGGCTTCCAATCCAAAACTGCCTCAATCTTACGAGGATCTACTCGAATCCCCTCAGCCGACACTACATGACCCAAGAAAGTCACTTCCCTAAACCAGAACTCGCACTTACTGAACTTAGCATAAAGCTATTTTTCCCTCAAAATCTGCAACACCACTCGCAAATGCTTATCATGCTCTTCCTCTGTCCTTGAGTACACTAAGATGACGTCTATGAAAACCACGACGAACTGATCCAGATACTGCTGAAACACCCTATTCATCATATCCATAAATGCTGCCGGTGCGTTAGTCAACCCGAACGGCATTACCAGAAATTCGTAGTGCCCATACCGAGTCCGAAACGCTGTCTTATGGATATCAGCCTCCTTGACCTTTAACTGGTGATACCCAGACCTCAAGTCGATCTTCGAGAATACCGCAGCCCCCTTCAGCTGATCAAACAAGTCATCTATCCGTGGCAACGGATACTTGTTTTTAATCGTCAGCTTATTCAACTGGCGGTAGTCTATACACATCCGCATCGTACCATCTTTCTTCTTAACAAAGAGTACCGGCGCACCCCACGGCGAAACACTCGGCCTGATAAAACCTCGATCCAATAACTCCTGGATCTGAGCCTTAAGCTCCACCAATTCTTTTGGCGCCATCCTATACGGAGCGATAGACACTGGCGCAGTCCCGGGTAACAGATCTATCCCGAACTCTACCTCACGATCTGGCGGCAAACCCGGAAGCTCCTCAGGAAACACATCAGCAAATTCCTTAACAGTACGAACCTTCTCTACAGCAGACTCTTTAGCCTCCAAGGCATACACATGAACTACATACGCTTCACAGCCCTTCCTGACCATCTTCTCTGCTTTCAGAGCAGATACCACATTTGATAAGTAATCCCTCCTATTACCTATCATAGCCACCTCATCACCCTCAACCGTTTTAAGAACCATGCGCTTGGCCGCGCAATCCAACCTCGCCTGGTACTTGACCAACCAATCCATCCCAAGAATCAGATCGAACTCCCCAAACGGCAGTTCCATCAGATCAGCAGCAAACACTACCCCTTGGAGTTCTAGGGGTACATCTCTAAACAGTTTATCTACTACTACAGAGTGACCTAAAGGGCTAATTACAGTCATCTGCCTAGAAGATATCTCAGAGTCCAAATCCATGGTCTCTATTATACTACTAGCAACATAAGAGTGCGTCGAACCCACATCAATCAAAGCAGTATAAGGAGAACCAAAGATCAAGAACGTACCGGTTATGACGTCCGGTGCGTCGCCCTCCTCTCGGCGCCTCGCAGCATACACTAATCCAGGCTGTCTGGCATCAGAACTACCCGCACCTCTGCCCGGTGCTCCACGGCCCCGACCAGAACCATTACCACCTCTGCCATTACCACGGCCCCTCTGCTGTGGCGGTCCACTACCCCTGAACTGATTACGGCCCTGACTCTCAGACTGAATCCTAGCCAACCTACGCGGACAGTCCCTCACGCGATGATCCAGAGAACCACACTCAAAGTAACCTTTTCCGCCGGTCCAGCAGCCACCCCAATGAGATTTCCCACACTGATTACACTGTGGCGGTCCCTGCCTAGCAGCAACAAACCTACCAGACTGATTCGGCCCACTCGGTCTAGCCCTTTTCTGCGGATTACTTGATGACCCAGAAGACCCAAAGCTCCTCTTATGTCTATTTCTGTCCATGCCCTGCCTCACTGACTCTTTAACACCCTCGGCTACCTTAGCCTTCTCAACTAAGACAGCAAACTCGCGCTCCTGCTGAGGAGCAATCAGCAGTCTCAGCTTGTCTCGCAGACCATCCTCGAAACGAACACACCTCTCGTGCTCCGTAGCCACAATACCCCTGGCATACCTACTCAACTTCAAGAACTCAGCCTCGTACTCCAAAACAGACTTACTCCCCTGAACAAGCCTCAGAAATGCCTTTCGTTGGGAGTCAATATAACTAGCTCCGATGTACTTCTTTTGATATGCAGCCCTGAAGTAATCCCATGTCAGATCTTCTGCTGCCACACTGTCCCGAACCGTGAGCCACCACTGATATGACTCATCCCGGAGAAGCGATACGATGCCCTTCAGCTTCTCTTCAGCAGTTAAGTCCAGATCATCCATGATCCGCTCGGTTGCCTCCAGCCAATATTCAGCAGTGCTGGGAGCAACACCAGATACACCTCGAAAGAATTCGGCCCCGTTTGCCCGGAGTCGCTCAGGCACAGATTTCCTAACTCCTGCACCACCACCTACTCCCGCTACTCTTTCCAACACTCGCAGCATCGCCTGTGACACTGCGTCATCCCCGGTCTGATCTTGGAACTCACCACCTCCAGCTGGTGGCGGAACCGGTATCTCATTTTCTGACCCCTGACCAGATCCTACGGGCTCAGAAACTGTCATCCTACCCCTACCTCTACCACAAGTATTACGGCCACGTTCGCCTCGAGCGCTCATGACTAAATTTTCTACGTATCTGATTAAAGAGTTTTATGCATCAGTATTTATTCCACTGTTTTAAAGCAAATCTTATGAATATTAAAGAGGATTTGTTCTCGCGAGTTCACAGAATCCTATCAGTTTCAATCTCTAAAGTAATCCTACTATTGCTAATCATCCAATCATAGTACATCAAACCACAAGCAATAGTAAGGGGTACTTACCTGGGCGAACTGGTGCCGGAGACTCGGTGCCATGCCTTTCAAACCATAAAAACACTTAAAATAACTCTTAAAAACTTTTTGGGCCTCAGGCCCACAGCTGAGCTTTTGAACTTGGCTCTGATACCACAATTGTAACACCCCAAACCCGGACAAAACACCACATCCGAATCTGGTATGTTACGGGGGAAACGTTTTTGAGAGGTTAGGATTTTCCGTTTAAAAACTGGATGAAAACATAGTGTATTTGAAGAAAATTCGAGTAGACTTGTTTGAAATCAGATGGTGTATTTAGAAAACCCAGAAATTTTGAGAACTTACCCAAAGTGTGTAGTGAAAAACGAGTTTAGTTCATTCCATTATTCAAGTGGTTTCTTAGTGTTACTTGAGACATTTTAACTTGGTATAAAATCAAGTTTGATTTGAAAATCATTTGAGTTTCTAAGGCAAAGTCATAGTGAGATACCCGATGGTATAGTTGAAAACACATTGCGTTATAGTTTTGAAAATGTTGTCTTCCCAAGTTTTAGTAAAATTCATACCCAATTATTTTGTTAAAGCATATTGAAATCTATTTAACACATAAACATCATAAAACATAATTTAAAGGCCTTTTACAATCCAAAATAAAACCCAAATAAAAGTAATTAAACCATAGTACCCAAATGATAGAGTCTGAGTAAAACTTTATTAAGCATGGCATGAGCACCCCGAGTCCATCCCGGCTCCATGTCCGCGACTACGAGTCACCTGAAATGTCAAAGGAGAGGGTGAGTCGAATGACTCAGTGCATAAATCCCGCTCCCGATAAAACAACATGCTAACACACATTGTACATAGCAACATAATTAATGCAACCCGATCCTAACCATCCGTATCTCCTTTTCTACCCCGTGTGGTACCAAACCACTGGTGGTGCCAAACCACTGGTGACATATAGTCACAATGTGTTACCAAAACACTGGTGTCCCAAAGACACAATATCCGTCAATGTGGTGCCAAACCACTGGTGTCTCAAAGACACGATTGTGATACCAAATCACTGATGACCGAAGTCACAAATCAATTGATGGGGCCAACCCATCGTGTGATACCAAATCACTAGCAGACGATCCCATATCTCAAGTGGGGCCAACCCACGGTGGTGTCAAACCACAGGGACGAGTCGCAATGAGGTGCCCAACCTCTGGTGTCCCAAAGACACAAATGTGGTACCAAACCACTGGTGACCGTAGTCACAATAATCGAGTGATGGGGCCAACCCATCGTGTGATACCAAATCACTAGCAGACGATCCCATATCTCAAGTGGGGCCAACCCACGGTGGTGTCAAACCACAGGGACGAGTCGCAATGAGGTGCCCAACCTCTGGTGTCCCAAAGACACAAATGTGGTACCAAACCACTGGTGACCGTAGTCACAATAATCGAGTGATGGGGCCAACCCATCGTGTGATACCAAATCACTAGCAGACGATCCCATATCTCAAGTGGGGCCAACCCACGGTGGTGTCAAACCACAGGGACGAGTTGCAATGAGGTGCCCAACCTCTGGAGGTGCCAAACCTCTGGTGACCCAAAGTCACAAAGTGTGTTACCAAAACACTGGTGCTCGTCAGCACAAAATATCACTGCCCCCTCCACTCATATCACCCATCATCATACCAACTCATGTGATCATGCATATCATACAAGTCATACATATCATGCTAATATGTTTAACATCATTATCCCATATCACATACATCCATAGTCATGGTACCATATAGATCATCAGTAAGCTCATAATAATACTGACTTACCCGGGTCCAAGATCATACCCAACAGGGTATCACATTAATCCTCACTGTTTCACTAATTACGACAAGGTTATCAATCACATTACTAAACAGAAGTGTGTTAGTTTACACACCTGGTAAATACGAGTCTAAAATCCCAATGAAACGATCTAAGTCCCTCGATTACTAGCTCCTACAATCAACCAAAACATAGGGGTTAGGCATCTACAACATTCGGCCATCATCAATTAACCAAAAGGGTTAATATCGAACCCTTACCTTTATACCTGATTTGGTTTCCTACCAAATCTCGAATCAAGCAATGATCTTCCTTCCAACAATCGGCCAACCCCTAAAAGAGAACCGTTAAACTTTAATAATCTTGACTTAATCGAAACCAAAAGATTGACCGATCAATGCCATTACCAAACACTTACCACCACCACTACTTACCAATCGATTAATAGAGTAGAAATTCCTCTTGGTTACTTCAATATCCAAAGACCCTATATGAAAAAGGTTAAACAAATGATTAACTCATTTCAATCTACCACCATTATAGGCTTTGAACAAACCGCAATCAATATAATACCTCGGGAAGAGAGAGATGGCCATTCGGCCAACCACTTACCCCAACATCAACCACTAAGAATTCGGCCACAAGAACCCCTAGGAGAAAAGGGAAATTCGGCTTCAACCACCCAAAAGAAAGAGGAAAAACGGCTAGAGTTTGGAAGTAGAAACAGAGAAGATGTGGTTCAAGAAGAGAAAGAAATCGGTAATGGAAGTTTAGAAGGGAGAAAGGAAAGATTCGGTCTAACCCCAAGGAAGGAAAACACCAAAAAGAGATGGAAGGAAGAGGGTGATATTCGGCCTATGCTTAAAGGAAAAAAAAAAAGGAACAAAAGTTTTGACTAAGAGAGAAATGCAAATTCGGCACAAGGGTTGTAGAAATAAAAGAAATATGAGAAGAAAATGATGGCTAGTTTCGCTTTACACAAATGAAAAAGAAGAGAGACATGTAAGGGACATTCGGCTTAACAAAGAATATTGAGAAAACCACACAAAAATTCGGCAAGCCTTAGGGAGGTTTTGATTTTCGGTTTACAAAGAAAGAAAAACGAAAAAGAATACACTAGAGAATTCGGCTACCAATGTCAAAATGAGAAGACACTAACTTACTAACCCTTGACCGAAACAACCAAATCCCAAAAATGAATTTCGGCACAACACCTCCCCACTTCCCAAAACCGGCCACCTTCTCCCCCAACTCCCCAACATTCGGCCAAATCCCCCCATGCACTCACATCCACACATTTCAAATGTGTTTACCAAGTCACACTCCACTATTTGCTCTCCACCATCCAAGTCACCATTTGACCAAGTCCAAGGAGGAATTTGAACTTCATCCAACTCCTCCCTCCTATGCCGTCCAAAATGGGAACCAAAATGTGAGATCTTCGCAGCTCGAACACCAGACCTCCACCCCATGTAGATGACGCCACACCTAGCTCCCAAGTAGCACATGCCTTGCCACTTTGCTAGCTCTTCATTTGTGCAACAAAACAACAAATTATTTTCTTAAACCCCAGCTCTTTCAGCTCCTCTCACCTAAGCCCAAAAACCAAAATTTTCCCTACCTACTCAGGCACACTCCTAGCCTAAAATCAAGCCCCCAAACATAGAAATAGCAACACAGCACACTAAACACATGCAATATCATGCAACAACAAAATAGCCCCTAACCCGGGATATTACATCAACAGAAATGCCATTTATTTTGAAGGTATCACAGAACTCTAAAAAATTGGCTATATGAGTGTTTGGGTCTTCGTCCTGTAAACCATCAAATTGAACAAATTGTTGAATCATTTGTATTATGTTAGGCTTTAATTCAAAATTATTAGCAGCTATAGCAGGCCTAACAATACTCGATTCTGCTCCTGTTAAATGCGATTTAGCATAATCAAACATAGTACCTGGAGCATTGTTTTCACCCACGTCATATGGTTGTGGATTATTCTCGTCCATCCCTTCAGTAGGATTGGATCTGCCTTCTCAATTTTCCTCTGTGTAATTTAGGGCTCGCCTGATTTCTCTGCGATTTCTTCGAGCGGTAGCTTCAATATCACTGTCGTATACTAAAGGTCCTCTCGGGTTCCTTGTAGTCATAAACTAGAGGTGCCTGCTAGGAGAAGAAAAAAAGAGAATTTAGCAAAATCAAATTTTAACATAAAATAAAAGTAAATTGCGAAAAATAAAAATAATGGCTAAAGTAATAAAAATAGAGCTTTCTTAATATTTTAGCTCCCCGGCAACGGCGCCAAAAACTTGATCGCTGGAATCAGAGTCTTAAAATTTATAAAGAGAATGATCAAACCTGTAAACTAAATCTGACAACGATTGAAGGCAAGTGTACCTATCGAACAGTAGTATAGCTTAGGCAAGACCGGATTGTCGAACCCAAAGGAACTAAAAGTACTAATACTAACCTTCTTTTTATTATCTAGCCTAAAATAAGTGAAGTTTTTTAAATCTAATCTAACTAATACTAAGCTAAAGATGCAAAGTCAAAAAGAATGAATTGAGAAATAACTTGAAGGAAGACTCAGTTGATTTAAGACGATACCCTCAGGAAGAATCCCTAGACTTCACTTGTTATTTAACCCTGAACCATACAATTTATTCACTTGACTTGATCCGTAGGATTCCCGAAGTTATATTAAACCCTCTCTCGAGGTGAATAACGTCTAACCCTAGGTTAATTAATTGAAATCTCTTTATAATTAATAACCCCCTAGAATAGCAGTAAATCGATCTATGGATTCCCATATTAGGTTTCACCCTAATCCGGCAAAATCTCGTCACCCTATCTCTAGGCGCACGAACGAATCTGCTTTAATTGTGCTAGATCTATTCCTAAGCAGGGACTTTTGCTCCTCCACCTAAGAACATCTGATTTGAATCAATATCCCAGAAACATTAACACAAGAATTAAGCGCACATAATTAAGAACAAATCAAATACTTATCTTATAGTTCAGAAAATAATAACAAGATTCATTTAAGTTTCATCCCCTTCAAGTATCTGAAGGGTTTAGTTCATAACAAATAAAGAAAACATCTCAGAAGAAAAGATAAAACAAAACATAAGAAATCCCTAAAACTCCCGGAAGGAATTGAAGGAGAGATCCGCCGTCTTGAGTAGAATTCCGGCTTCTAGAGATGGATCCACTGGCTATCTTCGAGTGATTCCAACAACTCTGACCTTTTCGGCTTGGCTCATTGGCCTAGCTAACCGCCCCCTTTCAGGTAACACTTAGAGGGTTTATATAAGCTCTTGGAATGTGTTTCTTTGCCCCAAAGTATCCAAATCTGAATGAAATTGCTCTTTGCCACGATAGGGACGCGGCCATGTCACACGCCCGTGTGACTAGTCTTCGTGTTCGGACTTTTTAATGAGGCACAGCCGTGTGAATCGGGGGTAAGGCCGTGTTCTAGATGATCAATGCGGCACGGCCGTGTGGGCTTAAGTCCAGGCCGTCTGGATTTCGTGATATGGCTTATTTACTCCGTTTTGGGCCCGTTTTATGTTCTTTTCATCCTCGGGTGCTTTCCTGGGTATAAGACATGAAAAGAAAGGATTAAGAGCACCTTTTTACATAAATCGAGGCTTAAATTATCCAAAAGCATACTAAATGTGGGATTAAAATATGTTACTTTTACGGTTTATTAGGTAAAATTGAAAATAAAATAAAATTTGAGGTTTAAAACATAAATAGTAACAACAGGTTATCAAGGATCAAATTTGCACGTGCGCAAACAAGCGAGGATCCATTGGGAAAATATCCCAAACACTCAAAACGGCGTCGTTCAAATGCTGGTCACCTAACAGCCTGAGGACTAAATACGAACAACAAAACCAATTCGGGGCTAAATAAAAAATAAAAATAAATTGGGTTTAAATGAAAGAAAATACAGAAGGGCCAAAGCAGTAATTATTCCATTAATCAAAACACGCGGATCCTTCCCGGATCGGGTCAACGCGCGGGTCTTGGCCAGAAAGCGATGCCGTTTTGGGTCTAAATGACCCACGCCAGAACAACGTCGTGCGGGTCAGCTTTAAATGACAAAAAATAAAACAGAAGCTCATTTTGAGCCATTTCAAGGAAAAAATAAAAAAAAATTCTTTCTGTGCCCTCAGGGTTATGGCTAGAGATTGGCATGACTCGATTATTGGGCCGCCATGTTCCGCCGCAGTATACAGTGGTCACAATCACCCCAAAAGGCAGATTTCAACTTTTAAACACCCCCAGTCCTGAATTCGTCCCCAAAACAACCAAAACCTTCACTAAAACCAAAAAACAACCAAAAATGCTTCGGATTTAGGACTCCGATCGTCACAAAAAGTTGAAAGTTTGCATTTTTATTCTTTTTCTCAGTGTATGCATGACATTTGAAGCAAAAATAGATTGAAAAATGAGAAATACCTTTGCTTTTGATATATTTTTGTATTTGAAATCGTAAGAATCCTTAAAACTTGTTTTTCGGCTCTTTATATAGCCGATTCAAAAATACTAAAATAAAATTTGAAAAATACAAAATCCTTTTTTTTTCTTTTTATCTCTCTTGTTGTATTGGCTGTTCTTGTTTTGTCTTCTTTCGCAGGTACAGAGGCTGTGGAGACGTTGATGTGGCGGTATGTAGGCTATGGAGGCACGAGCAGTGATGTGCATGTGCAGAGGCTTGCAGCGCGAAAAAGGAAACCCTAGGGTTTCTGTTCAGCTGAACAGTTTGGGCTATTCGGGCCTGTGTGGTTGTTTTGTAAATTGGGCTGATTTGGGTTTAATTTTAGGTTGTGTAATGGACATTTGGTTGATTGGATTTTGGATTTTATTTATTTATTTTTTTTGTTTTAATATTCGTTATGGTATGGGCCTGGGCAGATTCGGCCGGTTACAGCTGCTCCTTTTTACTCATTGTCGTGTAACGAGAATGAAGTAAAGGCTTACAAGAAGGGCCAATCTTGCCTGGTCTTGCCCAATCTTGACCTTTTGGCACTTCTTCTCTTCGAGTAGCTTCATTCCGTCCCACAGCATCTTCAAGGGTATAAGAATTGGTGCTTCTATCTGCTCCATTGTATCCTCATGAAGAAGGGATTTGTAACTTCAACCTACTCTGCTAGAGCTTCGAGGAGATAAAAAATTCTGGTGCCTATGTGGTTTCATGGAAAAAGATTTGTAGCTTCGATCTTTTCCATTGAAACTTTGAGGGAATAAGAATTCAGAGAGAAGAGATTTGTATCTATGATCTTCTTGACTGAAACTTCACAGAAATAAGGGTTGACCTTCACTGTAGTTTTAAGGAGAAGGGATTTGTAGCTTCGGCCTACTCCACTAGAACATCAATGAGGTAAGAATCCAGAGAGAAGAGATTTGTAGCTTCGATCTTCTCTGCTGAAACTTTAAGGGAATAAAGAATGATCCTTCATGCAATTTCAGGGAGAAGGGATTTGTAGCGTCGACCTACTCCACTAGAACTTCAAAAAGATAAGAATTCAGAGAGAAGAGATTTGTAGCTTTGATCTTCTCTGCTGAAACTTCAAGAAAATAAAAATTGATCCTTAGTCTACTTCACTGCTACTCCAGGGAAACAGGATCTGTGAATTAGCTGATGTCGCCATATCGTCCTCAGCTGACACGACCTGTAGAATTGGTTTTATGTGTTTATGTTTATGCAAGATGATTAGGATGCTATGATCAGAATGAATCAAATGCTCCTAACTGAATGTGTCATGAGAATGATCCTTTTTAATATTTAGGGCCTCATTGCTCGTATCACACTGTCTTTTTGCCTGGCTAGTATTTTGACCGAAAACCCGAAGAAACAATCATATTTTGCTCAATTGGTTTGCCCCCACTGTAACTTCAAGGTCCATTCCATTATACCTCGAGGGCGTAAGGCTTGTATCATTACACTGCCACTCAGGTGTATAGGATTTATATTATCTTCAAAATGATCTACTACACCATTCTCTAGGTGTCAACCATGAATACAAAATTTCTTCTTTAAGAATGGTCTCATTCTTATTGCTGGTTTGCTGGAGCCTTATCTTTGCCGTAGTATTTTATTCAAAAATTCGAAGAGGTCTTCATTATTTAGACAACTCCTTCTTAGATATGTCCAAACCTTAGATCCTAGTCCTGTTTCAGGTTCTTGTATTATTTAGAAATCTCTGGAGTAATATACAGAACTTCTTCTGTGAAAGTATTATTAGTTAATTACTCATTATTTCAATGTGGCATGCTTGCAAAAGGTAATAATAGCTGAGAATAAAATTGATATGAAGTAAAGCTCAAGATAAATAATTTATCCAAAAAATGAAAATAGAAGAAATTGATTGAAAATACACGTCTTGAAAAGAAAAAAGTGTTCAAATATAGCAAGTTCGATATGAATAGGAATGAACACTAGGTGCCCTAGATATCGCAGCCTGAGTTTCCCTGCACGAGCTTCTAAAAGACCGTTTTGAGTTTGACATGTGTTTAGGAGATCTTGAGTACTTTGTTGATGCCCAAGACGTAGTATACCCCTTCTTTGTTAATTCAAGTATAGCAGGATCATCGTATGTCAAAATTTGAGCCGCCCTTTTTGGGTTTTCAGCTCAAGTCCCCTTTGGTCGCAAGGCGCCCTTTGCGGGTTTTCACCTTGGCCTCTCCCTTTTTTTTTTTTTTTTGAAGAAGGCCTCAAAGCGCCCTTTGCAGGTTTTCACTTTCGCTTCTTTAAGCATAGTATTTTTTGACTAAATCTGAATTTACAGGATTGGGTAAGTCTTTTCCATCCATTTCGGTCAAAATCAGCGCTCCTCCGGAGAAAGCCTTCTTCACCACGTAAGGTCCTTCCTAGTTTGGCATCCATTTTCCTCTAAAATCTTTCTGTATAGGAAGGATCTTTTTCAGCACAAGGTCCCCTTCATGAAACTCTCTTGGGCAAACCTTCTTGTCATAAGCTCGCGTCATACATTTTTGGTACATCTGCCCATGATGAATAGCTCTTAACCTTTTTTCTTCAATTAAATTCAACTGATCGTACCGAGACTGAATCCATTCTGCTTCGTCTAACTTTAGCTCTGACAAAACCTGAAGGGAAGGATCTCTACTTCAATTGGTAACACTGCCTCCATTCCATAGACTAATGAGAAAGGCGTTGCCCCAGTAGAAGTTCTGACAGATGTTCGATAAACATAAAGAGCAAATGGTAATTTCTCATGCCAATCTCTGTAAGTTTCAGTCATTTTCCCCATAATCCTTTTAATATTTTTATTGGCTGCTTCCATTGCACCATTCATTTTTGGACGATATGGTGACGAGTTGTGATGTCTAATCTTTAACTGACTACAGACCTTCGATATCATGCTATTGTTCAGGTTGAATGCATTGTCTGATATGATCTTCTCAGGCATTCCATATCGACATATGATTTCCTTCTTTAAGAATTTGCTAACTGCCGATTTAGTGACACTGGCGTATGAAGCAGCCTCTACCCACTTTGTGAAGTAATCAATGACCACAAAAATGAATCGATTCCCGTTCAAAGCTTTCGGCTAAATTGGTCCGGTGACATCCATGCCCCACATAGAGAAAGGCCATAGGGAAGTCATAACATGCAGGGGCGAATGAGGCACATGAATCTTGTCCCCATAAATCTGGCATTTGTGACATCTCTTCACATAGTTGGTACAGTCTCCTTCCATGGTAGACCAATAGTACTCGAATCTCATAATTTGTCTGGCCATTGTAAAGCCGTTGGCGTGAGTTCGACAAACGCCCTCATGGACTTCTTCTAAAATTTTCCTAGCTTCAACAGCATCCACACATCTCAAAAGTACCTGATCCTTTCCTCTTTTATACAAGATCTCCCCATCTAAGACATAATCATAGGCTAGTCTTCTCAAGGTCCTTTTGTCATTCTCAGTTGCCTGATCAGGATATTCACGATTTTCATGTATCGTAATATATCATGATACCAAGGATGATCATCTCTTTCTTCTTCATCTACATTGTAACAATGTGTTGGGGCCTCGTAAATACTCATTTGAATAGGCTTTACCTCCTCTTGTTTGCTTATTTTGATCATGGAGGCCAAAGTGGCCAAAGCATCTACCATCTGGTTTTCATCTCGTGGGAGATAACTAAAAGTGATATCATCAAACTTCTCAATTAATCCCATAACTATCTTTCGATAATTGATCAATTTGGGGTCTCTTGTCTCCTATTCCCCTTTTAGTTGGTAGATCACTAGTGCAGAATCTCCATATACTTCCAGCGTTCTTATTTTGCGTTCCATGGCGGCACTGAGTCCCATGATACATGCTTCATATTCTGGCATGTTATTTGTACAATCAAAATCCAATTTGCATGTGAACGGATAATAATCTCCATTTAGGGATACCAAGACTGCCCCAATTTCGTTGCCTACAACATTTCATGCTCCATCGAAGTTCAATTCCCAAAGGTGATCTTTTGTAGTGTCTTCTTTAGTAGTTGCCACGTACATTAGTTCTTCATTGGGGAAATCAAAGTTTAGAGGCTCGTACTCTTCTAGAGCTCTGCTGGCCAGAAAATCTGCTACTGCACTTCTTTTCACAGCTTTTTGGCTCACATAAATTATGTCGAATTCGGAGAGGAGAATTTTCCATCTAGCCATCCTTCCATTCAAAGCGGTTGACTCCATCATGTACTTTAGAGGGTCTAATTTCGAGATTAACCAGGTCATGTGGTACAGCATGTATTGCCTTAATCTCTGAGTCGTCCAATTTAAGGCATAACACAATTTCTCAATTGGCGAATATCTCATCTCACATTCAGTGAATTTCTTACTGAGGTAGTATATCACCTTTTCTTTTCTTCCCGAATCATCTTGTTGACCCAGCACACATCCCATAGAGTGATCAAACACTGTCAGATACGGTATTAATAGTCTATCCGGGCAAGAGGTGACAATACTGGAGGACTTGACAAGTACTGTTTGACCCTATCAAAAGCATTCTGACATTCATCATCCCACATGCCTGGATTGTGTTTCTTCAGAAGACGAAATATGGGATCACATTTTTTAGTCAATAGCGAAATGAAACGAGCAATGTAATTTAACCTTCCCAAGAAACCTCAGACTTCTTTTTGAGTGCACGGTGGAGGCAATTCTTGTATAGGTCGGACCTTGTTTGAGTCAATCTCGATTCCCTTCTCGCTGACTATGAAGCCAACAAATTTCCAGATCCAGCTCCAAAAGTACATTTCGTTGGATTGAGCTTTAACTGGAATTTTCTCAACCTCAGGAACAATTTCCTTAAAACTCGGACGTGTTCCTATTCTGTTCTTGACTTTGCAATCATATCATCATCATAAACTTCAATTTCTTTATGCATCCTATCATGGAACAAAGTCACCATAGCTCTTTGGTATGTAGCTCCTGCATTTTTCAGCCCAAACGACATCACTTTATAACAGAACGTACCCCACAATTTTATGAAGGTAGTCTTTCCCATGTCTTCAGAATGCATTTTTATCTGATTGTACCCCGAGAATCCATCCATGAACGAAAACAACGAGTAGCCTACCGTGTTATCCACCAGAGTATCAATGTGAGGCAAGGCAAAATTATCCTTTGGGCTGGCCTTATTTAAGTCTCTATAATCCACACACATTCGTACTTTCCCATCTTTCTTAGGGACAAGTGCGATGTTGGCTACCTATTTTGAATATTTGATCTTTTTCAAGAATCCGGCATCAAACTGCTTTTTGACTTCCTCCTTTATTTTTAGCACAATATCTGGTCTCATCCTTCGGAGCTTCTGCTGAACCGGCCTGCAATCTTCTTTTATGGGAAGGTGGTGTACTACAACATCGGTGCTTAAACCGGGCATATCCTAGTAGGACCATGCGAAGACATCTTTGAATTTCTATAGTAACTCAACGAGATTCAGCTTTGTTTCTTTAGTTATGCATGTTCCAATATTCACTACCTTCCCCTCTTCCAGCGATACCATTTCCACTGTCTCCTTATGAGGTAGAATTTGTTTCTTTTCCTGTTCTACCATTCTCAACAAGTCTAGAGATAAGTTGCAGTCTATGTCATCTTTGAAGTCCTTGGATCCTTTTAAACATATGTCTTGCTCAAAAGGAGATTTTGAGTTTATAGCAGTATCGCTCATGTCATTGATATCTGGGAACCTATTGTAGGTTCAAAAGAATATGGCAAGAATGAGTGAATTCATGAATAATTATTTGTATGTTATGATTATGAATGAAAGAATGATTTGAAGAGAATCACTAAATAAAACAATCCGAGATAATAATGATAAAATAAAAAATAAAATAATGTTTGCTTCAAATGGTAGCAAAGCTATACTTTATTGACATAATGATGTTTGAACATGAGCCTATTTCACAAAAGAAATCTTATTGCTTCTAGGCTTAAAGCAACAAGTGCATTTTGAGCACTACTCTGAGTAAGCTCTAAATACTACAGGAATTTCTTCCCCAGTCCAATTGTCCAAAACGCTCCCAGGTTCATAAGGACAGATATCTGACAAAGGTTCTCCTTCTGTTGTGTCTTCGAATATGGCATTGATATGCATGTCTCCCAGCATCTCTTCAATGGTTCCTTTTCTTATCATCATTTGTTCGGGATGCATAATCCCTCCTAATACAAAATTCTTTTATATGTGAGGAATTATCATGGGTTCCCACTTGATTTCCACACCACTCAAGCATGCCTTTCTTCTTTCTTGCCTTTTTTTCAACTCTTTCCTTTTTGTTTTGCATCTGGCTTGAATCATAAGCCAAAACGATCATGGTTTTCCTTTAACATTGGAACCTTCACCTTTCCCAGGAGATATCTTTCAAGCCCTTTTCTCGGCAAGGCTCCTTTTCCTACCATCATCTGTAATCCCATTCTTGTGGTCTTAGATATCTTTGGTACTGGAATCCTGTTCCCCTCCGTAATAAAGGTTGCATTTACAAATTCCAAGGATCGAAAAGAGCATTGGATTGCCTCGTCATTCGTCTCTAGATACGGTGCATCACTAGTTACAGCCGCGATAATATCCTCTTCAGCATTTATTGTCACTAACTGACCCTCTGATACTAGCTTCAGTTTCTGATGCAATGATAAAGGTACCGCCCCCGCTGAGTGGATCCACGGTCTTCTCAACAAGTAGTTGTAGGAAGGTTTGATATTCAGTACCAGGAAGTCCACCTCATATGTTGTCTGACCAATTAGCAGCGGTATTTCAATCCTCCCCATAACTCTTCTTTGTGTGCCGTCAAATGCCCTAACTATATTCTGGCATTCCTTCATGTGAGAGCTATCCATTGGTAATCTATTTAAGGTGGATAAGGGTAGCACATTTAATGTCGATCCATTGTCTATCAAAACCCCTGGCAATGTGTATCCTTTGCATCTGGTGGTGATATGCAAAGCTTTGGTGGATCTCATACCCCCTGGTGGTATCTCATCGTTGTTGAAATAGATGAAGTTGTCAGCACTTATGTTACCAATCAATCGATCCAGTTTATTAACCGAGATATCATTGGCCACATAAGTCTCATTCAAAACCTTCATCAATGCGTTTTGGTGCACGTCTGAACTCAAGAGCAAAGCTAACACAGATATGCGTGCTGGCTATTTATCCAACTGTTCCACCACATTGTACTCACTATGCTTTAAAAATTTCAGAAACTCCTTAGCTTCTTCCTCTTTCACCGGTTCATTGACAGGCAACTCAGGCTCGCCTGATTTTTTCTTTTTTTGTTCTACCATTGGAGCCTTCCCTTTTACTGGTTCTGGTCGGGTATCTACCAAATCGCAGCGTCTCCTACTACGAGTATGAGAACCTGTATCTTGATCTTCCTTTGAAGCACTAGTTGAATTCTCTTTTCCTTGGATCGTCACATTACAATCATAGTTCCAAGGGACTCTCTTGTTGTCCCTATACGGAAAAACTGTTGGCTTTTGAATGATTATCTTCGGCACCGTCTGTACCCCCGCTTCATTGCTTTTGGGTCACGAAATGATAACCACTGGAAAGTTGACTTTTGAGGTATTTGTTGTTGACTCTGACGCATATGCTCCTCTCTTCTGCGCCTTCTTCACAAAACTCAATTTCTTTATTATTCATCAAATTTTGCACCAAAGTTCTAAATTCCATACAATTCTGAATCTCATGTCCCATTTTATGATGGTACTCACAATAATTTATCAACTTTCCATAACTTTCTTCTGTAACAATTAGTCTCCATTTGACCATTTCTTTCCAGACCAATCTTAAAGGAGTCTTAACTTCCGCGATACTTGCTTTGATTATTCTCTCCAAACTTTCACTGATTGCATTGACCTCATTATTAGTATGATTGGGTAATGGATTTTCTGCATTTGGCACGTCATCTAACTTCACAATACCCATGTTGATGAATTTTTCCACCAATTTCTTGAAAGCAAGGCAATTTTCTATCGAATGCCCTGTGATCCCGCGTGGTACTCACACTGGGCATTTGGGTCATACCATTTTAGGTATGGAGGTTGCATCGATTTCAGGTGGTGGGGGGACACAACATGCGCATCAAATAAACTTTGATACAACTCCTTATACGTCATTGGGATCGGTGTAAATTGGAGTTTTTCAATGTTTTGCCTTGTGCCAAATTCTTTTCTTGATAAACCCTGATGCCCAGTAGTTACTATTTTTGGCTGACTAACGGTAATCGACTTTGAGTACCCCATGCTTGTATTATTCACTTCATTTTCTTTCTTCCTTGTGGCCATTCTCTTGTTACTTTCTTCTGCCTCTATCTTTCCACTTTTATGGCATTCACAATCATTTCTCCAGTCATTACAATGTCCGAGAAGCTCTTTGTAGTGCTTCCTAGCATATGAGTGATAAACGGGGCCTTCAGTGTATTAATAAAGAGCATTGTGGTCTCTTTCTCCAAAAGTGGTGGCTGAACTTGGATGGCAACCTCTCTCCACCTCTGTGCATATTTTCTAAAACTTTCATTCACCTTTTTCTCCATATTCTGAAGAGTAATTCTATCGGGAGTCATGTCCGTCACATGACTGTACTGTTTCATGAATGCTTGAGCCAAATCTCTCCATGAACCAATTCTGGCACGACTCAACTGGATATACCATTTGGCTGCTGCTCCTACCAGGCTATCGTCGAAGTAATGGATCAACAGTTGGTCATTATTAATGTACCCTGTCATTCTTCTACAAAACATAGTAATATGAGCTTCGGGGCAACTTGTCCCATTATATTTCTCAAATTCAGGCATTTTGAACTTGTATGGAAGCACCAAGTTTGGGACCAAGCTTAAATCCTTGGCATCAATTCCATAATAGCTATCAGCACTTTCTATCTCCTTAAACTTCTCCTCCAACCATTTACATCTATCTTCTAGCTACTTTGGTAATTCTACTTTTGTCCTCTCTCCTTCAGCTATTTCATCCAAATTAGGGACATTAGTATTGATTGGATTATCTCCTGAACCTGAGCCAGTTTGGAGATTCAGTGAAGCACCAGCTTGGAATTGTTGAGGCCTGATCGTGACAGATGGCCTTTGTAAAGTTACTTCAGGTTGTGTTTGCACATGTGGTGGAGTAAAACCAGGGGGATATTGAGGATACTCAGTATTCTCCTCAGCATTAACAATGGGGCTCTTTCCTTTAGCCATAAGCCCATTTAACAGCTGCGTCATCTGAGTCAATTGAGTCATCATATTTCTCTGAGATTCCATCATTTTGTCCATCATGTCTTGCTGGATCTTAACCAGTTGCTCTTCCATTTGTGCTTGCATCTGTTCTTGCATATCCTTCTACATTTGTTCCAACCTTTCTAGTCTTTTATCCATTGCTTTAGTCTTCCTTTGTGTACCGTAAGGATGCGTGCTTGGTTGATTTTTGTCGGTTTCCAGGTTACTAAAATAATTTTTAATTAATTAGAAACTTTTAGTGAACTTTAATGCATATGATGCAATGTAACGCAGATGCATGAAATGCAAAAAACGTTGATTCTGATTCAATTCCATTTAGAAAACTTTATTAGAAAATAAAGCTCTTTACATAAAATGGATTACAAATACGGCTTTGCCCTAATGCTCAGAGTTTTAACTTTCCTAAGCAACGAAGCTAGCTTCTGACCCCTGTCTGATTCCAGCCCGTACTTCACACTTAGCGTGTCGGCCTGAACTGCCAAGGTTTGCAGATGGTCAGCTACCTTCCAGATCTGAGCCACGGCTTTGCCCATAATGTAATCTCAGTCCCTAACTTGACCCTGAGAGATGAAGTTGTTCATTCCAACGCTCTTTATTTACTCCAAGAAGTTCTACCCGAAGCTCACAACTTTGTAAAGCAGACTCTAGCTCTTCTATTCTTCCTTTCATTTCTTCAATTTTGTTCAAACTGGTTCTCAACTCAGCCGCAGAATTATGATTTGTATATTGATAAAGTGCTTTTTCAAGCTTTATCACTCTGGCCTTTAATTCCCCTTTGTCATTTTGGGCTTCTGATAGACTCCTTTCTAGAGCCTCTCTCTGAGCTTGATCCTCTTGGAATTTTTTCTTCCACTGATCAGCTTTGGTCCTTTCCACTTGAATTTCTTACCGCCACTACTCTGACGTTTTCCCTAACCCAGCAGTCCTCATCGATAAATGCATCTTCCTATAGTCTGTCTTTAAACTATCCAGATCCTCTTCAACCCTATTTTTCCCTTTTCTTAACTTCTCAGCCTCTGCCTTTTGCACTTCCACATTTAATCTCAAGTGCATTTTTTTCCTCCAGCTGCTCAATCCTTTTCTCGAATTAAAAACTCTTCTTTTCAAAGTCCTATATTATATTCTCTAGCTCTGACGGGACAACTTGTAAGTATTCTTCCATTGATCGAGCACCATCCAAACTCGACCCAAGAATATTATCATTAATCCTTTTGCTAAACCATTTGCTATATTCAGGCATCGTTATAAAACCAACAGCCAATCTCTTCATTCGGCGAGTCTGGTTCCAAGCAGTGGAAATCTCCTTGACCCTCTTATTATAATTATCTCCTTTATACGAGAACTCACATTGCGCTAGACCATGCATTGCCGATATAAACTGCCTTGATCTGTATTGTCTTAGTACAAGTAAAGGAGCATAACCAATGGCTCCCCAAATTTCGAGCAAAGGGACCCAATCAAAACTCTCGCATCGGAACAAGATCTCATTGGGCACCAACCAAAGAGCTCTCTATTCAATATCCTCTTCCTGAAGATTTTGAAGAAGTGCCATCCAGTTCTCTTCTAACATGTCGTCTCTTTTTGGTGTTGCTACTATCTCTTTCAGTGGTGAATAATTATCAATAAAGACCCGATAAGAAATCTTATCCACCTTCTAGAAGTGGCTGTGAAACCAAACCAACAACAACTGAGCGCACCCTATGAACCTGCACTCTCTGGATCTTCTACATGCATTCAATGACCTAAAAGTCTCGGCCAAGATTGCGAGAACTGGCGTGACCCCTTTAATGAGTCAGTCAAAGAGATCTGCGATCGCTTCATCTACATACCTTAAAGCCCTAGGGAATAGCATCAATCCGTAGATGCTCAATGCAAAGACATCAACTCTCTTCTTCATATCAGGATGAGCTAAAATCAAATCCCTCAAATTCTTCCATGGGATGCACTTACACTCGCCCTTTTGCTTAATTCTGGCTGTAATCCACTGCTCACTCATTCCCGTAATGCTCATCAACTTCTTCCAAAAGTCTAGGACATAAGCAGCTCTCGAATAGACTTTATCAACTTGAACCCTCGGACCATGCAGTAGAGCTGTGTATTCTTCCATGGTGGGTACGAAATCCACTCTCCCAAAGGTAAAGCAACTATATGTTGGGTTCCAGTACTAAGTGAGGGCTTGGAATAATTGCTCGTCTACCTTGATGTCAAGTAAGTACGGCAAATCCCTATAATTATGGTAGAACAACCTCTTGGTTTCATCATTCCACTGATCCCATATCACTTTTAACTCTTGAAGATTATTTTGCGTAACACTAATATGAGTGTAGTCCCATAACTCTAACACATGCCCCGCGGCTAGACTATCCCCCTTCTCTAATTGTGTTGTTTCTGACCAAGTTCGGGCAGTCGCGCTATCTTCCACTTTATCAAGAAATTTGTTTTCCATGACTAGCTCTCTAATTAGCAATCGAACCCGAATCGACACCTCTTAAACATGAAAATGCATGCAAAATAATAAAGATAAAACATAAAAAGTCAGTACAATATACAGAAACAAAATTCAAAGCATGAAAAAAGGAAAAGAAAAAACAAATAAGCACCTATCTGGGTGACCTGGTAAGGTTTAGCGTAGCTCTTCCTAGGGTGGGCTCCTAGGGCTTTCTATATGCAGTTTAGTTCTAAAGTTGAGGTACCTGAACCAGTAGTTTCCTCAATCCTCACCCATTATAGGCTCATACGGACCGAGTTCGGTTCAGGGGGACACATTTTCCTATGGCTGCACGGAGATGAAAATCTCACGAAGACATAGGTACGGATGTATCCCGAAAGCGATCCACTATCCTGCACAGAGGTGAAAACCTCACGAAGGAGTAGCTTTTCACTCTCACTTAAAAGGGTGTGACCCAACGGTAATGCAATATGATGCAAAAGTATTCTACAAGACTAAAACCACAGTAATCACAACAATATGAATGAACGCAATAATAGGATCGTAATTTTTAGAATCAGATTTTTAATTTTCGACAATAAGACAGAAAACAATCAATTTTATGGCTTGACTCTCTCAAGTCCCCAGCGGAGTCGCCAAGCTGTCGAAACCATTTTTTCTTTTTCGAAAAAAAATAGGGATCGATTGGAAAATCAAAAATGGAGTCGCCACCGACCCTATTTTGAGGTGTGGTCGGATCACCTTGAAACTGATCATTTTAATAAAACTTTGATTTATTAAAACATATTTTGGTCTACAAAAACTCGAGAAAACGGGTTTGGGAGTCGGTTACGTTCAAGGTAGGGTTAGCACCCTCGTAGCGCCCAAAATTGGTACCTAATTGATTATTTAATGTCTTAATGCCAAAAATTTGAAAAGATTCTCGATTACGATTCGTTTGCTTAAAATACATTTGAATAGAATCACATTGGATGCCAAAACCCTCTTATTTCGAAGAAATAAAATGTCATACTCAGTGAGTTACAACAACTTATATTCTCTAAACTGAACTTCTCTTTTGATTTTTAAAACCCGTGTAATAAAGTTTGAAAAAGATATTCGGTTATTCGGGCTATATGGAATATTGGAACCCAGTGAGTTAGGGCACAATTTCTCAAAATTCCCAAATATAGAACATTGCCTTTGTTTTTTAAAAATTCTTACCTCGAGATGATAAAACGTCACATCTAGTGAGTTAGGACGCAACATCTCGAATTCTCAAGAATAAGCATTTGTTTAAAATTTTTTTATATATACTGATTTAAAAAAGAAAAGGGTACTCGGTTGCCAGGATTTAACGAGAAAAATCAGAACCCAGTGAGTTAGGGCACGATTTTCTCGAAACTTCCAAACACGAGCATTGCCTTATTTTAAAAACCTTTGAATGGAACGATTTTTAAACTTAAATGATATTAAAACATGATCTTGTTAACAAATAAAATGCAATGGAGTAACAACATACAGAGCTAAGTAATAATTCCAACGCAAAATATTACCAATGAATCATCATAACCAATTAATACCAATTAAGCGTTACAAAACACAATATAACGATAACTATAAAGTGTACAATTAAAAGGGGTTTAAAAACAATGAAATGAAAAATGAAGTAAAAGTTAAAAGGGGTTTAAACATTAAACATACATATATATATATATATATATATATATATATATAATAAAACAAATTCACTAATATATAAAAGAAGTTTTGAAATGAAATAAAAATATGAAACGATTTAACGAAAATAATATACAAAATCTTAAAATAAATAATCATAAAAGAATTTTTAAAATGGAGAATAAAAAAAATAACATATGACATAATTTAAACTAAATAATATATAGATTTAAGATAGGTAACAAGTAAAAGCTTTAAGTAAATTGTATAAAGAAAATATTTAAATCGATTAATACATAAATTTAATATATAAAAGTTTAAAAGAATAGAATAGTTGAAATAGGCAATATAAAAAAAATTGAAATGAAATATCATAAAATAGATCCTTTTCAAAAGGAAATAAGTAAATCATTAAACAAGTGAGGGGTAAAATTGAAAATAAAATAAAATTTGAGGTTTAAAACGTAAATAGTAACAATAGGCTATCAAGGATCAAATTAGCATGTCTGCAAACAAGCGAGGATCCATTGGGAAAATATCCCAAACACTCAAAACGGCGCCGTTCAAATGCTGGTCACCTAACAGCCTGAGGACTAAATACGAACAACAAAACAAATTTGGGGCTAAATTAAAAAATAAAAATAAAATGGGTTTAAAAGAAGGAAAATGTGGAGGGGCCAAAGCAGTAATTATTCCATTAATCAAAACGCGCGGATCCTTCCCAGATCGAATCAACGCGTAGGTCTTGGCCAAAAAGCGACGCCGTTTTAGGTCTAAATGACCTACGCCAAAACAACGTCGTGTAGGTCAGCTTTAAATGACAAAAAATAAAACAGAAGCTCATTTTGAGCCATTTCAAGGAAAAAAATAAGAAAAATTTCTTTCTGTGCCCTCAGAGTTCTAGCCAGAGATTGGCCTAACTCGGTTATTGAGCCGCCGTGTTCCACCGCAGTATAAAGTGGTCACAAACACCCCAAAAGACGGATTTCAACTTTTAAACACCCCTAGTCCTGAATCCGACCCCAAAACAACCAAAACCTTCACTAAAACCAAAAAACAACCAAAAATGCTTCGAATTTGGGACTCCGATCGTCACAAAAAAGTTGAAAGTTTGCATTTTTATTCTTTTTCTCAGTGTATGCATGACATTCGAAGCAAAAATAGATAGAAAAATGAAAAATACCTCTGCTTTTGATATATTTTTGTATTTGAAATTGTAAGAATCCTTAAAACTTTTTTTTCAGCTCTTTATATAGTCGATTCAAAAATACTAAAATAAAATTTCAAAAATAAAAAATCTTTTTTTTCTTTTTATCTCTCTTGTTGTATATGAAACACCCCAAACCCGGCCCACGAGCTTTGACCGGATCTGGTATGTTCCTCAAGTAAACCGGTTCAAATTCTTTTGTTACTTTGTGAAAAACTTGTGTGATTTAAAAAAAAATTGTTTGGGTTGGGCTTGTGTTGAAAACCAATTCGATTTTTATATTAGAAAACCCTTTTTAACTCTATGTAATAAAACATATAGAGTATATTTTAAAAAGAATTACTTGATCTTTAAACTTCATAAAAATTTGTAACCTAATTAAACAATAAACAGAAATAAAATAGTGCACTATGGCCTTAAGGCTTTATTACATCGTATAAATCCAAATAATTCAGAGTACTTAGAATTAATAGTCCATTAAAAATAAAGACATCAAGTTGAGCATGGCCACCACAAGTTCTGCCGTCCCGGTCCATCACTGTTCATCACCTGAAACATGTTCCCACAACGGGGTGAGTCAACAGACTCAATATGTACACAGCACTAGAATTTAATAGTTCAGGCATACCATAACATATCACATGCACATTCATATACAGATAAAATAATGATGCAACCCATACCCAAACCTAGATGCCATCTGCTACACATCCCCGTACCAACCTGCACACCGTGGGGACTACTAAGTCAACCCTCCTTCCGGTACACTCCATCGAAGGCAGTCGCTGCAGTCGACGTGCTCATCGCCCATATAAAATTCGTGGCATAGCCACCAGATAATATAGTTGTGTCATGAGACACCACATTCAGATTATGTAACCGAAGTTACCCCATTCAGATAATGTGACCGAAGTCACCACATTCAGATAGTGAGACCGAAGTCACCACATTCACTTCCCCTTTCTCATATAACCCGAATGCCCCCTATTATTCATATCATGCATATCATACTTAAATTCATATTCATGTCACTTTTCAAATGTTAAAATATAACATATTTCGTAATCCTAGTTGTAACATCCTAAAATTGGGGCTATTTGTGTTTAAATGATTTTTCTTGTGTTTGAGCTGCTGTGTTATTGATTATGGTGTAGTAAGGCTTAATTATGGATTTCTAGTAGGCTCGAGTAGTGGGAAAAATGTTATTTTTAAGCTTTGAGATAGGGAGCCTCAGTAAGTAGGGGTTACAAGAATAAATAAGGGAGTTATTGTCAAAAAAAATGAGCCTAGAAAAAGTGGCAAAAGGAGGGCCACTTGGGAGCTACATGTGACGCCACAGGGGACAAGGGAGAGCCTTGGTTCGAGTCATGAAATTCCCTTTTTGTTCCTTATTTTTGGACGGTAAGAGAGAGAAAGAATTACTCAATTTTAATCCTTGGAATAATAAGGATAATATGAGGATAATAATTAGTTTTTAAATTGGATTTTTATTATTAATTCTAAGGATAGTAGAAGATAAAGAAGATATTGGTTGGATTATTAATTGATTATTTGGGATTAATTCAAATTAATTTGAGTTAATTCAAATTAGTGGACATGAGAAAAACAAGGAGTTGGCTTGAGTTGAACTCCTTGGACGGCAAGCATTAGGGGGGAAGGGGCGCCGAATTTCTTTATAAGCACCTATCTACCATCTTGATTTTCTTTTAGCCATTTTTGCAAACAGTCGAATCTCTTCTTCACTCCCTTCTCTGCTATTATTTTTCTCTCCACTCTCTCTCAAATAAACCAAAAACCCTTCTCTTCTTCTCTGACCCTTGCCGAATCCCCATCTCCTCAATTCTTCGTTTTCTTTTATTTATTTATTTGCTGGCCGAACATCCACTCCTCATAGCCGAAACTTCTGCTCTTTCTATTAAATTCACCATTGGCCGAATACACCCCTTTGAAGTGCCGAAATTCCCTTCTCCTGTTGGTGTAGCCTTGGCCGAATATCAAGCAAAGGTAACCTCCTCTAAACTTGTCTCCAATCGATTCATAAGGTGGGTAAGTAGTCAAGCCGAATGCTCTATTTGTGTTTCTTTTACTTTTGTCGACTTCTAAAGGGATAAAGAGCCGATTTCAGGCACTTGTGAGCCAGGGTGTTAATTGCTTGTGGTGGCTAAATTATTGTAGGACCTTCGGGATATTTGGAACGAGCGATCTAGGCCTTGATCTTTAACAGTCGACTTTGGTAAGTGGTGGTAAGGCTTCCTTACTTTTGGATCTTTTATGAATATACTCAAAAGCTGAAGGTAATAATCTAAAGGTTTATGATGAAGGGTGGTGAAGCAGAGGGCTAGTACTCAAAACATTTGGGTAAGGTTTTGGGTTCACAAGGAACCCTTTTTAATTAATTTGGTTGGCCGAATAGGCCATGGCACTAACCCTTGAGTTTGGCCGATTATAGGAACAAGGAATTTGTGAGTGGTCGATTGGTTTCGTCAGGATCTAGGACTATCATCGACATCAGATGTGTACATACACACTCATAACAATTAATAACCTGTATTAAATACATGTTGTATGTGAATCTGCTTTATGTAGATACGAATTTAGTACCTTAATGGTACAAGCGAGGATCTTGGTAAGTCTCTGTCAATATGAGATTGATAATACTGCTTTTGGGAAGCATGGCTTATGTGACACGTGTGATAAATGTATGTTGATATAAACTTTGCTATAATATGATTTGATATGGGTTGATGAGAGGAGGGGGCAGAGATATTGTGTCGACGGACACCAGTGTTTTGGTAACACACTGTGACTACGGTCACCAGAGCTTTGGTACCTCCAGAGGTTTGGCACCTCACAGCGTCTTGTCCCAGTGGCTTAGCACCACAGTGGGTTGGCCCCACAGATGATAATACGGGATCGACGCCAGTGATTTGGCATCACACGATGGGTTGGCCCCATCAATCGGTTTGTCTCTTCGGACACCAGAGGTTTGGCACCTCCAGTGATTTGGCATCACATCTGTGACTTTAAGTCACCAGTGGTTTGGCACCACCAGTGGTTTGGTACCACACGGGGTAGAGAAAGGTGATATGGATGGTTAGGTTGGGTATATGATTTGATGCATGTTAATTGTTATACATTGTGTATGAAATTGCTTAAACCGGGGGAAGGGTTACACACTGAGTCTTGGTGACTCACCTTCTCCTTTATATTTTTCAGGTGACATGTAGATCGCGGATGTGGACTGGATGGACTCGAGGTGACCATGCAGTGGGATTTAAATTTAATAGACTTAAATTTTGGTTTATTTATTCTTTTCGGTTGTTGGTTTAAATTTTAATTGGGTTGTAATAAGGCCTCCAGTAACTACTTTTATTATTTTGTTACCTGCTTTGGGATATTTGTTTAACTTATTCAATTGTGTTAACAATGATTTCACCTGTTTTCCAAATCAAACGAAAAATGTTTTTAAAGTACCATCGGGTACATCTAAAATTTGTTTAATAATTTGACTTAATAAATATTTTCGAAATCAATCAAAGTATGGGTTTATACGCCTCAACTATTTTTTTTCCATGATGCTATCTTTTATCGAAAACTTAAATCGGTTTTAAAAAGGTTTCAAAATGTTTTCTCTGTAACAAACCAAATTCGATCGTAGTGTTTGGGCTGGGTTTGGGTTGTTACAAAATTGGTATCAGAGCTCGGTTCAAAGCTCGGCTGTGGGGGCCCAAGGCCCAAAAAGGTTTTGTTTTATGATTAGTAGGCCTTATTAAATGATTTGAAATGGTTTTGGTTTTGAACAAGCATGGCACCGAGTCTCCGGCACCTATCCGCCCAGGTAAGTGTTTCTAATTTTTGTATGAATTATTTCTTATAGAAGGGTAGGAAGCATGGAACGTAGAATAGACTCATAGGAATTCGAACCCTAGGATTAGACTACTCAAACACACAGACAAGACATAAGACTTAATGAACTCAACCAACCTATGACCAAGTCACTGAGCTAAGGTGTGGTAACTCCTGTACGCATGTCTAGGATTGGATCCGGGGGAGCCTGGTATTTAAGCAGTCCTAGTGACTCACCACCTCTTCGCAGGAATCCTACCTGGTGCGTAGCTTCGGTTCACCCTAACTCAAAGGGCTCAGTGGTGTGGCAACCTCTGTGCGCATGTCTAGAAAGGTTCAGTGGGAGCTTGGTATTTAAGCAGTCCGCGTGACTCACCTCCTCTCCACTCGAATCCTGCCTGGTGCGTAGCTTTGGTTCACCCTGACCAAGAGGGCTCGGTCATAGGCTAAACATAACGACTAAAACCCGAAAGGGAACTAGCCATGTTTTCGAAAAAGAAGGAAACAACAAAACTTGGTTTCAAAACTTTTAGAAATTACTCTTTCAACCATAAGAACAACCATTTTTATAATGTTTTCCCCGAAAAATTTGATTTGCGAAAATTACAAAAATGCCCTTAGGGGTAAATTTACTAAAATGCCCTTAGTTCATAAAATATTAATTCAATGGTTTTGGCCAAAAATTTTGTTATTTTATAAATACCCAAAAACTCTACTTTGCAAATTACCAATAAAATACTTTGGATTTGGGAAATTACGAAAATGCCCTCAACTTGCAAAATTACCAAAAATGACCTCGAATTCAAAATTTTTGCAACATCATCGTTTTAAAGAAAGAAACTCGCAAAAGGAACCCTCAGAGTTTTACAACTGTTAAAATATCCCGGATTTATTGAAATTACAAAATTACCCCCGATTAACAAAAATTACCCCTGATTTCCAAATGATGCCATAACTTCAAATTTTACAAATTTTTTTTAAAAACAACCTCCAGTTTTGGGAATTTCAGGGTGACCTGCTTTATTAAAGTTTGAAATCTCTCGGTTTTTAATTACAAAAATACCCCTGTAGGAAAAAGACGAAAATACCCCCGGGATAGAAGTGGGACAGAAAAGTCCAAAGAGTGAATAAGTATGGAAAGTATTAGGGAATGGATGTGCCCTTTTGTGTGAACTAGGGTAGCAGACTTAAAACATTGTTTGATCCAGTGGAACAAATTACTAATCCATAAAATTTTTCTTAATCAGATTAAAAGCGTGTTAGATAGAATGAGTTCTAGAGGACGTGGACGCCGTAGACGCGGTAGAGGTAGGATGACCGTGTCTGAACCCGTCAGGTTAGGTCAAGGTTCGGAAAATGAGGTACCACCGCCACCACCTCCAGCTTTGGGGCTGAGGAGCAGGATCAGACCGGAGGTGAGGCAGTTTCGCAAGCTGTGTTGCGAGTTCTCGAGTTGGTGGCTGGGGCTAGTGGAAATCTGGGAGCTCAGAAATCGATCCTCGAGCGAATTCGGTCTAATGGAGCTGAGGTGTTCCGGGGTGTGTCGGGAGTAGCACCTAGTGCAGCAGAATACTGGCTGGAATCTACGGAAAGGATCATGGACGATCTGGACCTGTCTAATGAGGAAAAGCTGAAAGGCGCCGTGTCGCTTCTGAAGGATGAAGCATATCAGTGGTGCCTCACGGTCCGAGATGGTGCCACGGCGGATGATCTTACGTGGGATTACTTAAAGGCTGCGTTCTAGAAAAAGTATGTGGGTACCAGCTACACTGACGTGCAGAGAAAGGCTTTTCTGGGATTAGTGCAAGGAACTAAGTCAGTATCGGAATATGAGGCAGAGTTCCTAAGGCTGAGTAGATATGTTAGAGGCATCGTGGCTACCGAACATGAGCACTGTGTCCGCTTCGAGGATGGACTTAGAGATGAGTTGAGGCTGCTGATTGCTCCACAGCAAGTTCGTGAGTTTTCATCTCTGGTGGAAAAGGCTAAGGTAGCCGAGGGAATCAAAGAATCTGTGAGGCAAAACTACGATAGGATCAAGCAGAAGAGAGGTTTTGGGTCATCTGGGTCAGGTGGTAATGTCCAGAAAAAGGCTAGACCGAGTGGGCCAAATCAGGCAGCAAGGCCCACGACTGCTAATCAGAGACCGGCTCAGTGCAATCGCTATGGAAAGTCCCATTGGGGAGGTTGTTGGACCGGTGAGAGAGGCTGCTTTGAATGTGGGTCCTTGGATCACTGTGTGAGGGATTGTCCCCGGAAGCGAGCTCAGAATCAGTCAGAGGGGCAGAACCGTACTCAGGATAGAAGTAGGGGACCACAAAGAGGTCGTGGTAATGGTAGAGGGGGCCATAGTGCTAATCGTGGTCGCAGAACTCAGGGCAGAGGCGCAGGCAATACAGAGGCAAGGCAGCCTGGCTTAGTCTATGCAGCAAGGCGTCGCGAGGAGGGTGACACACCGAATGTCATAACCGGTACGTTTATAATTTTTGGTCTTCCTTATGTTGCATTAATTGATGTGGGGTCGACGCATTCGTACGTAGCTAGTAGTGTGGTAGAGACTTTGAACCTAGACTCTGAGACTGCTGCTAGGAAGATGACTGTAATTAGCCCTTTAGGCCATTCTGTAGTTGTGAACAAGCTTTATAAGGATGTACCCCTAGAACTCCAAGGGGTCGTGTTTGTAGCTGATCTGATGGAACTACCGTTTGGGGAGTTCGATTTGATCCTCGGGATGGACTGGTTGGTTAAGTACCAAGAGCAGTTGGATTGCGCTGCTAAGCACATGGTTCTTAAAATGGCCGAAGGGGATGAAGTGGTTATGATCGGTAATCGAAGAAATTACCTGTCTAATGTGGTGTCAGCTTTGAAGGCCGTCAAGATGGTCAGAAAAGGGTGTGAAGCGTTTATAGTTCGAATTTGTGCCTTGGAGGCTAAGGAGTCAGCGGTTGGAAAGGTCCGAACGGTAGGGGAATTCGCTGATGTATTCCCAGAGGAACTTCCGGGTTTGCCTCCAGATCGGGAAGTCGAATTCGGTATAGATTTGCTACCTGGAACGGCACCTGTATCTATAGCACCGTATCGAATGGCACCAAAGGAATTGGTGGAGCTGAAGGCTCAAATTCAGGAGCTCTTGGATAGAGGGTTTATCTGACCTAGTATATCTCCATGGGGACCACCGGTGTTGTTTGTCAAGAAGAAAGACGGTTCTATGCTAATGTGCATCGACTACCGTCAGTTAAACAAGTTAACGATCAGAAACAAGTACCCGTTGCCTCGGATCGATGACTTGTTTGACCAACTGAAGGGTGCGTCGGTATTTTCAAAGATTGACCTTAGGTCGGGTTATCATCAATTAAAGGTGAAGGAGGCTGATGTTCACAAGACGGCATTCCAAACTCGGTATGGGCATTACGAGTTCCTAGTGATGCCATTCGGGTTGACCAATGCACCGGCGGCATTCATGGACTTAATGAATAGGGTGTTTCAGCAGTACTTGGATCAATTCGTCGTGGTGTTCATAGACGACATATTGGTTTACTCAAAGACGGAGGAGGAGCATGACGAGCATTTGCGAATAGTTCTGCAAGTGTTGAGGGAGAAGCAGTTGTATGCCAAATTCAGTAAGTGCGAATTTTGGCTAAGGGAAGTGGCGCTCTTGGGTCACGTGGTGTCAGCGGAAGGGATTAGAGTGGATCCCCGCAAGATTGAAGCGGTGTTGGATTGGAAACCGCCTAGGTCAGTAGCCGAAATTCGAAGCTTTCTGGGTCTAGCAGGGTACTACCGAAGGTTCGTGGAAGGATTCTCGTTAATCGCAGCACCATTAACTAAGTTATTAAGGAAGGGAGTACCATTCGTCTGGTCGGAAAAGCAGCAAGAAAGTTTTGATAAGCTGAGAAAGATTCTGACAGAAGCTCCGGTTTTGGTACAGCTTGAGGCAGGAAAGATGTTCACAGTTTATTGTGATGCATCCCATACTGGGTTGGGATGTGTGTTGATGCAGGAAGGGAAGGTAGTAGCTTATGCATCCTGTCAGTTACGACCACACGAGGTAAACTATCCAACGCACGACTTGGAGTTAGCGGCAGTGGTCTTCGCTTTGAAGATATGGAGACATTACCTTTATGGGGAGAAGTCAATAGTGTACACGGATCACAAAAGTCTGAGGTATCTCTTGACTCAGAAGGATTTGAACTTAAGGCAGCGCCGATGGATTGAACTGTTAAAGGACTACGACTGTTCAATCGAGTATCATCCGGGAAAGGCTAACGTGGTGGCGGACGCGTTGAGCCTGAAGGTCGTGGCGGACTTAAGAGCAATGTTTGCTCGTTTGAGCCTATATGACGATGGAAGTCTGTTGGCTGAGCTTCAAATTAGGCCAACTTGGATCGAGGAGATTAAGGATAAGTAGTTGGTAGACGAGGGATTGAATGCAAAGAGATTGCAGGTCCAAAATGGCGGTTTGGAAGGGTATAGTTTGACTGATCATGGGGTATTATGTTTTCAAGGACGGCCCTGTATGCCGAAAGATGTAGAACTGAGACAAAGAATTCTCCAAGATGCACATAGCAGCCCATACGCTATGCATCCTGGAGGTAGCAAAATGTACAGAGATTTGCGGAGACAGTTCTGGTGGCCTGGGTTGAAGCGTGAAGTGACTGAGTTCGTGGGAAAGTGTCTGACATGTCAGCAGGTCAAAGCTGAACATCAGTTGTCAGCGAGACTACTTCAACCAGTAAAGATTCCTCAATGGAAGTGGGAGAGGATCACTATGGATTTCGTCAGCGGGCTACCCCTCACGCCCAGCAAGAAAGATGCAGTTTGGGTAATTGTGGACCGCTTGACTAAATTAGCTCACTTCATATCGGTGAGAATGGATTACTCACTCCAGAAGCTAGCGAAGTTGTATGTGGCCGAGATAGTGAGGTTGCTTGGTGTGCCAACATCGATTATCTTAGATAGGGATCCAAGGTTCACGTCGAGGTTTTGGAAAGCGTTGCATCAAGCTTTGGGTACGCGATTGGATTTCAGTACAGCCTTCCATCCGCAGTCAGACGGATAGTCCGAAAGGGTATACAGATTTTAGAGGATATGCTGAGGGGTTGTGTCTTGGAATTCCGAGGTAGTTGGGAGGAATTTTTGCCATTAGCAGAATTTGCCTACAACAATAGTTACCAAGCGAGTATTCAGATGGCACCATACGAAGCATTGTATGGATTGAAATGCCGTACTCCTACATGTTGGACGGAGTTGGGTGAAAGACAAGTCTTGGGTCCAGAGTTGGTCACGGAAACAGAGGACAAAGTTAAGATGATACGGGCTCGTCTTAAGGAAGCGTCAGATAGACAGAAGTCTTATGCCGATCTGAAGCGCAAAGAAATGGAGTATAATGTGGGAGACAAGGTTTTCCTGAAGGTGTCACCTTGGAAAAAGGTGTTGAGGTTTGGGCGAAAAGGAAAGCTAAGCCCAAGGTTCATTGGCCCATATACAGTGTTAAAGCGAGTGGGACCGGTAGCTTATCAGCTCGAGCTGCCGGCAGAGTTGAGTCAGATTCACGATGTTTTTCATGTGTCGATGCTTAGGCGATATCGATCAGATCCTTCGCACGTAGTGCCTGTGGCAGAAATTGAGGTCAACTCGGATTTGTCCTTTGAAGAAGAACCGGCTCAGATCTTAGATAGAGATGTAAAGGTTCTACGAAGGAAGTCAGTGCCCTTAGTGAAAGTACTATGGCGGAACCATGGTGCAGAGGAAGCTACGTGGGAACCCGAGGATGTGATACGGCAGCAATACCCCCACCTCTTCTAACCAGGTAATTTCGAGGACGAAATTCTTTTTAAGGGGGTAGAACTGTAACATCCTAAAATTGGGGCTATTTGTGTTTAAATGATTTTTCTTGTGTTTGAGCTACTGTGTTATTGATTATGGGGTAGTAAGGCTTAATTATGGATTTCTAGTAGGCTCGAGTAGTGGGAAAAATATTATTTTTAAGCTTTGAGATAGGGAGCCTCAGTAAGTAGGGGTTACAAGAATAAATAAGGGAGTTATTGTCAAAAAAAATGAGCCTAGAAAAAGTGGCAAAAGGAGGGCCACTTGGGAGCTACATGTGACGCCACAGGGGACAAGGGAGAGCCTTGGTTCGAGTCATGAAATTCCCTTTTTGTTCCTTATTTTTGGACGGCAAGAGAGAGAAAGAATTACTCAATTTTAATCCTTGGAATAATAAGGATAATATGAGGATAATAATTAGTTTTTAAATTGGATTTTTATTATTAATTCTAAGGATAGTAGAAGATAAAGAAGATATTGGTTGGATTATTAATTGATTATTTGGGATTAATTCAAATTAATTTGAGTTAATTCAAATTAGTGGCCATAAGAAAAACAAGGAGTTGGCTTGAGTTGAACTCCTTGGACGGCAAGCATTAGGGGGGAAGGGGTGCCGAATTTCTTTATAAGCACCTATCTACCATCTTGATTTTCTTTTGGCCATTTTTGCAAACAGTCGAATCTCTTCTTCACTCCCTTCTCTGCTATTATTTTTCTCTCCACTCTCATTCTCTTAAATAAACCAAAAACCCTTCTCTTCTTCTCTGACCCTTGCCGAATCCCCATCTCCTCAATTCTTCGTTTTCTTTTATTTATTTCTTTGCTGGCCGAACATCCACTCCTCATAGCCGAAACTTCTGCTCTTTCTATTAAATTCACCATTGGCCGAATACACCCCTTTGAAGTGCCGAAATTCCCTTCTCCTGTTGGTGTAGCCTTGGCCTAATATCAAGCAAAGGTAACCTCCTCTAAACTTGTCTCCAATCGATTCATAAGGTGGGTAAGTAGTCAAGCCGAATGCTCTATTTGTGTTTCTTTTACTCTTGTCGACTTCTAAAGGGATAAAGAGCCGATTTCAGGCACTTGTGAGCCAGGGTGTTAATTGCTTGTGGTGGCTAAATTATTGTAGGACCTTTGGGATATTTGGAACGAGCGATCTAGGCCTTGATCTTTAACAGTCGACTTTGGTAAGTGGTGGTAAGGCTTCCTTACTTTTGGATCTTTTATGAATATACTCAAAAGCTGAAGGCTAATAATCTAAAGGTTTATGATGAAGGGTGGTGAAGCAGAGGGCTAGTACTCAAAACATTTGGGTAAGGTTTTGGGTTCACAAGGAACCCTTTTTAATTAATTTGGTTGGCCGAATAGGCCATGGCACTAACCCTTGAGTTTGGCCGATTATAGGAACAAGGAATTTGTGAGTGGTCGATTGGTTTCGTCAAGATCTAGGACTATCATCGACATCAGGTGTGTACATACACACTCATAACAATTAATAACCTGTATTAAATACATGTTGTATGTGAATTTGCTTTATGTAGATACGGATTTAGTACCTTAATGGTACAAGCGAGGATCTTGGTAAGTCTCTGTCAATATGAGATTGATAATACTGCTTTTGGGAAGCATGGCTTATGTGACACGTGTGATAAATGTATGTTGATATAAACTTTGCTATAATATGATTTGATATGGGTTGATGAGAGGAGGGGGCAGAGATATTGTGTCGACGGACACCAGTGTTTTGGTAACACACTGTGACTACGGTCACCAGAGCTTTGGTACCTCCAGAGGTTTGGCACCTCACAGCGTCTTGTCCCAGTGGCTTAGCACCACAGTGGGTTGGCCCCACAGATGATAATACGGGATCGACGCCAGTGATTTGGCATCACACGATGGGTTGGCCCCATCAATCAGTTTGTGTCTTTGGACACCAGAGGTTTGGCACCTCCAGTGATTTGGCATCACATCTGTGACTTTAAGTCACCAGTGGTTTGGCACCACCAGTGGTTTGGTACCACACGAGGTAGAGAAAGGTGATATGGATGGTTAGGTTGGGTATATGATTTGATGCATGTTAATTGTTATACATTGTGTATGAAATTGCTTAAACCGGGGGAAGGGTTACACACTGAGTCTTGGTGACTCACCTTCTCCTTTATATTTTTCAGGTGACATGTAGATCGCGGATGTGGACCGGATGGACTCGAGGTGGCCATGCAGTGGGATTTAAATTTAATAGACTTAAATTTTGGTTTATTTATTCTTTTCGGTTGTTGGTTTAAATTTTAATTGGGTTGTAATAAGGCCTCCAGTAACTAATTTTATTATTTTGTTACCTGCTTTGGGATATTTGTTTAACTTATTCAATTGTGTTAACAATGATTTCACCTGTTTTCCAAATCAAACGAAAAATGTTTTTAAAGTACCATCGGGTACATCTAAAATTTGTTTAATAATTTGACTTAATAAATATTTTCGAAATTAATCAAAGTATGGGTTTATACACCTCAACTGTTTTTTTTCCATGATGCTATCTGTTATCGAAAACTTAAATCGGTTTTAAAAAGGTTTCAAAATGTTTTCTCTGTAACAAACCAAATTCGGTCGTAGTGTTTGGGCCGGGTTTGGGTTGTTACACTAGTAGGAGTAGGAAACGTACCTGAGTACTTTGTACCACATTAGGGTACTTAGCTATATTCACATTCTTATACATACATATATTAAATATTGCCATATAACATATTAAAAGATAGTGTGGGGTACACACCTGATTCGCTTAATGCTTTCAATCCAAGTCCCGAAAAGCTTGATCTAATGCCTTAGATCTTAAATCTCTACATTTAATCAATAATTTAATACTTAGCAAAGAGCCATTCAGCCATAAATCCAAATCCTAGAAGGATTAGTACACTAAAACTTACCTTGTTGCCGATTGACTTAAGAACCAAGTCCCGAAACTTTGTATCCTTCTTCCTTGTATTCAGCCAACTCTAGATCCCTTTAACATATTAGTTTTTGGCTTTTAAGATAATAAAAGATAGATCCAAACACTAAAATAAGCCTTGGCCGAATGCTATAGACACTTACCTTGTGGATTTTAAATCCCGAAATTCACCGAATAACTAGGGAACACGTAGCTTATGGTGTACCTTCGGGAAAAGAACTTCTCCTTCCTTGTAGTCGACACTTAGTAAATCCCGGAAGATCCTTCCAAATTTCGGCAAACAAGTTTCTAATGGGATTAGTCCTAGATTTCGGTAAATCTTAAAAGAAAAAGGATGAAACCGAATGAGATCTTACCCTTACTTTAGATATCGACAGTTCCTTTGCTTGAAGTCTCAAACTATTGGGCTATGGCCTTGATCTTAGCAAGCTTTCGGCTTTTGGAAAATTGAGAGGAGAAGAATGAAGAAGAAAAGAATAGGGGTTGCAGAGAAAATTCGGCAGAGGTTATCAAGGAAGAGAAAATAATGCTGAATGGCCTCTTTTTTCCTTTTATAGCCAAATTTACTAGGCTAGAGTCCCTTACTTGGCCACCACTCTTCTATAACTTTATCCCTTGATTTATCACTTTAATTATCAACAAGACTTAATCCAATATTTATCTCTTATCTCCTAATAAAAATAATACTAATAATAATCCTCTTTTATCTTTTCTTTATCTATCAAAATAAAAGAAATAATATCCACATTTATCTCCCCTTTTAGCCGAATTTTAATAAGAATAAAACCTCATCTTAAACTCCTCCCTTAGTCTCCCTTTGCCGTCCACTACCTCCCTTCCTTGCCGAAAATAAAAACTTTTATTTTAGCTTCCCATGTGACTCGAACCCAGGCCCAATTGCACCTGCCTGTGGCGTCACTTACTGGGCTTTAAGTGGCATTTCCAAGCCACTTTTCCAAGCCTGTTTGTGTGTCAAATTCCTCCTATTATTTTTCTTAAGGCCACCTTGCCTTAGTTTTCTCTTTTTAAGCCTTAAAACTTGACATTTCTTTACATTTCCAAGTTTCCAAAAATTTTCGTTTGCCTCTTTAAACTTGACATTTCCTTACATTTCCAAGTTTCCAGAAATGTTTACTTTCCTCTTTTGAATCATTTCCACATCATTTCCTTACATCCCCTAGTTTCCAAAAATGTTCACTTTCCTCTTTTAAACTTAACGTTTCCAAAGCATTTCCTTACATTTCCTTACATTTCCATACATTTCCATACATTTCCATACATTTCCATACATTTCCATACATTTCCAAGATTCTAATAATGCACACCACACATCCATATCACAGTAAACATGCAATTTCATAAAATTAAGAAAAAATGCACACAATGGGATTCTTTCCTCAAAGTACTTCACTTGATGCCATAACCCTTGCACCTTAGATGGCGTCCCTTGCCACTTTTCCACATCACTTCTTGTGTCCTAAACTCCCCAAAACTTTTCTTAAGGCTACCTTAGCCTAGCTCCCCTTTTTTAACTTAAAAACCAATAATTGTCCAAAGCTTTCTCTTCCACCCTAGGATTTTAAAAACCCTTAACTCACTTCCAAACACTGCCAAAACCTACTACTCATGAATTATGCACGAACGCATAACCCCTAATCTAAGATGTTACAGTTCTACCCTCCTTAAAAATAATTTTGTCCTCGAAATTACTTACTAACAGTCGTACAATCCTTCTCACCGCACTATGCTTACGCTGCGCACTCTGATCTTAATAGAACCATCATACTTTCTAGGCACAATTTCTAAGTTCACGTCCCCGAGAACTCATTTCTAACGTCGCGATTTAATCCGAGTAAAAAGTTTTATGAATTAGTCCTTGTTTCACTGATTATTCGCGAAGAATTTTATGGAAAGGATTTTAGGAGTGGTTCTTTCGTATTCATACATGCACACAGTCTTTACATTCATACATCTATCAATCAAGTATGAACTTTCGTTCATTCAGAGAAATGTTGTAGTTTTCGTTGTTGTTTGTTTTCCACTACCCAGGGGTATTTTCGTAATTCGCCCTACAGGGGTATTTTTGTAATTTTCCATAATAAGGTTCCTTGTGGATTTTGTCAATAAGGGTATTTTGGTAATTTTGCATTCCTGGGGTATTTTTGGAAATTTTAAAATCCGAGGGTATTTCGGTAATTAACCAGAGTAAATTTGTAAATCTTAATAAATCAAGGGTATTTCAAATTTTGCAAAACTTGAGGGTTCTTTTTGAGAATTTGTTTTCCAAATCGGTGATGTTGCAAAAATTTTGAGAATATAGGGTCATTTTGGTAATTGGGGTAAACCAGGGGTAATTTCGTAATTTTCCAAATCAGGGTATTTTGGACTTTCACAAAATAGGGTTGTTGGATACTTTTACAAAATAAGAAAATTTTTATTGAAGTCGGGGTAATATGGTAATTTTAACACTCAAGGGCAATTTAGTAATTTTGCAAATAGGGGTATCTTAGTAATTTTGTAAATCAAGAAATATTTCAGAAAAATTTTATGGAATAGCTTTTATAAATCAAAGGGTAATTTAAGAATTTTAAAACTAGGTTTTCCATGAAAATACGGCTAGTTCCTTTTCGGGTTTTAGTTAGGGTTTAGCCCATGAATAAGTCCTCTTGGTTAGGGTGAACCGAAGCTACGCACCAGGTAGGATTCGAGTGGAGAGGAGGTGAGTCACGCGGACTGCTTAAATACCAAGCTCTCACTGAATACCAATCCTAAACATGCGCACAATGGTTGCCACACCCTAACTCGGCGGCTTAGACATAGGTCCGTTTAATTAAGCATTTAAGTCTTATGTATTTGTTGGGGTACACTAGTCCTAGGGTTCAAATACTTATCATGCTAGTCTACGTTCCATTCCATTTCTACCCTTCTACAATTCACAATATAAATCACACAAAGGATAGGGGTACTTACCTGGTGGACAGACTTAGGTGCCATGCCAAAACCTGCTTATTTTCAAAAATATTTTTATAAAGCTTACTTGGGCTCGATTTGAAAATGTTTTGGGCCTTATACCACAGGCTGAGACTTTAAAACTGGGCTCTGATACCAAATTGAAACACCCCAAACCCTGCCCACGAGCTTTGACCGGATATGGTATGTTTCTCAAGTAAACCGGTTCAAATTCTTTTGTTACTTTGTGAAAAACTTGTGTGATTTAAAAAAAAAATTGTTTGGGTTGGGCTTGTGTTGAAAACCAATTTGATTTTTATATTAGAAAACCCTTTTTAACTCTATGTGATAAATCATATAGAGTATATTTTAAAAAGAATTACTTGATCTTTAAAATTCATAAAATTTGTAACCTAATTAAACAATAAACAGAAATAAAATAGTGCACTATGGCCTTAAGGCCTTATTACATCGTATAAATCCAAATAATTCAGAGTACTTAAAATTAATAGTCCATTAAAAATAAAGACTTCAAGTTGAGCATGGCCACCACAAGTTCTGTCGTCCCTGTCCATCACTGTTCATCACCTGAAACATGTTCCCACAACGGGGTGAGTCAACAGACTCAACGTGTACACAACACTAGAATTTAATAGTTCAGGCATACCATAACGTATCACATGCACATTCATATACAGATAAAATAATGATACAACCCATACCCAAACCTAGATGTCATCTGCTACACATCCCCGTACCAACCTGCACACCGTGGGGACTACTAAGTCAACCCTCCTTCTTGTACACTCCATCGAAGGCAGTCGCTGCAGTCGACATGCTCATCGCCCATATAAAATTCGTGGCATAGCCACCAGATAATATAGTTGTGTCATGAGACACCACATTCAGATTATGTAACCGAAGTTACCACATTTAGATAATGTGACCGAAGTCACCACATTCAGATAGTGAGACCGAAGTCACAACATTCACTTCCCCTTTCTCATATAACCCGAATGCCCCATATTATTCATATCATGCATATCATACTTAAATTCATATTCATGTCACTTTTCACATGTTAAAATATAACATATTTCGTAATCCTAGTAGGAGTAGGAAACGTACCTGAGTACTTTGTACCACATTAGGGTACTTAGCCATATTCACATTCTTATACATACATATATTAAATATTGCCATATAACATATTAAAAGATAGTGTGGGGTACACACCTGATTCGCTTAATGCTTTCAATCCAAGTCCCGAAAAGCTTGATCTAATGCCTTAGATCTTAAATCTCTACATTTAATCAATAATTTAATACTTAGCAAAGAGCCATTCGGCCATAAATCCAAATCCTAGTAGGATTAGTACACTAAAACTTACCTTGTTGCCGATTGACTTAAGAACCAAGTCCCGAAACTTTGTATCCTTCTTCCTTGTATTCGGCCAACTCTAGATCCCTTTAACATATTAGTTTTCGGCTTTTAAGATAATAAAAGATAGATCCAAACACTAAAATAAGCCTTGGCCGAATGCTATAGACACTTACCTTGTGGATTTTAAATCCCGAAATTCACCGAATAACTAGGAAACACGTAGCTTATGGTGTACCTTTGGGAAAAGAACTTCTCCTTCCTTGTAGTCGATACTTAGTAAATCCCGGAAGATCCTTCCAAATTTCAGCAAACAAGTTTCTAATGGGATTAGTCCTAGATTTCGGTAAATCTTAAAAGAAAAAGGATGAAACCGAATGAGATCTTACCCTTACTTTAGATATCGACAGTTCCTTTGCTTGAAGTCTCAAACTATTCGGCTATCGCCTTCATCTTAGCAAGCTTTCGGCTTTTGGAAAATTGAGAGGAGAAGAATGAAGAAGAAAAGAATAGGGGTTGCAGAGAAAATTCGGCAGAGGTTATCAAGGAAGAGAAAATAATGCTGAATGGCCTCTCTTTTCCTTTTATAGCCAAATTTACTAGGCTAGAGTCCCTTACTTGGCCCCCACTCTTCTATAAATTTATCCCTTGATTTATCACTTTAATTATCAACAAGACTTAATCCAATATTTATCTCTTATCTCCTAATAAAAATAATACTAATAATAATCCTCTTTTATCTCTTCCTTATCTATCAAAATAAAAGAAATAATATCCACATTTATCTCCCCTTTTAGCCGAATTTTAATAAGAATAAAACCTCATCTTAAACTCCTCCCCTAGTCTCCCTTTGCCGTCCACTACCTCCCTTCCTTGCCGAAAATAAAAACTTTTATTTTAGCTTCCCATGTGACTCGAACCCAGGCCCAATTGCACCTGCTTGTGGCGTCACTTACTGGGCTTTAAGTGGCATTTCCAAGCCACTTTTCCAAGCCTGTTTGTGTGTCAAATTCCTCCTATTATTTTTCTTAAGGCCACCTTGCCTTAGTTTTCTCTTTTTAAGCCTTAAAACTTGACATTTCTTTACATTTCCAAGTTTCCAAAAATTTTCGTTTGCCTATTTAAACTTGACATTTCCTTACATTTCCAAGTTTCCAGAAATGTTTACTTTCCTCTTTTGAATCATTTCCACATCATTTCCTTACATCCCCTAGTTTCCAAAAATGTTCACTTTCCTCTTTTAAACTTAACGTTTCCAAAGCATTTCCTTACATTTCCTTACATTTCCCTACATTGCCTTACATTTCCATACATTTCCACACATTTCCATACATTTCCATACATTTCCATACATTTCCAAGATTCTAATAATGCACACCACACATCCATATCACAGTAAACATGCTATTTCATAAAATTAAGGAAAAATGCACACAATGGGATTCTTCCCTCAAAGTACTTCACTTGATGCCATAACCCTTGCACCTTAGATGGCGTCCCTTGCCACTTTTCCACATCACTTCTTGTGTCCTAAACTCCCCAAAACTTTTCTTAAGGCTACCTTAGCCTAGCTCCCCCTTTTTAACTTAAAAACCAATAATTGTCCAAAGCTTTCTCTTCCACCCTAGGATTTTAGAAACCCTTAATTCACTTCCAAACACTGCCAAAACCTACTACTCATGAATTATGCACGAACGCATAACCCCTAATCTAAGATGTTACAGTATACGCTGTTCTTGTTTTGTCTTCTTTCGCAGGTACGGAGGCTGTGGAGGCACGAGCAGTGGCATGCGTGTGCAGAGGCTTGCGGTGCGAAAAGGGAAACTCTAAGGTTTCTATTCAGCTGAACATTTTGGGCTATTCGGGCCTGTGTGATTGTTTTGTAAATTGGGCTGATGTGGGTTTAATTTTAGGTTGTGTAATGGAAATTTGGTTGATTGGATTTTGGATTTTATTTATTTATTTATTTGTTTTAATATTCGTTATGGTATGGGCCTAGGCAGATTGGGCAGATTACATATAAGATTTTTCTATGTAATTTATCACCTTTTTACTTAAATTTGTTGCTAAAACTAAGTAATTGTTTAATAAATTAATGAAATATGTGAAAATATGAAATTAGGACATAGAAATTATTAAAATGTGATTTTATACTTTATTATATAGTTTTCATGCATAAAAATGGTTATTTTACATTGATTTGAACATATTATTTTAAGACATAAAATGGACCATGCATGATTAAATTAAATAATAAAATATAAAATTATATTTAATAATTAATTTTAAAATATTTCATTAATAATTTGGGTTGTAATTTGTAACACCTCTTACCCGAGTCCGACACCAAAAACCGGGTATGAAGCATTACTATGCTTGATCTTACTTAACTCTTCAATTCAGGCTATAAAATTTCATTTAAGCCTATCAATTACTCAATCTTGGCCTATGAGGCCTTAAACATACCTCCGAGAGGTTTTGGAACTATTCCCGAAAACTTTTATGAACTTAAGAAACTTTTCCACAAAACAGGGGTCGCATGCCCATGTGACTTGGGACACGCCCGTGTACCGTTATTACACGCCCGTGCCTACCACCCGTGATCGACACTGACTAAACACACACGGCCTTGGCACGCGCGTGGACTTAGATCGTGTGCTAAACCTTGATATACTGACTTGATCACACGGCCTGGGGCACACGCCCATGTTCTAACCGTGTGTCATACGGCTTATATAAACGGTCGTGGGATTTGCCCGTGGCCTATCCTGGCTTCAATTATAAAGGTGTAATGTACGCACGGCCTAGACTCACGCCCGTGTGTCTAACCGTGTGGGCACTTAGAGGCTATTTACCAAGCCAATTGCCACCCTGAAATCAAGATCAAAATCATGCTCAATTCAATACATTTCATACCTCATCACATAACTACACATAGCATCAATATTACTATTGAATTAAAGACATTTAATCATAAAAGAAATAAAGTCTTCATCCCGTACACTAGGGAGAACTATTTCCCATGTAATTACAAACAAATTAGGCCATCATCTATGGCTATATACAGACAAACCATAAGTTCTCTTAGGCCAACACAATTTGGCTACATCAACAATGTCTTAATCAACCTTAAGTACTAGTCCTATACATGTCATAACTCATGCGAACTTGATACCTCATACCGAGTGTCTGCTCGATAGTGTGAAAATATCTCCGGCGATCTCCAACCCGAGCTAGCTAAATTAACCTATAAGAGATGAGAAAAATAAAAGGAGTAAGCAAAAATGCTTAGTAAGTTCATTTGCATATAACTGATAAACACTGATATTTATTGAATATACATGACTGCAAGTTATCATGATAAGCTTTTCTCATGAACTCATGGTTACTTACTCAATCATCCTTAAAGCTTACTCATTCTACCTCTTACCATATTCTTACCATGCCACAAGCCAAATGCTCGTTTAATTAGCATATATTCCTGCACTGATCATCACAAGATCATATAAAACAACACATCAAGCATTTTCAATAAGCCACTCATATTACTAATCTCTCGGTGGTTACGCACTTAGCCCACCATTGAATCTCTTATAGGTTAGTATCGCACACAGCCCACCAATCATTTATACCCATGGTGATTTCGCACTTAGCTCACCAATCATTTATGAGCGATGGTATCGCACACAGCCCATCGATTACTAATTTATCAGGTGGCAACGTACACAGCCCACTGATAGTATACTTTCATAAATATTAATCCACATACATTCCTCTAATTCAAACGTTCATCCGTAAACATCCTCACTACTATCATTCTTGCTTAACTTTCTACGATTCTCATTCGCATTCACACAATGCATTAACAAATCTCTCTCATACACTAAGGTGTATTGATTACACTCATCCCACTAAGGTTCATCATACACTGAATTCATCTCAACTGTTAAATAACACTATTAAGTCTCATATACATATTGTCACATTGACACCATACCCCTGATAGGGTCATACATGAATTATCATATCGATGTCGTGTCCCCGACAAGGTCTTATATGAAATATCACATCGTTGCCATGTCCTTGACATGGTCTTATACGAAATATCATATCGTTGACATGTCTTTGACATGGTCTTATTTAATATCTCTCACCGAAGCCATATTCCAATATGGTCTTACACGGGACCTTAACTATCATCATTTCATACTATTTACGTTTCTTACCATTCTTAGGTTCAATTTTCTTAACAACTCATCGAAAAGTATTTAATACATTCATTACATAATTATACATTCCATGCATCATTGGAATATTAAAATAACTCATACGTAATTACAACATTTGCACATGAACTTACCTCGATGGCGAAAAGGCCAAAAATGACTTTTTGCCCACATTTCTCTTTTCACCCGTTCTAGGTCCGAAACTCGTTTTCTTTTATTTGTGAGGAGAAATGCTTGCTGAAATTTTGAGCTTCAAAAACCCCCATTCTTGTTGGTATTTTCGGTGGAAGAAGAGAAGAAATAAAAAGATGATAGCTTTTTGCTTATTTCATCTTATTTTATTTCTTTTTAATACCTAACATGACCACATTTAATGCCCTTGTCCCCTTTGTCATCCTTTGACTGGCCAAGCCACTTAACAAGGCCAAATTGCACATTTGGGGCCTCCAATTAATACTCTATAGCTATTTAGCACTTCTAGGAATTAAAATGGAACTTTTGAACTTTATGCGATTTAGTCATTTTTCACAGTTTAGCTAGAAATTGCTAAAACTAAGGCACCAAAACTTTCATGCATCCTTATAAACATGTTATAACACATAACATAACATGAAAATAATTTTATCAAACCTCGAATTAGTGATTCCAAGATCATCGTTCCTACTAGCCCTTAAATCGGGCTGTTATGTAATTAATTATTTAAATTGGATAAATTTTATTCTTTGGTCCTTTAATTTATTGATTTATTTTGGACAGGTCTGATAGCTTTGTTGGATTACAAAAAACAGTCCAAATTTAAGACCAAGCCAACCCAAATTCAGCTACACATGGTTGTTCACATAAACCTCTTTTGGTTTAATTACACAAGGTCCTTGCAATGTTGAAGAAATTGGAGATTTGCCCGAAGATTTACAGTTGACCGAGCCTCAGTCCTGAGTTGTCATGGCTTTTAAATTGCTTAAAAATCAAGCAAAATCCAAGTCAAAAGCCACTAAGAATGGTCGGCCACTCATTGAAGAAATTTGAAGAGATTAAACCCCACTATTTTCAGCAAACTACCCCCTCTCTTCACCTGTAAATAAGACCCCCCATTCCTTCATCAATCATCCCTCATCCCTCATCAATCTCTCTTCTCTCTCAATTCTCTTTAGCATTCTCCATTCTCCACGCCTAGCATCATCTCTTCATATAGATTTTAGCAATTAAGCCTTTTAAAGAGCCCTAGGTCGGCAACCTTGGAAAGCCATCAGCACAGGAGCAAAGTGAAGGAGCGAAGGAGCCTCGTCGATCAAAGTCTTGGGTGACAGCCACTTTGATTTGGGTTTAATCTTTCTTTTCTTTAATTTAATCTAAAAATGTTTGCTATGTGTTCTTTGTTCTTGTTTACAACAATGTTAGCTTAATTTTATTTAAGCTAGGGTGATTGCTTTGATTAAATAATATTTATTTGATTCATGCTTATAATGTTTGTGCCTCAATAGATCATGTTTTCAATTAAAATCAAGTCTGTATTTTGTTCATACATGATTGAAATGTACCTGAATTAGCTGAGCGATCCTAACCAGACGACGGCTAGTGGACACATAATTGAAATGTGCATGCTCAATTTAGATCCTAACCCGATTAAATTGCAGGTTGCATAACAACTCTAACCAAGCTCTTGTAAGAGTATGCCCAAAGATCAATCATGAGATGGTTGTAATAACATACTTAATTTACCATGTTTATTAATATAAAGCATTGTCATTATTATTTCAGTTTTTCTTTCTGTGTGTATAGATAAACTGTTTTATAATAATGTCCTGAGAATAATATGATTATTCTTAAAAGATCCTTAGTCGAGTATTATTGTTGACTAGGACAATAATAATGCATTAAGACTAACATGTAGTTGATTGATGATAAAGAGTTGTCATTGATATGGAGTGTCAAAATCAATGCATGAATATGTGTGTTAGAGAACAATATATTGGATTGACCCGCTATGAGTATGTTTCTTGGATTATTATGTAATTGTCACAACATTACTCATAGTGATTAATATGTATATGATCCTCAGACTTGAGATCATTATTATCCCAGCATCGTGAGTTGTACATTTTGATACAGTCAAACGTACACCGTAACAGGTTGTTCTATAAAGGCTGATGTTGGATATACCACAATCTATGTAGAGGGATATGGTTGATCAATAAAGGATAAGTCCCTCCTACATAATAGGAGTAATATCTTAGGCCACTTGATTGAGTGAGACTAGAAATGCATGGCCATGCTCAAATAAGTTGATATGAGATGTCATACTAATTTGTATATCATAGTCTACTCAAGATATCAAGAAACATGGGATGGACTATGCAAGTGTGACTATCCCATGACTTGTATCCGTTCCAGAGATAAAGGACTTAAGGATTAATGCATGAAAGGTTAATCACGAAAGGTTATGTCGAATCATGACTTCTTGTAACTTAGGTAGCAATGATGCATTGCTAGATGCCACTCATTGTCTGTGACAATAGAATCGTTCTAGTATTACTGCTAACGTTGCAAGAACCTACAGGGTCACACCCTATGGTTGAAATGAACGGAATAAATTATAGTTGGTATTGTGCTTGGTTGTCACATAAATTAAATTAATTAAAGAATTAATTTAATTGGGCAATCAAATATTGAACATATTATATGTACAAGGATGTTGTACACATAATGATAACATAATTTTATTAATATATGAATTTGATTCATATATAAATTTAAATAAATATAGTTTACCGGAATCCTTATTATAATTAATGTAATTATAATTTTCAGATATAATTAATGTAATTATAATTTTCAGTTAAAAACTTTATTGTATTTATTTAATCTTATAATACATTCAAGAGATACCAATTATAAAAGGCCCAATTAAGAGGATACCTATTATAAAAGGCCCAATGAGAAAGGCATCCATTATAAAAGGTATTAAAAGGAGACAAAACTGAAGATGAAAACCCTAAGTGATTGCTTGTTAGGTCTAGCAGCCGTCAAGCAAATAAGCCTCCAAAACAGTTTTGGAGATTTCTTCCGTTCATAGTCAAACCGGGTGGATTACGTAGAGGCCGACATCGGAAAAGGTTGAGGCTTGATTCGACAGTAGATCGAAACTCTTGTTGCCAAGGCGTCGCTGTCTACTCAGATTGAAGTTTTGGTAATTTCGAAACCTTTATTTCACCTCGATTCGTTCCTCACACATGGATCCATGATTTGGATTGCCGAATCTAATTTTATTCTGCTGCGCCATGGGGTACCGGCGAACCAACAGTGGTATCAGAGCCACTTGTGTGATACGAACTCGGGTTTAAATACTTGGGTGATGCAATTGTATGAGATACATGTTTTGATCTTATTATATTTTCAATTGTTTAAATCGTTTAAGCATAATCTGATAATTGTTCCTTTCGGTAATTGATTAAATGTTAATCATGGTGTTGTGGCCTATTCGATTTTATGTTATTACTGTTAACTATTAACAAATCTGTAATAATGCGGCGGTGGTATTTATAGTTTCCAGTAAGTGTTAACTGGCTAGTGGAACAAGGGTTGTTCCGATATAAAACCTCAAGGATTAAAATCCTAAAAACACGATTCTGTTGATAAAAATTTATCAAATCGTGAGGCTTCATTTGACTGGGGTATGCGATTCGCGCCGCGGGGGCTCCGCCCCCACACCCCTGGTCCTTACCGCGGGGGCTCCGCCCCCGCAACCCCCCGGGATAGGGGTGTGAGGATATTTTATAATTCACCTTAGCAAAAAAAAAAACATTGAATTATGTATGCTATTTTTGACATGCACGGTGTTTGAAATGCATAGTTATAGCCCAATGACCCATTCGATAAAAGGTTGTATTTTTTTTTAAAATACGGCCTGCGTGTCGTGCCTTACTACTATTCTCTTGTATTTCTCTTCTCATCTTATTCCCTCGTATGTAAAACGAGTTTCTACATATTGTAATTTGCAAGAGTTGCTGTGGGCCAAACAAGAAGGAAGGTGGGACAATGATTGTGAATGATAGCTTGTGAAAGGGCTTACACCTTTAGGTTTCCTTTTGGTTTTCCCATTGGCTTGGGTTGAACCACTTTAGTTTATGGGCTATAACTATTGCATTTATTTATTGCTTTATTTATTCATGTATGAGATGCTATGGATGATAATAAACCCTATTAATTGATGAGATCGATTAGAAGACTAAATGGGCTAAAGTAGACCATAATTGGTGAGATGCAACAACCTTAATAAAATCCCTCTATTAAAATATTAAGTCAACATGGCCTTCCAATTTTTCCCTCATTAAGGCCTCGATCAATACGATGTAGGTTCTGCCAAAGCGAAGTACTAGTATTTATCTTGGTTAAATGCGAAGAATAAACAAGTGATATTCGCTGGTTAAAAAATTGGTTAATGACTTAACTAGGTTACTCTAATAGGATTAGAAACCTAGAGGCAAGTAAATTGGATAAATCATAAGATGATTAGAACAAGAGTTGTTCACCAAATATTAGGAGTTACATATGATGTAATTAGCAAATGTTGCTTACCTAAATAACCATAATCTTAAGAGTAAAGCCAAAGCTGACTTAAGAGGTGGTGAAATATGGATCCTTAACCTACTAGAAATACTTTTGAGAAAGTTTTTCCGAAATTAATATACGAGGGTTATTAATTTTGAAATAAAATAGTGGGAATATCATTTAATAAAGTCTTTTTAATGATTGATATAAAATTGGTAAATTTACTTACATGCATATTTAATTGTTGTAGATATATTATGGCTGCAAACACTAGCACACTCTCATTGCGATCGGTCCTTGAGAAGGACAAATTGAATGGTTTGAATTTTCTTGATTGTTTCCGTAACTTGAGGATTGTCCTTAAACAAGAACGGAAATTATATGTCATTGAACAACCACTTCCTAATGAACCACCCGCTAATGCCTCGAGGACTGATAGAGATGCTTACAAGAAGTATCTCGATGACATGATAGATGTTGGATGTCTTATGCTTGCCACTATGAATCCTGAACTTCAGATGCAACATAAGGACATGGTTGCTTATGATATGATCGAGCACCTGAAAGAACTTTATCAGGGACAAGCACGGCAAGAGAGGTTTGATATCTCTAAGGCCTTATTCCAATGTAAGTTGGCTGAAGGAAGCCCAGTAAGACCTCATGTCCCTAAGATGATTGGCTATATTGAAAGCCTGTCTAAGCTTGGGTTTCCATTGAGCCAAGAGTTGGCCACTGATGTTATTTTACAATCGTTGTCGGATAGCTACAGCCAGTTTGTCCTCAATTTCAATATGAATGAAATTGACAAGACTCTACCACAATTGCTCAGTATGTTACGAACTGCTGAAGGCAACTTGAAAAAGGTTGGACCCAAGCCCATACTGATGGTCCGTAATAACAAGGGCAAGGGAAAGGCCAAAGTTCAAACAAAGCCCAAGGGCAAAGGTAAGCCCAAATTTGGAAAAGGAAAGGCTGCACTGAAACCTAAAGGTGGGGTGTCTAAGGAAGGAAACTGTTTTCATTGTGGTGTGACTGGACATTGGAAACGGAACTGCCCTGCCTATCTTGGAGAAGTCAAGAAGGCTAAAGCAAGCGGAATGTCTGCTTCAGGTTTTTATGTTATTGATATTAATTTATCAACTACTACTTCTTGGGTATTAGATACTGGTTGTGGTTCTCATATTTGTATTTCTGTACAGGGACTACAAAGGAGTAGGACTTTGGCTAGAGGAGATGTGGACCTACGAGTTGGAAATGGAGCAAAAGTTGCTGCATTAGCTGTGGGAACATATACTTTATCTTTGCCTAGTAGACTTGATTTATGTTTAGAGGATTGTTATTTTGTGCCCAGTTTGACTAAAAACATTATTTCAATTTCTTGTTTAGACAAAATTGGTTTTGAGATAATTATTAAGAATAATTGTTTTTCATTTTATCTCAATAATGTTTTCTATGGTTCGGCACAATTGATTAATGGCCTCTATATTTTAGATCAAACGAATCACATTTACAACATAAATACTAAAAGATCTAAAATAAATGACTCAAATCAAACTTATCTTTGGCATTGTCGTTTGGGCCACATAAGTGAGAAACGCATATCCAAACTCCATAGAGATGGTCTCTTGAATTCATTTGTTTTTGAACAATTTGAAGTATGTGAATCTTGCTTATTGGGAAAAATGACTAAATCTCCTTTTTCTAGAAAAGGTGAACGACTAGTGATTTATTGGGCCTAATACATTCTGATGTATGTGGACCAATAAATACACAGGCCAGAGGTGGATTTCACTACTTCATTACTTTCACTGATGATTTCAGTAGATATGGGTATGTTTATCTCATGCGCCATAAGTCTAAGTCCCTTGAAAAGTTCAAGGAATTTAAAAATGAAGTACAAAATCAACTAGGCAAAACTATCAAGTCACTTCGATCTGATCGAGGTGGAGAGTATTTGAGCCTAGAGTTTGATAATCTTTTGAAAGAATGTGAGATTGTTTCACAACTTACTCCTCCTTGTACTCCTCAATGGAATGGAGTATCTGAGAGAAGAAATCGAACTTTGTTAGACATGGTTCGATCCATGATGAGTCATGCTGATCTACCGACTTCCTTTTGGGGACATGCACTTGAGACTGCTGCCTTCACACTAAATCGTGTTCCATCTAAATCGGTTCAAAAGACGCCATATGAGATGTGGACTGGGAAACGTCCTAGTATGTCCTTTATGAAAATTTGGGGTTGTGAAGCTTATGTTAAACGTCAGACGTCTACTAAGCTTGAACCCAAATCTGAAAGGTGTATTTTTGTGGGGTATCCAAAAGAAACCAAAGGATATTATTTTTTTAATCCTACTGAGAACAAAATTTTTGTTGCTCGGACTGGTGTCTTCCTAGAGAAAGAATTTACTTCTAGAAAAGGAAGTGGGAGAAAGATTGAACTTGAAGAAATTCAAGAATCACAAGATACCACTGAACCAGAGATTGAACAAAACCAAATTCCATAAGAAATTGAGGAACAAACAACTACTATAGAAACACAACCACCGCGCAGATCTTTAAGAGAACGCCGTGCACTTGAGAGATATGGATTTCTCATTACAACGCATGGTGATGTTCTTCTTATAGATCAAGATGAGCCTAGGACTTATCAAGAAGCGGTGACGAGCCCAGACTCTGAGAAATGGCTTGATGCCATGAGATCTGAGATGGATTCCATGTATGAAAACCAAGTATGGACTTTGATTGACCCACCCGAAGGGGTTAAACCTATAGGGTGCAAATGGGTTTTCAAAAAGAAAATAGACATGGATGCTAATGTACAAACATACAAAGGGCGATTAGTCGCTAAAGGTTTTCGCCAAATTCATGGTGTTGACTATGATGAAACCTTTTCTCCTGTAGCTATGTTTAAATCCATCAGGATCTTGCTAGCCATAGCTGCATTTCATGATTATGAAATCTGGCAGATGGACGTCAAAACAGCTTTCCTTAACGGGAAACTTGAAGAGGATGTGTATATGACACAACCTGAAGGTTTTGTAAATCCAAAGGATGCTAGAAAGATATGTAAGCTACAAAGATCCATTTATGGATTAAAGCAAGCTTCTCGAAGTTGGAATATTCATTTTAACAATGCAATCAAAGAGTTTGGTTTTATCAAAAATGAAGATGAACCATGTGTTTACAAGAAAGTTAGTGGGAGCACTATCACATTCTTGGTACTATATGTGGATGACATACTTATCATGGGAAATGACATACCTACCTTGCAGTCTATTAAGACTTGGTTAAGAAGTTGTTTTTCTATGAAGGACTTGGGCGAAGCCACTTATATCTTAGGAGTCAAGATCTATAGAGATAGATCAAGACGACTACTACATACATAGATAAAGTACTGAAAAGGTTCAATATGGAAGAATCTAAAAGAGGATTCCTACCTATGAGACATGGTATTTCACTCTCGAAGGAAATGTGTCCTTCAACTCCACAAGAGAGAGAACGTATGAGTAAAATTCCATATGCTTCCGCTATTGGATCTATCATGTATGCTATGTTATGTACCCGTCCAGATGTCTCGTATGCCTTAAGTATGACGAGCAGGTATCAAGTAGATCCCGGTGAAGGTCACTGGACCACAGTCAAGAGTATCCTTAAGTACTTAAGAAGAACTAAGGATACGTTCCTATTATATGGAGGTGAGGAAGAGTTAAGTGTAAAAGGTTACACTGATGCCAGCTTCCAAACCGACAAGGATGATTCTCGATCGCAATCAGGTTTTGTGTTTTGCCTTAATGGTGGTGCTGTGAGCTGGAAGAGTTCAAAGCAAAGTACAGTAGCCGATTCTACAACAGAGGCCGAGTATATTGCAGCCAGTGAGGCAGCAAAAGAAGCAGTTTGGATCAAGAAGTTCATTACTGGACTAGGGGTTGTGCCTAGCATATCAGATGCTATAGAACTCCGATGTGATAACAATGGAGCTATTGCACAAGCTAAAGAAGCCTGATCTCACCAGCGATCCAAACATATACTTAGACGCTACCATCTTATTCGAGAGATTATCGATCGAGGGGATGTAGAGATATGCAGAGTACCTTCAGATGATAACATCGCTGATCCCCTGACCAAGCCTCTGACATAGCAGAAGCATGATCGTCACACTAAGTCACTTGGTATTAGATATATGAGTGATTGGTCTTAGTGCTAGTGGGAGATTGTAAGAGTATGCCCAAAGATCAATCATGAGATGGTTGTAATAACATACTTAATTTACCATGTTTATTAATATAAAGCATTGTCATTATTATTTCAGTTTTTCTTTCTGTGTGTATAGATAAATTGTTTTATAATAATGTCCTGAGAATAATATGATTATTCTTAAAAGATCCTTAGTTGAGTATTATTGTTGACTAGGACAATAATAATGCATTAAGACTAACATGTAGTTGATTGATGATAAAGAGTTGTCATTGATATGGAGTGTCAAAATCAATGCATGAATATGTGTGTTAGAGAACAATATATTGGATTGACCCGCTATGAGTATGTTTCTTGGATTATTATGTAATTGTCACAACATTACTCATAGTGATTAATATGTATATGATCCTCAGACTTGAGATCATTATTATCCCAGCATCGTGAGTTGTATATTTTGATACAGTCAAACGTACACCGTAACAGGTTGTTTTATAAAGGCTGATGTTGGATATACCACAATCTATGTAGAGGGATATGGTTGATCAATAAAGGATAAGTCCCTCCTACATAATAGGAGTAATATCTTAGGCCACTTGATTGAGTGAGACTAGAAATGCATGGCCATGCTCAAATAAGTTGATATGAGATGTCATACTAATTTGTATATCATAGTCTACTCAAGATATCAAGAAACATGGGATGGACTATGCAAGTGTGACTATCCCATGACTTGTATCCGTTCCAGAGATAAAGGACTTAAGGATTAATGCATGAAAGGTTAATCACGAAAGGTTATGTCGAATCATGACTTCTTGTAACTTAGGTAGCAATGATGCATTGCTAGATGCCACTCATTGTCTGTGACAATAGAATCGTTCTAGTATTACTGCTAACGTTGCAAGAACCTACAGGGTCACACCCTATGTTTGAAATGAACGGAATAAATTATAGTTGGTATTGTGCTTGGTTGTCACATAAATTAAATTAATTAAAGAATTAATTTAATTGGGCAATCAAATATTGAACATATTATATGTACAAGGATGTTGTACACATAATGATAACATAATTTTATTAATATATGAATTTGATTCATATATAAATTTAAATAAATATAGTTTACCGGAATCCTTATTATAATTAATGTAATTATAATTTTCAGATATAATTAATGTAATTATAATTTTCGGTTAAAAACTTTATTGTATTTATTTAATCTTGTAATACATTCAAGAGATACCAATTATAAAAGGCCCAATTAAGAGGATACCTATTATAAAAGGCCCAATGAGAAAGGCACCCATTATAAAAGGTATTAAAAGGAGACAAAACTGAAGATGAAAACCCTAAGTGATTGCTTGTTAGGTCTAGCAGCCGTCAAGTAAATAAGCCTCCAAAACAGTTTTGGAGATTTCTTCCGTTCATAGTCAAACCGGGTGGATTACGTAGAGGCCGACATCGGAAAAGGTTGAGGCTTGATTCGACAGTAGATCAAAACTCTTGTTGCCAAGGCGTCGCTGTCTACTCAGATTGAAGTTTTGGTAATTTCGAAACCTTTATTTCACCTCGATTCTTTCCTCACACATGGATCCATGATTTGGATCGCCAGATCTAATTTTATTCTGCTGCGCCATGGGGTACCGGCGAACCAACAGCTCTGTTATCTGCATAGTTTTTAGATTTGTGTGATTAAATTATTTCAAACCTAACACGTCCCTATTACCTCACACGAATGCTAAGAAACCCTTAGTAAATAAGGATCAGTAAAATGCGTATTTACTGAGTAAAAGATTCTGAAAGGACCTAATGTGGTTTCCAAGCTCATGAAAGATTGAGTTGCCATGGAATTTTTTTCAAATGTTGTTAAGCATGTTGATAATGAATTAAGTTTAATTAAAGTAATTGTCCTAGCTTATTTATGTTATAATTGTTTCAAATTGTGTTTAATTTTGCTAAAATCTATTTCATTCATGTTGTTTGCATACTTAGGATAATTTGCATTAGGGATAATTGCATTTAGTTTAATATATGTAATTTTAATCATCACTTTTCAACCATATTGTGTTTTTATTTACCAAGTTGTTGGTATAATTTTACAATTAAGTGATTTAACACAAATACAATCCATGTGGAGACGATAACTTGATACTTACTTATTACTTGATAACAATTGTGTACACTTGCACAAACCTACGCGTTACAACGGGCAAACTAAAAACAACTCCCTGGTCAAAAGCAGAAACATTACTTTCTACTTTATTAGATACGACACAATTTGATTCAGTGGACATAAATTATCTATATGAAAAAAACAGAGTCAATTCGGATCAGAAGACATCACACTATCACAGGTTATTGTGGCATGTATTTCTAAACTAAAATCTGAGCTTGATTTAGTTGAGAATCAGTTAAACCTATAGCTTTAATAGCATTAAATGCAATATCCCTCACCCGACGCAATCGGTAGGTCTGAGTTATGGGGTGTTACATTCAATGTCGGAGCAACTACAGACAAATTCATTGTAAATTCTGTAACACCCCTCACCTGTATTCAACGCCGACATAGGGTTAAGGAGCATTACTGGACTTACAACTCAATCAATTCAAACATTCATCAATCAACCTCAATCAATATCTCTCTAATACGAGCCTAAGAGGCCCTAAACATGCATTGTAACACCCCTTACCCATGTCCGACGCCGGATCCGGATACGAGGCGTTACTGTACTTAACTTTACTTGAACTTGTATTATCATGCTATAAAATTTCATTCCATCTTAAAACTTTTCTTTCTTACTAATAACATACATTTCATGGGCCTACGAGGCCTTAAACATACTTCTGGAAGGTTTCGGGATTCAACCGGAAACTTTTGCGCTCCTTGAAAAATTTTGCCTAAACAGGGGCCACAAGCCCATGTTATCCAAGGGACACGCCCGTGTGCCCCTAATACATGCCTGTGTTCGACACCCGTGGTCGACACTGACTTATTTCACACGGCTGAGCACAGGCCGGTGTCTATAACCCGTGTCCTACACACAGCCTAGACATGCCCGTGTCTCCTACCCGTAAAGCTCTTTGTTTATGACGTCATCAAACCCTTAATGGCACATGGCCATGGCACACGCTCGTGTGCTGGCCCGTGTGACGATTCATATTTTCGTAATTTAATGCAGGGGACACACATCCTATCAACACACCCATGGGGCTGACCATGTGACACGCACGGCCTAGACACATGCCCGTGTGTCTACCCGTGTGGACAATTATAAGGCTATTTTCCAAGCCAATTTCCACCCTGAAACATAAACACACTTATACTATCTCAAACAATTCAATTATTCCATCCATTACAATAACTTAAATGCATAAACTTATCATCATTAAAAAGGTATATAACTTAACAAATATTGACCAATTTCTAATGGCCATATACAAAAGAATACATAGTCTTACTAACCAAGCCTTTAGCTCACAATATGACATGGCCAAAATGATCAAGCACCCATACATGCCATACTCAAAATTAATTAACTTTGCTATACCAAAATAGTGGCTGATAGTGTGATCTGAGCTCTGACTTCTATGATCCCCGAGCTAACTTGGCGAATCTACAAGGAAAAAGGGAAAGAGAAGGGTAAGCTTTTAGCTTAGTAAGTTTGCATGAAATTTATATAACCACATTCATACTCAAAAATAAACTCATCCATCTTCAGACTAAAGCAACATAAATTTCAAGTGCTTGAACTTACTTACTCTTACTTACTCTTTCTCATCACTTACCACATTATAATTTCATACTTGTAATTAAATTAGGGTACCTGTATCACTTAATCACATAGATTAGCACTTTTGCTAATATAATATGAACATCAAATCATTGTCTTCCATAACTCAGGTAGAATTCTTTATCATTCTTGAATAACTTAACTTGTATTAATTTGCTTACTTAGCTTTCTTGTTACTTCTTTCATAGTTGTCGCTTTTGCCCGTTGAATTACTCGGAATGTCGGAGGATACTCAATCTCGTCAAACATGTGTCTCGATGCCAATGCCATATCCCAGATATGGTCTTACATGGGATCGCCTTATGATACAGATGCCATATCCCAAATATGGTCTTACATGGGATTCCTTAGCTTGATATCAGTGCCATGTCCCAGACATGGTTTTACACGAGATCTTCCTTATGTTTATCATTGCCATGTCTTGACATGGTCTTACGTGGTATCATTGCCTTATGGACTCACCAATGTCATCCTTGGCATGGACTTACATGAGACCTTCCTCGTATGGTATCGATGCCATGTCCCAGACATGGTCTTACACGAGACCTTCCTTATTCAATGCTGATGCCATGTCCCAGACATGGTCTTACACGGACTTTCCTTTTCTCATGTCGTGACATAGGTATCCTCGCCATTTCGAATTTTCAATCGGGACTTTTACTTACTTATTCTCATTGCTTTCCTTATTAGGCATTGTCAATCAACTTCATAAAAATAATGTACATTGTACGACGTAGTAAGTAATTTAATTATAAAAGTAATATGTAGATTAAAATTCATACAAACTTACCTCGGTACTCCAAATGTGGAGAGTTGTGCAATTTAGTCCTCAACCTTGTTTTTGCCTCGGTTTCGGTCTGGGCTTCATGTTTCTTGATCTATAATGACAATTTGACTTGTTTAATATTCACATTGACTAAATTGACTCATAACTCATACTTTGACAAAATTACAATTTTGCCCCTAAACTTTCTCATAATTACACTTTTGCCCCTAGTCTCGTAAAATGGTTTTCAACTTTCTTACATTTCAAGCCTATCAAATCATATTCTCAACTATAACAACATTCAATTTCCACTATTTCACTCATGTATGACCATTTTCATAACTTTTGCAATTTAGTCCTTACATGCATTTTTCATGAAAATCACTTAGAAAATGATGTTTATCCTACATCGAACTTTCACAATCTTCCATAAAACATCAAAATACATGCATGTCATACATGGGTAAATTTTTGAATTACCCTAGCTCAAAATATAGCTAAAAATAGCTAAACCGAGCTACAAGGATTTCAAAAATACGAAGAACATTAAAAACGGGGCTAGGAGATACTTGCAATCAAGCTTGAAAGTTGAAGAAATCGTAGCTATGGAGGGCTTGTAAAATTTGGCTATGGCAAGAAGAAGATGGACACAATTTTGTCTTCTTTTTCCCTTTTTAATCTTTTATTTACCAAATGACAAAAATGCCCTTAATGATCCTTTCTTGAGATTTTTCCTTCCCATGTCCATTTTTGTCCATCTTATTATATAATGGTCTAATTGCTAAATAAGGACTTCTAATAATTTTTATGATGCTATTTCATACTTAAATCTTCTAGAATCTCATATTTTCTACTTTTTGCATTTTAGTTCTAATGGACAAGTTGTTCACTAATTCATAAAATTTCTTCATGAAATTTTCATACAATTAAGCAAATACCTCATAAGCCTTGAAAAATCATTTAAACACATATTTCAACTTTGGATTCGTGGTCTAGCACCACTATTCTGACTAGGCCCTAAATCGGAATGTTAAATGCATTGGGAGTGGTTAGGGACTAAATCAATAACTCGCAAAATTTTTCAACACTTATAAAATTTTTCTTTAAAACAGGGGACACGCCTGTGTCACAGGCTGTGTGGAAATTCGAAATGGGAACACATGGCTGTGTCCCAGCCCGTGTCCTACCCCGTGTTCAAACAAGTGAGCATACTGACTTGGGTCACATGGCCAACCACACACCCGTGTGCCTAGCCCATGTGCCCTTTGAAGTGGCCACACACATTCGTGTGCCAGGCCGTGTGCTAGGCCATGTCAAACTTATAGGGTATACATACTTATGCAACACAGCCAAGTCACACACCTGTATGCTAGGCCACGTGCCAATTAGGGGGTACACTGACTTGTACCACACGGCCGATCACACGCCCGTGTATGAGACCGTGTGGAGCATACTGACTTCACTTCAATTTCAACACCAGGGGACACATGGCCATGTAATATGACTGTGTGTCACACACGGCTAAGACACACGCCCGTGTCTTTGCCCGTGTGGATAAAAATAGGCTATTTACCAACCAATTTGCCACCCAAATTTGCATATACCTACACAACCAAAATGGCACCAATTCAAAGCATAAATAAACATCCAATTTACAAGACATAACTACCATTTCATAAGCATGTTACCATTCCACAAATTCAATAATTCATGGTACATTACCAATCACAAAACTATCAACCAATCAATTTACCATAACATATATGTACCATATATACCAAACAAACAAAATAATCATAATACATATATACAAGCCAAAACATAAACATTTACAAGCCAACCCAAGGCCAATATGCATACCAAAAACATAGCCAAAAATTACTCAAAATCCCTATACATGCCATATACTTAATATACCAAAGTTCAAAGGTACCAAGTGATAGGTAGTAGTCTGAAACGATCTTCGACGATCCCTGAATTCGAGCTAGCTTCGATTTCACTATAGAACACGAAAAAATACACAAAGTAAGCTATAAAGCTTAGTAAGCTCGTATGTCAACAATGAGCAAATAGCACCATTCATTAATCATTCAAATAATAGAAAACAAGGTCTCACTTGTCTAGATACTTAAGGTCTCACTCGATAAGTACCTATACTATGGCCCAAAGCCAAATCAATGTAACTTATCCAAAATTCTGATATCATGGCCCGAAGCCAAATCAGCCGATATGCATGGCTGGAAGCCAAATCGATATATCTCACACCCGAAGTGCTAATAATATGGCCCGAAGCCAACTCAAAGTATACCTAATGACATGTCGCTAGCATCCTAAACTATTCCTAAGGTTTAACTGGGATTCTAACAGTCGAATCTTCATTGAATCATTTTCGAACTCGTCCGTAATTGCATAATCACAATTCATGCTATATCAAAGCATAAAAATACATTTGAAATGAAATTATAACATACGAACTTACCTTGGATGTTAAAACGGCGAATCTAGTCGATTAGTTGATAACTTTATCTTTTCCCCGATCCAAGTCCGTTTTTCACTTTTCTTGATCTAAATATATTCAAAATTAACTTATTTAATCATCTATTCATTCAATTTAGTCCAAATCAAACTTTCAAACACATTTACACTTTTGCCACACATATTTCACATTTTTCTCAATTTAGTCCTTATTTTATAAAATCACAAATTCATGAAATTTCTTTAATACCCATTATAGCCAAATTCCTATAAGACCCCTAGCAGCCCATATTTAACAATCTTTCACACATTTAACCACTAACTTTACACATTTCTCAATTTAATCCCTATTTTGCATTTTCTCTAAAAACCACTTTACAAAACTTGTGTATCTAACAACAAGATTTCATATTTCATCATCAAAAATCAAAGAACACATATATTCATCAATGGAAACTTTCAAAATCTTTAACAAATTCTCAAATTAGTCCCTGGGCTAGCTAGTACTAGTTGCAACGATCACGAAAACATAGAAATCATTAAAAAAGGGATGAAAAATCATACCAATGTAAGATGATTAACTTGGTTGAATGCCCTAACATGCTCCCACGGTTTTTCTCCTTTAAAAATCAATGAAAGAGATGAAAATGTTTGATAAAAATGGTTTTGTTTTAATTTAATTAACTTATATTACTAATTACCAATTTAACCTTTATAATAAACCATTAATACATATATTAATATGTCCATATATGTACACTCAAACAAATAATGGTCTAATTACCACATAAGGACCTTAACTTAAAGGTTCTATAGCTATTAGACACCTTTAGCTATTAGAACTCAAGTTTTACGATTTATGCGATTTAGTCCTTTTTCTCAAATTGACCATTGAAACGATAAAATTTCTTAACGAATTTATCACACAATCATTCAATCATGCTGTAAACATTAGAATAATAATAAAATAAATATTTTAACCTCAGATTTGTGGTCCCAAAACCACTATTTTGATTTGACCAAAAACGGGCTGTTACAACTCTTCCCCCTTAGGGATTTTCGTCCGCGAAAATCTTACCAGTGAATAGGTTAGGGTACTGTTTTCTCATAGCTTCCACGGGCTCCCACGTAGCCTCTTCAACTCCGTGACATTGCCATAAGACTTTCACTAAGGCTATGCATTTATTTCTCAATTCTTTGATCTCTCTAGCCAAAATTTTGATTGGTTCTTCGTTGTACGTCATATCAGGCTAAATCTCAATCTTTGATGGATAAATCACATGAGAGGGATTCGATCGAAATCGATGCAACATCGATTCGTGAAACACATTATGGATCTTTTCTAACTCTAATGGTAAAGCTAGTCGATATGCCACTGGCCTTATTCTTTCGATGATCTTCTAACAGTCCAATTTAGACCCTAGTCAGAATAGTGGTTTCAAAACCACAAATCCGATGTCAGAATAATATTTTAATGTTATTTTTGGTGTTGGTTATGTGTGATATAGCTTGTGTGAAAATTTTGTGTGGTAATTGTATCGACTATGTGTCGAATTAAGAGAAAAGACTTAATCGCGTAAAGCATAAAAGTTGTGCGCTGATAAACCGTAAAAGTAACATATTTTAAGCCCACATTTAGCATGCTTTTGGATGATTTATCCTTTTATTTAAGTAAAAAGGTGCTCTTAATCCTTTCTTTTCATGTTTTATACTCAGGAAAGCACCCGAGGATGAAAAGAACAAGAAACGGGCTTAAAACAGACCAAATTCGGCCACAATAGAAATCGACACGACCTGGGCCCAAGACCACACGGCCGTGCCTCATTAAAAGTCCAAACACGGCCTAAAGATGACTCACACGGGCGTGTGCCATGGCCGTGTCCCTGTCGTGGAAAAGAGCAATTTCACTCAGAAAAGGATACTTAGGGCCAAAGAAACCTATCTCAAAAGCCTATATAAACACCCTAAGTATAACCTAGAATGGAGCGGTTAGCTAGGCTAAGGAGTCGAGCCAGAAAGGTTAGATTTGTGGAGAATCGCTCGAAGATAGCCAATTGATCCATCTCAAGAAGCCAAAGTTATACTCAAGACGGAGGATCCCTCCTTCAATTCCTTCAGGGGGTTTTAGGGATTTCTTATGTCTTGTTTTATCTTTTCTTTTGAGATGTTTTCTTTTATTGTTATGAACTAAACCCTCAAATACCTGAGGGGATGAAACCTAAGATGAATCTTGTTATCGTTTGGTGAACCATATGATAAATATTTGACTTGTTCTTAATTATGTGTTCTTAATTCTTGTGTTGATATTTCCAGGATATTAATTCAAGTGTGGTGTGCTTAGGTGGAGGAGCAAAAGTCCCTGCCTAAGAGTAGATCTAGCATAATTAAGTGGAGTTGATCGCGCGCCTAGAGATAGGGTGACGGGATTTTGCCGGATTAGGGTGAAACCTAATATGGGAGTCCATAGATCGAGTTAATGCAATTCTAGGGGTTTTAATTAGAAAGAGATTTCAATTAATCAACCTAGGGTTAGACGTTATTCGCTTCGAGAGAGGGTTTAATATACATTAAGGAATCTTACGGATTAAGTCAAGTGAATAAATCGTCTAGTTCAGAGTTAGATAACGAGTGAAGTCTAGGTGGATTCTTCCTTGGGTGTCGTCTTAATCAATTGGTTTTTCCTCAAGTTATTTTCCCAAACTCTTTCTTTTTGTCTTTGCATCTTTAGTTTAGTAGTAAATTAATTTAGATTAGATAAATAAACCCCTTTATTCTTAGGCTAAATAATAAAAAGAGAGTTAGTATTAGTACTTTTGTTTCCTTCGGGATTTGACATTCCGGTCTTGCCTTAACTATACTACTGTTCGATAGGTGCGCTTGCCTCACATCGTTGTCATAGTTAGTTTCTAGGTTCGATCATTCTTTTTATAAATTTTAAGACTCTGACAGGCGATCAAGTTTTTGGCGTCGTTGTCGGGGAACTAAAATATTAAGAACGCCCAATTTTTATTACTTTAGCCATTTTTATTTTTTTTTTACAATTTACTTTTATTTTTTAGTCTATTTTTATTTTTGCTAATTTCTTTCTTTCACTCCTTTCAGGTACCTCTAGATTATGACTAGAAGGAACCCGACAGGACCCTTACTTTACGACAGTGATATTGAAGGTACCGTTCGCAGAAATCATAGAGAGTTAAGGCGAAGCTTAAACTACATAGAATAAGAGCAAGAATAATCTGCCACCTCCAGAGATGGCCGAACATCATGCTCCACGCACTATGTATGATTATGCTAAACCTAGTTTAATAGGAACTGAGTCTAGTATTATTGCTGCAAATAATTTTGAACTGAAACCTAACACTATACAGATGATACAACAGTTTGTTCAGTTTGATGGTTTGCAGAATGAGGATCCTAACACACACTGAGCAAATTTTTTAGAATTCTGTGATACCTTCAAGATAAATGGCGTTTCTAATGATGCCATTTGTCTTCGATTATTTCCCTTTTCTTTGAGGAATAAAGCCAAACAGTGGTTACATTCTCTTCCACAAGGATCAATCACTACATGGGACCAAATGACCGAAAAGTTTTTATTGAAATATTTCCCACCGGCCAAAACAACCAAATTAAGGAATGATATCTCTTCTTTTGTGTAGATAGATTTAGAAACACTTTATGATGCATGGGAGAGATATAAAGACTTGTTGAGAAGGTGCCCACACCACGGATTACCATTGTGGCTACAGGTCCAAACTTTTTACAATGGTGTGAACCCTTCAACATGGCAACTAATTGATTCAGCTGCCGGCGGAACCCTGAACAACAAAACTCCTGAAGCGGCCTACGAGTTTATAGAGGAGATGTCACTAAATAACTATCAGTGGCAAGTTACAAGGACAAGGCCAGCCAAAGCAGCCAGAGTTTTCAACATTGATGCAGTGACCGCGGTATCAAATCAGATAGAATTGCTACATAAAAAATTTGATAGTTTCTATGGTACTTCGCAGGCACATCCAGTAATGCAGTGCGAGACAAGTGAGGGGGTGGAGAATCCTGAGTACCCACCCTACGAACAGGGCATGGAGAGCGAGCAAATGAACTATATCGGTAATAATTTCCGATCTAACAATAACCCTTATAGTAATACTTATAATCCAGGTTGGAAGAACCACCCCAATTTCTCATGAGGCGATCAAAGAAATCAAAGGCAAGAACCTTCCCAAAACTTCCAACAACAGCCTTACCCACAGGAAAAGAAGCCGAACCTTGAAGAGGTACTGACAAACTTCATAGCAGCTTCAGAAACATGTTTCCAAAAGATAGAAACAAAACTTGAGGCATTGTCACAAGAGTTCAAGGATCAAATCAGGCAACTTACTAAGTTAATCTCTGAAACACGATCAGAAAGCTTACTGAGGGAAACAGAGCAAGTAAAGGCAGTGACACTAAGAAGTGGAAGGGAGTTAATCGAAATGAAGAAAGAGGCACCACATGAAACCGAGAAGGCAAAGATAACACCAACTCGTGAGGAAATAAAACCAATAATTCCATATTCAGCAAAGTTAAAGAAAGACCGCTTAGACGCACAATATGGTAAATTTCTTGAACTTTTTAAACAGTTACATTTTAACTTACCTTTTGTTGAAGCTATTTCGCAGATGCCAACATATGCAAAATTTTTAAAGGAGCTTCTAACAAATAAAAGGAAGATCGAGGAAATTTCAACAGTAGAACTAAATGAAGAATGCTCAGCTATCATCCAAAACAAGCTGCCAACCAAATTGAAAGATCCAGGAAGTTTCACTAGTCCTTGTTTAATTGGTAGTTTGAGCATAGAAAAAGCATTAGCTGATTTAGGTGCCAGTATTAATCTAATGCCTTATACAATGTTTAAACAACCTGGTCTCTAGGAACCAACACCCACTAGGATGAGTATTCAGTTAGCTGATAGATCTGTTAAGTATCCTAGGGGAATTATTGAAGATGTTTTTGTAAAAGTAGATAAACTTATATTTCCCGTTGATTTTGTTGTGCTTGACATGAATGAGGACGTAGAGGTACCTTTAATTTTGGGACGACCCTTTCTAGCTACTGCTAAGGCTGTCATTAATGTTGGTGATGGTAAACTTGCACTAGGGGCAGGAGATGAGGAAATTATTTTCCAAATTTATGATGCCATGAGATATTCTAGAGAACAAGATGATTCTTGTTACTTTATTGATGCCAATGATCATATTTTTCAAGAATCTTTGTAGGAAATCATGCACAGTGACACGATGGAACTGTGTCTTTCAGAAGGTGAAGGGAAAGATGACGATACCAATGAAGTGAATCCCAATGCATCATCCTATAGGCAGACAGAAATAGAGGACATTGAGATCAGTGATGAACTAAAATAGAAATCCTCTATTGATGAGCCGCCCAAGTTAGAACTAAAACAATTACCAAAGCATTTAGAATATGCATCCCTGAGGGATAATTCTACGCTACCAGTAATCATCTCTTCAGAACTAGGACCCAAAGAGAAAGAAGATTACTAAGGGTACTAAGGAAGCATAAAAAGGCCGTAGCATGGAAAATGTCATACATTAAAGGAATAAGCCCATCATTATGCACCCATAAAATTTTAATGGAAGATGAGTATAAACCTTGTATGCAACCTCAGAGACGTTTGAACCCCAATATGAAAGAAGTTGTCAAAGTTGAGGTAATTAAACTTCTAGATGCAGTAATAATTTATCCTATTTCTGACAGCACCTGGGTAAGTCCTGTGCAGGTAGTTCCAAAGAAAGGAGGCATGACTGTTGTAGCCAATAAAAAGAATGAATTGATTCCTACAAGAACAGTCACAGGTTGGAGAGTCTGTATTGACTATAGGAAGCTGAACGATGCCACCAGAAAAGATCACTTCCCTTTACCCTTTATTGATCAGATGTTAGAGAGATTGTCTAGGCATACTACTGCTTCTTGGACGGACTCTCCGGCTACTTCCAAATCCCAATAGCTCCTGAAGATCAAGAGAAGACAACATTCACATGCCCATACGATACGTTTGCTTATCGTAGAATGCCTTTTAGATTATGTAATGCTCCTGCTACGTTTCAGCGCTGCATGTTGGCCATCTTTAATGAACTTGTGGAAGACATTATGGAGGTATTTATGGACGACTTCTTGGTATTCGTAATTCTTTCCACCTTTGCCTTAAAAATTTAGAACGGGTTCTACTAAGATGTGAGGAAACAAATCTTGTCTTGAATTGGGAAAAATGTCACTTTATGGTTAGAGAGGGGATTGTGTTAGGACATAAAATCTCTAGTAAAGGGATTGAGGTAGATAAAGCTAAAATTGAAACCATAGAAAAATTACCTCCCCCTAGTTCAGTTAAGGCTATTAGAAGCTTTTTAGGACATGCTGGGTTTTACAGAAGATTCATTAAAGATTTCTCTAAAATAGCTAAGCCTTCAACGAGATTACTAGAAAAAGATGTTCCTTTCGATTTTGATCAGGAGTGTTTAGATGCATTTAAAATCCTCAAAGATAAACTAATAAATGCTCCGATTATAATTTCACCTGATTGGAATCTGCCTTTTGAACTAATGTATGATGCAAGTGATTTTGCAGTAGGTCCAATTTTGGGACAGCAAAGAAACAAGCATTTTCAGCCAATTTATTATGCTAGCAGAACATTAACACCGGCACAAGAAAATTACACCACCACAGAGAAAGAATTGCTAGCCGTAGTTTTTGCATTAGACAAATTTAGACAATATCTGATATTATCTAAATTTAGACAGGAATTTGATTTGGAAATACAAGATTAGAAGGGAGCTGAAAACCTTGCAGCAGATCACCTCTCCAGGCTTGAGAACCCACATATCGAAGAGCTCGACGAGAGTGAGATAAATAACTCGTTCCATGAGGAACAACTCTTCTCTATAACTAACACTGAGGTACCATGGTTTGCAGATATTGCGAATTATTTAGCTGCTAACATCTTACCAAAAAGACTAACACATCATCAAAAGAAGCGATTCTTTGTTGATACGAAAAGCTATTTTTGGGAGGATCCTTTCCTTTTCCGCATATGTGCAGATCAAGTAATTCGACGATGCGTTACAAAGGTGAAATTAAGTAAAATCTTAGAACATTGCCATTCAGGACCTTCAAAAGGACATTACAGTGGGATTAAGATAGCACACAAAACACTTGAATTAGGATTTTATTGGCCAACTCTTTTCAAGGATGCCAACAGGTATGCCGCTTCGTGTGATAAATGCCAAAGAACAGGTAATATTTCTAAACGCGATGAAATGCCTTAGACATATATGTTATCATGTGAGATATTTGATGTATGGGGTATTGACTTTATGGGTCCGTTCCCTAGTTCATTCGGAAATAAAACATCTTAGTAGCAGTAGATTACATGTCAAAATGGGTGGAAGCCCAAGCTTTACCTACTAACGATACTAAAGCTGTAGTAAAGTTTCTTAAGAAACTTTTCTCTCGTTTTGGTACACCCAGAGCAATCATCAGCAATAGGGGCACTCACTTTTGCAATACTCAATTTGAAAAGTCTTAAGAAAATATGGAGTACACCACAGAACAACTACCCCTTATCATCCTCAAACCAGTGGGCAGGTGGAAGTGGCAAATCGAGAGCTTAAGCGAATCCTAGAGAAAACGGTTGAATCAAATAGGAAAGATTGGGCAGTAAAAGTAGATGATGCTTTATGGACCTACAGAACAGCATTTAAAACCCCTTTAGAGACATCCCCGTACAAACTTGTTTACGGAAAGAGTTGCCATCTACCATTTGAGTTAGAGCACAAAGCCTACTGGGCTATAAAATTCTTGAATTACGATCTTAAAACCGCAGGTGAGAAGAGGATGATGCAGTTAAACAAACTAGATAAATGGCGAGCTGAGGCCTATGAGAATTCACGACTATATAAGGAGGCAACCAAACGACGCCATGATGCTCGTTTAAAACAATCAAAGCAATTTGAAGTAGGAGACTTAGTCCTGCTGTATAATTCAAGGCTCAAACTATTTCCTGGAAAACTGAAATCAAGATGGTCAGGACCATTCGTGATAAAATCTATTTTTCCTTACAACACAGTCGAGGTAACCCATCCAACTCAAGGAACATTCAAGGTAAATGGCCATCGACTGAAACTTTATAATGGTGAAGATTTCAAGGAATTGAGAGAGGTGCTTCAGCTCTGTGAACCTTCTTTTAGGAGTGAAAACAGGGTGAGTCTAGCTTAAGACTTTAAACAAGCACTTCTCGGGAGGCAACCCAAGCACTAACTTCACTAACCCTAATAATTTTTCACATTTTAATTTTATTTTTCCCTTTAGCACCTAAATCAAACTAACTGATTCAGTAAAGCGCAGGTTTCCTACCACACGGCCTCACACACGGGCGTGCCCGTGGCCGTGTGGTCACCATGGGAAGGAAAACGGGCGTGCAGGTAGACGTGTGAGAAGAAGAAGACAAATTTTCTCCAACACGGGCTGCGATAAAAAGACCACGGGCGTGTGATGCGACCGTGGTCTATACTGAGTAAACCAACACGGGCACGAGCCATGCCCGTGCCTACCAACCGTGTGCGACACTGGCACTTGTACACGGGCGTGGCAAACGTAGCACGGGCGTGGGAGAAGCGAACATAATAGCACACACCCTGGGAACACAGGTGTGGGGAACATATCAAACGCACCCAAATTTGAAAACTGCGAAAAGCACGGCCTGAATAAACAAACACGCGGGCGTGGCTGTTGTCCGTGTCACCTTCCCTATTTAAAGAAACATAGCCCCATTTTTTCCCAATTTTCTTCCCCGAACCCCAACCCTAGCCATTTTCGCTCAAAAACTTCCCCCAAATCCGGCCACCAGTAAGAAATTCCCTCACCATTGCCTTTCCCCACCCCAAATCTTCCAAACTTTCAAATACCCATACAAAAACAAAGCCACGCCCGTGTTAACAGGAGCCCACGCCCACTCCACCACCGTGTTACTCAGAATTTTTACAGCACACGACCGTGCACCACCATTACACACCCGTGCTTTGCCCGTCCACATCGCCACGCTCAAAAGCACCACTGGTCACCTTTCACTATTTCATTCCCATCTTTTTACTTATTATTAAGACTTCATTTTGTTTAGTCTCTTTTAACTAATATTATTTTCTTTTATTAAAATAATCTTTAGAATTTTAGAACTAATTTGATTACTACCTTAAGCATGTTACTCATTGTTTAGGTAGTTAATTAGAACTAGATAGAACTAATCACTGTCAAAATGGTTGCTCATGGTTGAAATGTTATCATTTAGACTTCGAATATTTTTGGTATTGATCAAATTACTTGCTTTATTTTGGTACAAAATTACTTGAATATCAATATTTTCAGGAACAATGTCGTCATCACGAGGAAAGCTAACCGCAGCCACCACTTCTAAAAAATGAAAGGGACCCGGCTCATCCTCTACTAGTGCAACTACCGAAGTGCGCCACCGGTTCCTCCAATTCCCCCAAGCCGCCCAAGAGGACCGTTACAAGGCACTATGGGTACGACCTCTCAGCACCGGTAGATGCATTAATTGGGCACTTTAGAGCAGGTCTGCCTCGTAGACGATGTCCGAGCACTGCTTACAACCGATCCGTGGGATATTTTTTTGCCATCATCGAGCCCACGTACTTGGAGCTTACTTTAGAACTCTGCTCCACTTTCCAATTCCAGATGGTGATGACACGATATGATGATCCGGGTACGATACAATTTCGTCTGAGAGGCGCCATACGATAGCTGAACGTCCCACAGTTCGAAGCCGCACTAAGACTTTATACAGAAGATTTTGCAGCAGAGAATGATCTCTCCGATCTAAACCGCCATATTCATTGCATCCCCGTAAGCTGCTGGTACAACATTGCCCCTAAAGGAGGTAGTTACGACCCCAGCCGTTCCAAGGCGACGGCTCTTGTCCCGTCCCTAAGGTGCGTACATGCTATTTTGGCTCATACTCTTACAGGTCAACGTGAAAGCACCAGCGTCGTAAATACTCACGACGTCTACTACCTGTGGTCCATGTCCAATGGCCACGCTTTTTACCTAGCATATTTCATAGCCCGTGCAATTTAGCACCAGACAGAGCCACATAGAAGGGGGATCATATCGATGGGTCCGTACATCACACGTTTGGCTCGGTATTTCGGCCTCCTCAACACTGGAACACAGATCTCCTCCCTCACACTAATTGGGCAGATGGTACCTCAGGGCATCCAAACTATGCTGCATATGAGGATGATCAAATATCGACGTGGAACCAATCCCCTACAATACCAACTAGCCCTTCCCACCGATGAGGAGGACCCCGAGGACATTACTGAAGATGTCCAACCACCACAGGAGGTACCACTACGGAGCCATCGTCCCTCCCAGGCAGTAGCTTCACTATCATACATTTCTGCACGCCTCACCCAGTTCGAGCATTACTATACTCAGCAATTCAATTACACCGCTCGACGATTTGACGGTATCGAGGCCACCCTTCAGTAGATCTGTCATCATTTTCACATCTCATCGCCACCACCACCTCAAGACCCAAATGATGCAGAGGACTTCTGAGTCCTTTTCTTTTTTTTTTTTTTTGTTGTTGTTATTTTATTTTTATTTTTATTTATGTTGATACTATCTATTGTTTTAAAACTTGAAAGTTTCATTATTACTTTTTATCTCACTTCATCACCAGCTATCTAACCCTAAGCCTCCATAATGGCACCACTTCATTAAAATTAACTGATGACTTCACAGAGTAAATAGATTTAATGTATCACTCAAGGAACGAAAACATCGCTTCTACATAGTCATCACATTTGCCATAGAACATCCTACAAGGATCTCATCCACAATTCAGGAAGTTTTACTTCTCTCCCTCTCTTTTGATATTCTATTAAATGTTATTACCTATCTTTGTACATTGAGGGCAATGTACATCTTAAGTGTGGGGGCTGAATAGTTATTTCAAGAAAGTGCCTAACTTTCTTCATTATTCTCAAATCCCTGAATTATGCCTTGTTTGAAAAGTAAGTTTTTCATATTATGATTAGAATGAAATTTCCTTTGATTTATGATTTTTATTGATATGTTTTAGATTAAGTCATTGATAATTGTGCATTGATGATTAAATTTGAAGAATACTAGAGAATCAAGCATGATAAGTCTCTTTTTCAAAAAGTAAAAAGTTTGTTAGGTTGTCTACCTAAATCTGAATGTTACCTTGAAATTTGAAATTTACGAGGTTGATATCAAATACCCATAACTTCTGTGAGTTTTTGAGCCTTTTAGAGCATACATTCTTTTTCGTGCTCACTTTATTGATTATAAGTGTGTCAACACTGATTTGTTATTCTAGAACTTGCATCGATTATACATGTCGAGACCACACCTTTGAGTTGATATACAGAGATGATAAGGGCACCTAGGTTTTAACCCACTTCACTAAAAAAAGCCTACCTTCACAATTAACCCCTAATGAACACCGTTGATCCTAACAACCCTTTTTATTGACTCACCCACTAATATTAACCCAAAACCCTTTGTATTTGTTATCACCATTCCTTTTGACTACCCTTATGTCGAGATTTGATTTGATCAGTTGTCTGACTATGATCTTTATTTAAAGTAGTTGAATTTATCATTTATTACACATTTGACTTGTTCTTAAAAAAATCAAATTATAGTCATTATTAGTTGTGTGATTGATGAGCTTATATGTTTGAATGCCAATTATTGAAGAAGAAGCTCATATCAGAGTATTATTAGTAGTAGTACAAGTTTTCAATTGATGTAATTATTCATTATTAGTCCGTTATTTCTAGTTAGGTAATTTGCCAGGTCAATCTCAATTCTAACCTTCTAATTCAGCTTATATCCATACCCTTGAACCTATGCCCCGTTACAACCCTGTAAAGACCTTTTGATTTGTGTATCATCTCATATTTTAGTGGTGGAGATTTGATTTTCATGCAAGCCTATGGGATTAACTTTTCATGTTTGACTTTTGAGTGCTTAATTCTGAACCTTAAACACTTCGAGTTGTTTGAGTGAATCTTTAGTGAGGATGTCAATGCTTGTCGATTTTGAATCAGAGGTAATTATTCAGGTAACAGGAAACACCTATGTTTTCATACTATAAAAATTATGACTTTGATTGTTTGAATCTTTAGGACTCTTTGAGTTGAGTTATCCATGTATGAATTATCTATGAATTATGATGAAACACTATTGATAAATATTATGAATCGAGGAAGTTCGTTTTAATTGTGAGTTGAGAATTTTGCTTGAGGACAAGCAAAAGCTTAAGTGTGGGGATATTTGATAAACCGTAAAAGTAACATATTTTAAGCCCATATTTAGCATGCTTTTGGATGATTTATCCTTTGATTTATGTAAAAAGGTGCTCTTAATCCTTTCTTTTTATGTTTTATACTCAGAAAAGCAGACGAGGATGAAAAGAAAGAGAAACAGGCTTAAAACAACCAAATTCGACCAAAATAGAAATCGAAACGGCCTGGGCCCAAGACCACACGGTCGTGCCTCATTAAAATTCTGAACACGGCCTAAAGACGATTCACACGGACGTGTGCCATTGCCGTGTCCCTATCGTGGAAAAGAGCAATTTCACTCAGAAAAGGATACTTAGGGGCAAAGAAACCTATCTCAAAAGCCTATATAAACACCCTAAGTATAACCTAGAAAGGGGAGGTTAGCAAGGCCAAGGAGCCGAGCCAGAAAGGTCAGATTTGTGGAGAATCACTCGAAGATAGCCCATTGATCCATCTCAAGAAGCCAGAGTTATACTCAAGACAAAGGATCTCTCCTTCAATTCCTTCAGGGGGTTTTAGGGATTTCTTATGTCTTGTTTTATCTTTTCTTTTGAGATGTTTTCTTTTATTGTTATGAACTAAACCCTCAAATACCTGAGGGGATGAAACCTAAGATGAATCTTGTTATTGTTTGGTGAACTATATGATAAATATTTAACTTGTTCTTAATTATGTGTTCTTAATTCTTGTGTTGATATTTCCGGGATATTAATTCAAGTGTGATGTGCTTAGGTGGACGAGCAAAAGTCCCTACCTAAGAGTAGATCTAGCATAATTAAACGGAGTTGAACGCGCGCCTAAAGATAGGGTGACGAGATTTTGCCGGATTAGGGTGAAACCATATATGGTAGTCCATAGATCGAGTTAATGCAATTCTAGGGGATTTAATTAGAAAGAGATTTCAATTAATCAACCTACGGTTAGATGTTATTCACTTCGAGAGAGGGTTTAATATACATTAGGGAATCTTACGGATCAAGTCAAGTGAATAAATCGTCTGGTTCAGAGTTAGATAACGAGTGAAGTCTAGGTGGATTCTTCCTTGGGTGTCGTCTTAATCAATTGGTTTTTCCTCAAGTTATTTTCCAAAACTCTTTCTTTTTGTCTTTGCATCTTTAGCTTAGTAGTTAATTAATTTAGTTTAGATAAATAAATCCCTTTATTCTTAGGCTAAATAATAAAAAGAGAGTTAGTATTAGTACTTTTGGTTCCTTTGGGATTCGACATTCCGGTCTTGCCTTAACTATACTACTGTTCGATAGGTGCGCTTGCCTCACATCATTATCATAGTTAGTTTCTAGGTTCGATCATTCTTTTTATAAATTTTAATACTCTGACACGTGATCATGCGCTAATTTATAAGTACCTAAGTGTTGTTGTATTTTAATGTGGAGGCCTTATGAGGCAATTATGCCATAAATATGATAGTGGATGGCAATGGACAAATGTGACCTTAATGTTTATATGTTTTATTTATTAATTAAAAGGCTAATTTAGTAAATGGCATAATAATAACATATATGTTATAATAAAACAAAAAGACAAAGATGAAGCCATATTCATCTTTTCTTTCAACGAATATTAAAGAAGGAAGAAGGGGTTTTAAGCTTTGGTATTTTCGGCTAGCAATTGGCTTGATTCAAGGTTAGATTTTGTTCGGTTTTTTATAATTTCTACATTTTCACAATTGTTGCTTCGTGCTCTAGCTAACCCATGTTGTAATTTTGTGAATTGATGATGTTTTTGTGATGAGCCATTGATGAACACTTGAGCTATGTGTTAGTTGATAGTGAAATATGAAACTTGGTGTTGGGTTAACATAGTTTGTATTGGGATTTTTAGTGAAATTGAGCATTTTAGGCTTAATTGAGAAAATGCAAAATTAAAGGATTAAAATGTAAAATAAATGAAATGTGTGGGCTTAAATTAGCATAGGAAGAATTCAGCTAAGCTTGTGTGAGTAGGAATTTGATGTATTTTGTGATTTTGTGAATTATGGACTAAAGTGTCGAAATGTGAAAATGTGAGGGCTATTTTGTAAAATGCTCTAAATAAGTGTGTGTGGACTAAATTGAATGAATTGGTGATTGAATGGATTGAATTTGAATGTGTATAAACTAAGAAAGGAGAGGTTCGGATCGAGATCGAGGCAAAGACAAAGTGCTCAATTAATCGACAGTTTCGGTATTTCGATGTCCGAGGTATGTTCAGACATAATAAGTGTATTTAGCTATGTTTAATGCTATGAAATGAATGGTACGATATTATTGAGTTATGCATGCTGTGTGAGAGCTTGAGTTATGTGGCACTAAGTGTGCGTATTCAGAAATGTGACCGAGACAATTAGCACTGTGTGTGTGGAATAATATAAGCTTCAGCTTTGTGGTTGGCACTGTGTGTGTGATACCAATTTAAAATCGGTTTGATATAGATGCACTATCTGTGCGATGCTAATTAAGCTTTGGCTAACTATTTGGGCACTAATTGTACGATTGAGTCGAAGAAGGGATGAAAGTTGACTGAAATGAAATAGTGAGTGTTGAGTAGCAAATGTAATCGACAACTAAGTGTTGGCTAAGATACATTCGGAACCTATGTGGTGGATGAAACTATGAATGAGTTATGGAAGGTTGATTGAACATATTAGTTTTGTATGGTATGATATATGTGATTGTGAAATGATCTATGTGATGGTTTATTTTAGTATAATGTATTATGTTACGAACTTACTAAGCTTTTTGAAAGCTTACTGTGTGATTGTTTCTCTGTTTTACAGTGCCAGTAAAGCTAGCTCGGATTCGAGAATCATCAGCATCTCTATCACACTATCGATAATCTATTTTGGTACCTTTGTAATGATGTTTATAGTTGAAATATGGCATGCATAGGCTAGTTGTTTTGAAACATATTTGAGATGTGTAAATAGCCATGTGATGTGGCTAGATATATGTTGGCTATAATCATGAATGGATTAGGCATATGATGCGTATTATGATTTGGCTTGTTGGTAGGGAAAATGTATTATGAATGGTAAGCTTAGTGATGGATTTATGCTAGTATGATCTAGTGATATTGATGATGAATCATGTTTGGTAATGTATGTGTTTAAATTGTGCAAATTGGTTTATAAGTTAACATGATTAGAAATGAGATTGGATGGGATGATATGTTGACTATTTGACATGTATTTGGTTGCCAAATTGTGTGAGAAAACATGCTTAATTGTGCTTGTAGGGTTGACCCTTGTATGGGTGGCAAATTGGCCTTGCAAATGGCCTATTTTGCATACATGGTCAAGGGGCACGGGCGTGTGTCTCTGCCGTGTGGTTTAAGGGCCACTTCTAGGTGTGTCTGGACATGGTAAACGGTCGAGGCCCACGAGCGTGCATGGTGGCCGTGTGATCAAGTCAGTAGCTATCCTAATAACACACGATCATGGCACATTGCATGCCTAGTGGCCGTGGGGATAAGTCAGTATGTATGCTCTGTTATGACACAGCCTAGACACATGGGTGTGTCTGGTAGCCGTGTGAGGCACACGGCTTGATTGCACGGGCATGTGACCTCAATAGATTTGAAGGATGTTTGATTTTTTGAAAACTTTCATAAGTGTTCGATTTAGTCCTAACCTCTTTCTGACATAAGTATAAGGTCTCGAAGACCTAAATAAGGGACTATATGCTTGTATTTGGGCATGCTTAATTGATGATTGAATTTGTGTCATGAAATGGATGTGAAAAGTTTCGATTGTTTGGTAATGCCTCTTAACCCTATTTCGACGATGGTTTCGGGTTAGTGGTGTTACATTTTATTGGTACCAGAGCTCTGGTTTAGTCGATTCTCGGACTAACGTAGCGTGTGTGGGTCTAGTTATACATGCTATATACGAAATTGCGATAGCGTAATGAATTCTGACTGTTGAAATTTTGTTTTCATATAGTAATGGATCCCAATTGAGCAGTTGCTGACGATGTTGAAAGTAATGTGCATGCTCCCGCTCAAGGGACAGCGCCGGCCACATCTAGGCCAAATGAAAGTAGTGAGGGAGAAGAGACTAAGCAAGCCTTCTTCCGAATGATGAGTGAGTGGTTTTTAGAGTTCGTTCGAACGAATTCGACTGTTCCACAACCTCTTCTCTCACAAGTACCTATTGTGCCACAATTGATAGATCCGATTCAATTGAATAAACCTCCTGTAGATAAAATTCGTAAGTAGGGGGCCGAAGTGTTTAGGGCCACAATTGATGATGATGCTGAAAGAGCCGAGTTTTGGCACGAGAATACAATCTGGGTATTCGATGAGATGTCGTTGACCACTGATGAATGCATTAAGTGTGTAGTTTCATTGTTGAGAGATACGGCTTGTAATTGGTGGAAGACATTGATATCTGTGGTTCCAAGATAGAGGATCACCTAGGATTTCTTTCAAGTTGAGTTCAGAAAGAAGTATATTAGTCAACGATTTATTGATCAGAAACGTAAAGAGTTTCTAGAGCTGAAACAGGGCCGTTTGTTAGTTACTGAGTACGAGTGAGAATTTGTGAGATTGAGCCAGTACACACGGGAATGTGTTTCGACCGAAGCTACTATGTGTAAACGCTTCATAGATGGGTTGAATGAAGATATTAAGTTGTTAGTTGGGATACTTGATATAAACAAATTTGTTGTGTTAGTCGGAAGAGCATGCAAAGCTGAGGAGCTCAGTAAAGAAAAGAAGAAAGCTGATTCTGAAGCTCGTGATGAAAGAAAAAGATCGATGTGTAAGTTTTCTCAACCTTCGACAAAGAGATTTAGAGACACAAGCAATCGAACAAATATGTTCATTTGGACATCCTAATAGAGACCGCGCAAGACTAAGTGTTGGTCCGAGAACTCGACCTCAAATAGAATCAAGTGTTAGTAGTGCCAAAAGCAACAAACCTGAGTGTAAACAATGTGGAAGGTGACATGTGGGAGAATGCTGGGGCAAGTTAATAATCGAACTTGTTATAAGTGTGGATCACGGGATCACTTCATTAAAGATTGTCCAAAGTTAGTTGATGATGAGAATGTTCAGAATGTGAGATCGGGCAATGTGATAACAAGGGGTAAACCACCCAGAAACACCGGGAATGTGAGTGGAATTCAAAGAGGGACTACTGATACAGCCGTGAGATTAGAAGCGAGGCACCTGCCCGAGCCTATGCTATACGAGCATGAGAGGAAGCGTCATCTCCAGACGCCATCACTGTTACTTTTACCCTGTTTGATACTGATGTGATTGCATTGATAGACCCATGATCTACTCATTCATATGTGTGTGTGAATCTTGTATCAAGTAAAACTCTGCCTATTGAGTCTACTAAATTTGTGATTAGAGTATCGAACCCCTTAGGCAAGTGTGTCTTGGTAAATAAAGTATGCAAGAACTATCTGTTGATGTTTTGGGATGTTTGTTTTCTGGCTAATTTGATGTTGCTACCATTTGATGTGTTCGATATATTTCTGGGTATGGATTGGCTCACTCTGCATAATGCCGTTATGGATTGTAAAAGAAAGAGTATTGAATTGAGAAGTCAGAACGATGAAATAGTTCGAATTGAATCCAGTGATATGAAAGGACTACCAGCTGTTGTATTCGCGATGAAAGCTATGATCTATGTGAGAAAGGGTTGCGAAGCCTATCTGGCTTATGTGATTGATACAAAAGTGTCAGAAAAGAAAGTTGAATCTGTGCCTATGGTTTGTGAGTTTCCAGATGTGTTTCCTGAAGAACTACCGGGATTACCTCCGAATCGGGAAATTGAATTTGGTATTGAATTAGTGCCAGGGACTACTCCTATTTCGATAGCTTCGTATAGAATGGCACCAGCAGAATTGAAAGAATTAAAGTCACAGTTCCAAGAGTTAACTGATAGAGGGTTTGCAAGACCGAGTTTCTTGCCCTGGGGTGCTCCTGTGTTATTTGTGAAAAAGAAATATGGCACTATGAGAATGTGTATTGATTACTGACAATTGAACAAAGTGACAGTAAAGAACAAATATCCGTTGCCTCATATCGATGATTTGTTTGATCAGCTGAGAGGAGCTACAGTGTTTTCTAAGATAGATTTGAGATCGGGCTACTATCAGTTGAGATTTAAAGAATTCGATGTACCGAAAACTGCTTTCAGAACGAGGTACAGACATTATGAATTTTTAGTGATGCCTTTTGGACAAACAAATGCTCATGCAGTGTTTATGGATCTGATGAATCGCATATTCAGACCATATTTAGATCGTTTTGTTGTGGTGTTCATTGATGATATTTTGATTTATTCATGTGATGAGACACAACATGCTGAGCATTTGAGAATTGTGCTACAAACCTTGCGTGAGAAACAATTGTATGCTAAGTTTAGCAAATGTGAGTTTTGGTTGCGAGAGGTTGGGTTTCTGGGGCATGTTGTATCAGCTACGGGAATACGAGTTGATCTAAGTAAAATCTCTACTATATTAGAATGGAAGCCTTCGAGAAATGTGTTTGAAATCTGTAGTTTTCTAGGACTAGCGGGATACTATAGATGATTTGTAAAAGGCTTCTCGATGATTGCGACTCCGTTGACGAAGTTGCTACAGAAAGATGTTAAATGTGAATGGTCAGAAAAGTGCCAGCAGAGTTTCGATCAGTTGAAAGCGTTGTTGACAGAGGCACCAGTGTTAGTTCAGCCTGAATCAAGCAAAGAATTCATAGTTTATAGTGATGCATCATTGAATGGTTTGGGTTGTGTGCTGATGAAAGAAGGTAAAGTCATTGCTTATGCTTCGAGGCAGTTAAAGCTGCAAGAAAAGAACTATCCAACACAAGACCTTGAATTGGCAGCGATTGTGTTTGCATTGAAGATTTGGCGTCACTATCTATTTGGTGAGAAATGTCATGTTTATACCGATCATAAGAGTTTAAAGTACTTGATGACTTAGAAAGAATTAAATTTGCGACAGAGAAGATGGTTAGAATTGTTGAAAGACTATGAACTTGTAATTGATTATCATCCGGGTAAAGCTAATGTTGTAGCTGATGCTTTGAGCCGAAAGTCTATATGTGCTTTGCGAGTAATGGATGCTCAGAAAGAACTGTGTGATGATAGTGCGGCTTTGGCCGAGTTTAAAATAAAGCCGATATTTGTACGTCAGATTTGTGATGCCCAGAAAAATGATGTTGAAATGATGGCTAAACGAACTCAGTGTGAATTGAATGTTGATTCAGAATTTCGAGTTGATAGTGATGATTGTCTAAGATTTAGAAATCAGATTTGTGTTCTGAAAAATTTAGAATTGATTCTGATGATTTTAAAAGAAACTCACAATAGTCGTTTGACTATTCACCCGGGGAGTACGAAAATATATAATGATTTGAAACAGTTCTATTGGTGGCATGGTATGAAACGGGACAACTATGACTTTGTGTCGAAAGGTTTAATTTGTCAGCAAGTTCAAGCTAAACATCAAGTTCCGTCTGGTTTGTTACAGCCGATCATGATTCCTGAGTGGAAATGAGAGAGAATTACGATGGACTTTGTGTCGGGATTGCCTTTATCTCCGGGAAAGAAAGATGTGATCTGGGTGATAGTTGACAGATTGACAAAATCAACTCATTTTGCTCCGGTAAGAATAGATTATTCACTTGATAGATTGGCTGAATTGTACATTGCTGAGGTTGTGAGATTGCACGGGGTGCCACTATCTATAGTGTCTGATAGAGATCTGAGATTTACCTTGCGGTTTTGGAAGAAATTGCAAGAGGTTTTAGGCACAAAATTGCATTTCAGCACTGCATTTCATCCGCAAACGGATGGACAATTCGAGCGGATTATTCAGGTTCTCGAAGATATCTTGAGGTGTTATATTCTGGAATTTGAAAATATGTGGGAAAATCATTTACTGTTGATAGAGTTTGCGTATAATAACAGTTTTCAATCTAGCATCAAAATGGCACTGTATGAGGCTCTTTATGGTAGAAAATGCCAAACTCCATTGTATTAGATTGAGCTGAGTGAGAATAAGATTCATGGGGTTGATCTTATAAAAGAGACTGAGCAGAAAGTGAAAGTGATTCATGATAGCTTCAAAGCGGCTTCAGATCGTCAGAAGTCTTATGCAGACTTGAAACGGAAGGATATCGAATTTGAACTTGGTGACAAAGTGTTTTTGAAAGTGTCTCTGTGGAAGAAAATACTTCGATTTGGCCGAAAAGGCAAGTTAAGTCTAAGGTTCATAGGACCGTATGAAATCATTGAACGAGTTGGGCCAGTTGCTTATATATTGATGTTGCAACTTGAGTTAGAAAAGATTCATAATGTGTTTCATGTGTCGATGCTTTGACGGTACCGATCTAATCCATCTCATGTGATTGCTCCTACTGAAGTTGAAATTCAGTCAGATTTATCGTATAGTGAAGAACCAATTCGAATTTTGGCACGAGAGACCAAAGAGTTGAGAATAAAACAATTTCCTTAGTGACATTATTGTAGCACAAGCACGAAATTGAAGAAGCTACGTGGGAGCCTGAGAATGTTATGAGAGAGCAATATACACACCTATTCACTGGTAAGATTTTTGGGGACGAAAATCCCCAAGGGGGAGTTGTAACAGCCCAATTTAGACCCTAGTCAGAATAGTGGTTTCGAAACCACAAATCTGAGGTCAGAATAATATTTTAATGTTCTTTTTGGTGTTGATTATGTGTGATATACCCTATGTGAAAATTCAGTGTGGTAATTTTATCGACTGTGTGCTGAATTAAGAGAAAGGACTTACTCGCGTAAAGTATAAAAGTTGTGTGCTGATTTATAAGTACCTAAGTGTTATCTTTTAATGTGGAGGCCTTATGAGGCAAATATGCCATAAATATGATAGTGGATGGCAATGGACAAATGTGACCTTAATGTTTAGATGTTTTATTTATTAATTAAAAGGCTAATTTAGTAAATGGCTTAATAATAACATATATGTTATAATAAAACAAAAAGAGAAAGATGAAGCCATATTCATCTTTTCTTTCACCGAATATTAAAGAAGAAAGAAGGGGTTTTAAGCTTTGGCATTTTGGGCTAGCAATTGGCTTGATTCAAGGTTAGATTTTGTTCGGTTTTTGATAATTTCTACGTTTTGATAATAGTTGCTTCGTGCTCTAGCTAACCCATGTTGTAACTTTGTAAATTGATGATGTCTTTGTGATGAGCCATTGATGAATACTTGAGCTATGTGTTAGTTGAGAGTGAAATATGAAAACTTGGTGTTGGGTTAACATAGTTGGTATTGGGATTTTTAGTGAAATTGAGCATTTTAGGCTTAATTGAGAAAATGAGAAATTAAAGGATTAAAATGTAAAATAAATGAAATGTGTGGGCTTAAATTAGCATGGGAAGAATTCGGCTAAGCTTGTGTGAGTAGGAATTTGATGTATTATGTGATTTTGCGAATTAGGGACTAAAGTGTCGAAATGTGAAAATGTGAGGGCTATTTTGTAAAATGCCCTAAATAGGTGTGTGTGGACTAAATTGAATGAATTGGTGATTGAATGGATTGAATTTGAATGTGTATAGACGAAGAAATGAGAGGTTTGGGTCGAGATCGAGGCAAAGACAAAGTGCTCGATTAATCGACGGTTTCAGTATTTCGACGTCCGAGGTAAGTTCGGACATAATACGTGTATTTAGCTATGTTTAATGCTATGAAATGAATGGTATGATATTATTGAGTTATGCATGCTATGTTAGAGCTTGAGTTATGTGGCACTAAGTGTGCGTATTTGGAAATGTGACTGATACGATTAGCACTATGTGTGTGGAATAATATAAGCTTCGGCTTTGTGGTTGGCACCATGTGTGCGATACCGATTTAAGATCGGTTTGATATAGATGCACTATGTGTGTGATTCTAATTAAGCTTTGGCTAACTATTTGGGCACTAAATGTGCGATTGAACCGAATAAGGGATGAAAGTTGACCGAAATGAAATAGTGACTGTTGAGTAGCAAATGTAATCGACAACTAAGTGTTGGCTAAAGGACATTCGGAACCTATGTGGTGGATGAAAATATGAATTAGTTATGGAAGGTTGATTGAACAAATTAGTTTTGGATGGTATGATATATGTGATTGTGAAATAATCTATGTGATGGTTTGCTTTAGTATAATGTATTATGTTACGAACTTACTAAGATTTTTGAAAGCTTACTGTGTGATTGTTTCTCTATTTTACAGTGTCAGTAAAGCTAGCTCGGATCTGGGAATCGTCAGCATCTCTATCACACTATTGGCAGTCTATTTTGGTACCTTTGGAATGATGTATATAGTTGAAATATGGCATGTACAGGCTAGTTGTTTTGAAACATAATTGAGATGTGTAAATAGCCATGTGTTGTGGCTAGATATATGTTGGCTATTGCATATGATGCATATTATGGTTTGGCTTGTTGGTAGGGAAAATGTATTATGAATGGTAAGCATAGTGATGGATTTATGCTAGTATGATCTAGTGATATTGAGGATGAATCATGTTTGGTAATGTATGTGTTTAAGTTGTGCAAATTGGTTTATAAGTTAACATGATAAGAAATAAGATTGGATGGGATGATATGTTGACTATTTGACATGTATTTGGTTGTCAAATTGTGTGAGAAAACATGCTTAATTGTGCTTGTAGGGTTGACCCTTGTATGGGCGGCAAATTGGCCTTGCAAATGGCCTATTTTGCATACATGGTCAAGGGACACGGGCGTGTGCCTCTGCCGTGTGGTTTAAGGACCACTTTTAGGTGTGTCTGGATAGGGTACACGGCCGAGGCCCACAGGTGTGCATGGTGGCCGTGTGATCAAGTCAGTAGCTTGCCTAATAACACACGGTCATGGCTCACGGGCGTGTCTAGTGGCCGTGGGGATAAGTCAGTATGTATGCTCTGTTATGACACGGCCTGGACACATGGGTGTTTCTGGTAGCCATGTGAGGCACACAGCTTCACTACACGGGCATGTGACCTCAACAGATTTGAAGAATGTTTGATTGTTTGAAAACTTTCATAAGTGTTCGGTTTAGTCCCGACCTCTTTCTAACACGAGTATAAGGTCTCGAAGACCTAAATAAGGGACTATATGCTTGTATTTGGGCATGTTCAATTGATGATTGACTTTGTGTCATGAAATGGATGTGAAAAGTTCTGATTGTCTGGTAATGCCTCTTAACCCTATTCTGACGACGGTTTCAGATTAGAGGTGTTACAGATCTCGTACGGCCCAATGAAACGCAGACTCAATTTTTCTTTCCGACCAAATCTAAGGATTTTCTTCCACGGAGATACTTTCAAAAACACTTTGTCACCGATTTGAAATTCAATATATTTTCATTTCAAATCTACGTACGATTTCTGACGATCTGAAGCTGCTTTCAAACAATCATGAATTACTTTCACTTTCTCTTCGGTTTCTTTAATCAAATCAACACTGTGAATATGTTTCTCGTAAGTTCAATCCAGTACAACGGATTTCGACATTTACGACCACATAAAGCTTCACACGGTGCCATCTTTATACTCAATTGAAAACTGTTATTATACACGAATTCAACCAATGGCAAATATCTCTCCCAGTTGCCTTCGAATTCCAAAACACAACAACGAAGCAAATCTTCGAGAATCTGAATTTCTTTCTTAGACTGGCACCCGTGTAATCTAACAATCTCAGATATGTACAGTTCAGTTAATTTATCAAGTGAATAATCGGTACGTACCGGAATAAAATGTGCAAATTTCGTTAGTCGATCGACGACAACCTGAATTGCATCTTTCTTTTTCGAAGACAAATCCCAATACAAAATCCATAGCCACTCTATCTCATTTCCACTTCGGTATCATCACAGGCTGAAGCAAACCTGAAGGCACTTGATGTTCATCTTTCACTTGCTGACAAATCAGACATTTCGATACAAACTCAGAAATGTCTCATTTCATACCCGACCACCAATACAGTTGGTTCAAATCATTGTACATTTTAATACTTCCAGGATGAACGGATAAACAACCACTATGTGCCTCGTGTAAAATTTTCTAAATTAACTCTAAATTTTTCAGTACACAGATTCTATCTCGGAACATCAAACAATCATCGGATCTGATTTGGTAGTCTGAATCACTAGTCGACTCACACTGAACTCGTTTGGCTTTCAATTCATTATCACATTTCTGAGCTTTACAGGTTTGCTGAAGAAATAACGGTCTCGCTTTTAACTCAGCTACAATCGAACATTCATCAAACAAATTTAACTATGTATTCATCGCACTCAAAGCAAATAATGACTTTCTGGTCAGAGCATCAGCAACCACGTTCACTTGCTCAGGATGATAATCAATTACTAGCATAATCTTTTAGTAATTCAAGCCATCTTCGTTGTTGCAAATTCAAGTCTTTTTTAGTCATTAAATATTTTAAACTCTTATGATCAGTAAAGATGTGGCATTTTTCATCGTACAAATGATGACGCCAAATTTTCAATGCAAAAACTATAGCAGCCAACTCTAAATCTTGCGTCGGATAGTTCTTTTCATGCAGTTTCAACTATCTGGAAGTATGAGTTATCACTTTTCCCTCTTGCATCAATACACAACCCAAACCGTTCAGTGACGCGTTGCTATAAATCACAAATTCTTTACCCGACTCAGGTTGAACCAACACTGGTGCCTCAGTTGACAATGCTTTCAATTGATCAAAGCTTTGTTGACATTTTTAGACCATTCAAACTTTACATCTTTCTGAAGCAGTCTGGTCATCACTGTAGCAATCATCGAGAATCCTTTGACTAAACATCGATAGTAACCAGCCAATCTCAGAAAACTTCTAACCTCAGATACATTTCTAGGTGGTTTCCAGTCAATAATTGCAGATATCTTGCTCAGATAAACTCTGATGCCTTCCACAGAAACAATGTGCCCCAAAAATCCAACTTCCTGGAGCAAGAACTCAATTTGCTGAATTTAGCATACAGTTGCTTATCTCTCAAGGTCTACAACACAATCTTCAAATGCTCGGCATGCTCAGACTCATGTCGTGAATAGATCAGTATATCATCAATGAACAAAACAACAAATCTACCTAATTACAGTCTAAAGATCTGATTCATCAAATCCATAAAAATGGCAAGAACATTAGTTAGTCCAAAAGGCATAACAAGGAATTCATAATGTCCGTACCTCGTTCTGAACGCAGTTTTCGATACATCTGAGTCTTTAACTCGCAACTGATAATAACCCAATCTCAAATCAATCTTTGAAAACACTGTTGCACCTTTCAACTGATCAAACAAATCATCTATTCTTGGCAACAGATACTTATTCTTTATCGTAACTTTTTTGAGCTGACGATAGTCAATACACATTCTCATTGACCTGTCTTCCTTCTTAACAAACAATACTAGCACACCCCAGGGCGAAAAACTCGGTCGTACAAAACCTCTATCTGTTAACTCTTACAACTGAGCTTTCAACTCGGTTGTATCCATTCTATACTGAGCTATAGATATCGGTGAAGTTCCCGGTACTAATTCAATAGCAAACTCAACCTCTCTGACTGGTGGCAACCCAGGCAATTCTTCTGGAAATACATTCGGATATTCACAAACTACAAGCATTGATTCAATCTTCTTTTCAGATACTTTGGCATCTAAAACATATGCTAGATACGCATCGCAACCTTTTCTCACATATCTCTGAGCCGACATCGATGAAATCCTTATAAGCAACCACTTGACTCATCAGATTCAATCCAAAGAATTTCATTATTCTTACATTTCAATTCTATAATCTTTCGACTACAATTTACAACAGCATCATGCAGAGTCAACCAATCCATTCCCAGAATTACATCGAACTCATCAAATGGCAAAAGCATCAAGTCAGCCGGAAAACAATAACCTCGAGTCATTAAAAGACAATTCTTGCAAACTTTATCAACTAGAACACACTTGCCTAAGGGGTTCGATACTTTAATCACAAACTCAATAGACTCGACAGACAAACTCTTATTAAACAACAAATTCATACATATTTATGAGTGTGTCGATCCAGGGTCAATTAAAGCAATCACATTAGTATCATAAAGAGAAAATGTACCGGTAATAACATTTGGGGACGACGCTTCTTCACAAGTGCGAATAGCGTAGGCTCTAGCAGGTGCTTTGGCCTCGGACCTTACAGCTGAGTCCCTAGTTATACCTCTACCACTGGATACATTTCTCGTATTTCTCGAGGGTCTCCCTCTCACAGTCGTGTTACTCAATCTTGCATTTTGAACTATTTCTTTCTCGGATAATTCTGGGCAATCTCGAATAAAGTGATCTGGCGAACCACATTTGAAGTAAGCTTTACTACTCTTATTCCAGCATTCACCAAAATGTCGTCTCCCATACTGTTGACACTCGGTTTTGTTATTTCTCACGCTGCCAACACTCAATACAGAAGTAGCTTGAGTTTTAGAATTTACATGTTGATTTCCACGGCCTCTGTTCTGATATCCCACTGATGCATTTGGTCGACTAAATGAATCTCGAGATTTCATTGATGGAGAATGATAAGATTTATTCATTGGTATTTTTCTCAAATCTCTAGCTTCAGAATCAACTTTCTTCATTTCTCGGCTGAAATCTTTGGCTTTGCAAGCCCGATCAACTAATACAACGAATTCTTTCAAATCTAAAATTTCGACCAGAAGTTTAATGTCCTCGTTCAACCCGTCAACAAAATGCTTGCACATAATCTCTTCAGTAGAAACATACTTCCGAGCTTACTTGCTCAACCGTACAAATTCTCTCTCGAAAATATTCAGCCGGTGTGCAAGACAGCTCATCAAACACTCGAATCATTGTAACAACCCGATTTTGGGTCTAGTCAGAACAATGATTTCGGGACCATAAATCCGACGAAGAAAATTTTATTTTTATTATATTCTTATATTCTACAGTTTTATGGAATGATTTTTTGAAAATTTCGTTCGAAAATTTTGACGTTTGGGCACTAAATTTAATCAAAAGGACTAAATTGCAAAAAGTGTAAAACTTGAATTCTATATGTTAGACGTGTCCAATTGCTATAATATTTTAATTTAGAGGTCCTTAAATGCTAATTAGACCATTGGTTAAGTTAGTGGACAAAAATGAACATGGTTTGGTATGTTTTCAAAGTTTTTCATTAAGGGCATTTTGATAATTTGGTTATTAAAAGAATTAAAAAGATAAAATTTTTCCATCTTCTTCTTCCTTGGCCGAATCTTACATGGAGAAGATATGGCTAGGGTTTTTCAAGCTTCCAAGTTCGATTGTAAGTCTGTTCTTGCCCCGTTTTTAATGCTCTTTACATTTTTGAAGTCGTTGTAACTCGATCTATCTAGTTCTATCATCAATTTGGAGAGATATCAAGGTATAAAATTTTACTCATGTTGAACATGTATGTATTTTGATGTTTGATGGTAGAAAATGCATGTTTGTTGATTGTTAAACGACTTTTGCTAAGTGATTTTTGGTAAAAATGCCTAAAAGGTCCTATTTGTAAAAGTTATAAAATATGGTGCAAAAATATGAATAAATGAAAATTGTGGGATGTTATAAGCATGTATAAGGTTCGACTAGGCATGGGTATTGAAGAAATTAGGTACATTTCATTTTACGAGCCTAGGGACTAAAATGTAAAATGTCAAAAGTTTAGGAAAAAATGTAATTTTTTTTTCAGAATGTGATTTTGGGCTGATTTGAATAGTATAATGATTGAATAACTTAAATGTGATATTATAGATCAAGAAAAACGAGGTTTGGACCTAGAATAGGGGAAAAACGAGTATTTGACGATTTAGTCCTTTTTGTCATTTTTATGCCTAGGTAAGTTCGTATGTTTAATAAGAATTAAATTATATTTGTATAAATGCTTAATTGATATAATTGTGGTAATGTTATATTATTGAAATGAAATGTGAATGCTATTGAGTACGATACTACGGAAATGATCGATGGAGATTCGGTACAGCGAAAGTCCCGGTTGAACCTTAGGAATAGATATGATATAAATGTCATGACACTAGGGTTACTGAGATTATGTGTAAGACCAAATCTGGGATATGGCATCAATATGAGACTTCGTGTAAGACCATATTTGGGATGTGGCATCGATATGAAATTTCGTGTAAGACCATAGCTGGGCTATTGGCATCGATACGAGATTACATGTAAGACTATATCTGGGATATGGCATTGGTACGGTACTGTGTGTACAAGATCCCCGAGTATCCTTTAGTACTCCAAATGGTTTAACGGGAAATTCAACGAGTATGTCAAAGAAGAGAAAGAGTATGTAAGTATTACGAATTGATATCGGTATGTATGTAAATTTTGTAAGTATTGGCTTCATGCAAATTGTGATTATGGAAGTATGAAAAGATATGAGCTTTAAACAATTGAAAGATGTTAAAGTATATGCTTGAGAGGTGAATACTAGTAATTAATGTGCATGTTTATTATAAGGTATGAAATGATTGGTTGATTGTGGTAATTTGTTATAATGGAGAGATTACGGTTATTAGGTAATGCCAAAACATGTTAAATTATGCTTATAAGTTGATAGAGTAAACCTTATGATTGAATGAAAATTATAACTATGAGCTTTACAGAAATTTGTATTATCTTGTGTTTAAATTTTTGAACTTGTTAAAAGATTTATAAGAGTTACTTATTATTTTCGTACGGACTTACTAAGCTATATATATAGCTTACCCCCTTCCTTTCGAATGTCTCATAGGGTCATTGAGCTAGCTCGGGTTGGAGTTCGCCGGATATCCTATCACACTATCAAGCTGTCATTTTGGGTATAAATAAATTCAATTATTTTAAGTCTATGGCATGTATAGGGACTTATTCATTTTGTTAAATGTGTCATTGTGATTGTAGCCAATGTGTTGGTTTGTGATTGTCAAAGGTTTGCTTTGCTATTTGGCCATGTAAGTTGGCTCATATTGGCTAACATGGTTGTAAGCCTAAGTATATTCATATATGTGTCAATGTCTATGGTGATATGATCATGGTATGCTTGGTGAATGTGAAATGTTTGGAGTTGTGATTTATAGCATGATTGTGTGATTTTTGGAAATGGGACCTATTGTTGAGATGAGGAATTTGAGTATCAATTGGTAACTTGAAAGTAGTTGAATGAAGTCTAATGAATATGAAATTTGTATGTTTGATTTAGGGCTTAATAAATGTAGTGAATAGGTTAGACAAGGATATAAAGTTGATATGTTTTAACCATGAATGTGGAATCTTGCATGAATTGGTGTGGAAAGGTTGATGTTCTAATCGTGATAAATAATGGCATGAGAATGACATGTTATTGTCTTGGTTGTGGTTATTTGGTTGCTCTCACATGCTTGATTTTGTGCCATGAGATGTTGTATAGATGTGTGCAAGTGAGGCTGGCAAAATGGCTTGGTAAATAGCCTTATTTTTGTCCACATGGGTAGACACACGGGCGTGTGTCTAGGCCGTGTGTGACACATGGTTTGCCCTATAGGCATGTGATCTGCCTGAGTGTCCACTACACCTTAATTGTTGCAAAATAGAATGTCCAGAATTGAGTACGCAGACAGAAACACGGGCGTGTGTCTTAGCCATGTGTGCTACACGGCCTAGCACACGGGCGTGTGTCTCAGCCTTGTGTGCTACACTGCCTAGCACACGGGCGTGTGTCTTAGCCGTGTGTGCTACACGGCCTAACACACGGGAGTGTGGCACGGCCGTGTGGCACAAGTCAGAGAGTACCCCTAAATCGAACATGGTCTGAAGCACAGGCGTGTCCCTTGGACCACACAGGCGTGTGAACCCTACAACATGAAAATTTTTCTAAGTTTTGTAAAATTTTCTAAAGTTCCCAATTTAGTCCCGAACAACCTCCAAAGCATGTTTTGGGCCTCATAGGCTCGTAATAGGGACTTCATGATCGAATATGAATGGTTTTTAATTTGGACGCAAATTTTATGACTCGAAATTGTGTGATTGCTTGTGATGTGAGTCCGGTAATGCCTCGTACCATGTTCCGGCGTCAAATATGGGTAAGGGGTGTTACAATCGTATTTTTAAGCCAAAACTCAGCTTTCTTAGGATCATCATCAACATTAGCTCTGAACTCTTCAACCCCTTGTTTACGAATCTTATCAACGGAAGGCTTGTTCAATCTTAAAAGCTCGACTCCTTGAGTAGCTACGGGTACAGGTTGAGGATCAGGAGGGGTGGAGGTTGTTGAGCAGCCAGGTTCGTTCGAATATATTGAGTGAACCACTCATTCATCATATGGAGAAGGCTTCTGTAGCCTCTCCTCCCTATCTACTCGTCACGGGTCTAAAATCAGATGGCACTGTCCCTTGGGCAGGAGCAAGCGCATTACTCTCAACCTCATCAGCTATAGCTCGATTAGGATCCATTACTATATGAAAACACATTTTAAAATGTCAGGAATCATCACACTATCACAGTTTATATATGGCATGCATAGCTAGACTCTCACACACGCTACGTTAGTCCTAGAATCGACTAAATCGTAGCTCTGATACCAATAAATATAGCACCCTTCACTCGTATTCAACGCTGAAATAGGGATAATGAGCATTATCGGACTTACAACTCAATCATACATACTATCAGCATACATTTCATCAATTCAAACATTCATCAATCAACCTCAATCAATATGTCTCTAATACGAGCCTACGAGGCCCTAAGCATGATTTGGGCGTGGTTAGGGACTAAATTGATAACTCGAAAAATTTTCAACACCTATAAATTTTTTCTCTAAAACAGGGGACACACGCCTGTGTGGTCAGGCCATGTGTCTCACACGGCCACCACACACGCTCGTGTCACAGGCCTTGTAGACATTCGAAATAGGAACACATGGTTGTGTCCCAGCCTGTGTCCTACCTCGTATCCAAATGTAGAAAACAGAGTAATTCTTTGTATATTTCTATATATCATACAATAAAACATATTACATCTTTATACAAAACCATGTCTCTAATTTAGGAAACTCTAAAATAGAAAAGAAATTAATAGAGATATGATTCCTTAGAATAAGGGATTGTAAATATTTTCAAAATCCCTTAACTAAGGAAAGATAATCCTACAGAGTCTCTTTATTAAAGGGATGATAATTCCTACACTCCCCCTCAAGCTGGAGAATATACATTGTATAATCCCAGCTTGACTAGGAATTTATTGAACACAGGCTTTGGTAAAGCCTTAGTAAGAATGTTTGCAATCTATCCTTCTGAAGGAATGTATGAAAGAGTGAATGTCTTTTTGTTGATGTGGTCAGCAATGAAATGCTTATCAATCTCCACATGCTTTATTCTGTCACGTTGGACTAGGTTCTTGGTAATCTGAATAGCCGATTGATTATCACACAATACTTCAAAGTGATCCTTCTGATTAGTGCCAAGTTCTTTTAGCAATTTAAGTAGCCAAATTCCTTCTCATATTCCCAAAGCTAGTGCTCTAAATTCAGCTTTAGCACTACTTCTTGAAACAATAGATTGTTTTTTACTTCTCCAAGTTGTAAGGTTACCCCAAACAAAAGTGCAGTAGCCACTAGTGGATCTTCTTTCAGTGAGATCTCCCGCCCAACTAGAGTCTGTAAAAATCTTAATAGTTATGTCTTGTGTCTTCCTAAACATTAGACCATGTCCTGGAGTTTTCTTCAAGTACTTGAGAATTCTATTTGCTGCTGCCATATGCTCTTCAGTAGGATTAGTCATGTGTTGACTTATCACATTTATAGGGAAGGCTATATCTGGCCTCGTCAAGGATAAGTAAATAAGTTTCCCAACCAATCTTTGAAATTTCTCTCTGTCTACTAAAGAATCATCTTTTTTGTTGAATTTCAAGTTTGCCTCCATTGGTGTATCAGTTGGCTTACAACCAAGAGAACCAGTTTCTTTGAGTAAATCGAGTACATACTTCTTTGATTTATCACAAGTCCTTATTTTGATCTTGCCACCTCTATTCCTAGGAAATATCTTAGCTTTCCCAAGTCCTTGGTTTCGAATTCCCTATTTAACAGCTTCTTCAAATTGCTAATTTCTTCCTCATCATCTCCAGTAAGAAATATGTCATCAACATACACAATTAGGATAGCTTTTTTATTTGTAGAAGTTACCTTGATGAAAAGTGTATGATCGGCAAGGGACTGCTTGTAGCCATTTTTAAGAATAACTTTAGTAAACCTCTCGAACCACGCTCTGGGTGATTGTTTTAGCCCGTATAGAGACCTGTTGAGCTTGTACACCTTGTTGCTACCTTCAACAGACTTTAAGCTAGGTGGTAATTTCATGTAAACTTCTTCCTCTAGCATGCCATTAAGAAATGCGTTTTTTACATCAAGTTGGTGTAATTACCAATCGCAATTTACAGCCAAACTTAGGAGTACACAAACAGTGTTAAGCTTTACCAGGGGTGCAAACATTTCTGTGAAATCTATCCCATAACTTTGCGTAAAGCCTCTAGCCACCAGTCTAGCTTTGTATCATTGGATGCTTCCATTGGAGTTGTACTTTATAGCAAAGATCCATTTACAGCCAACAGCCCTTTTTCCTTGAGGAAGGTTTGTAACTGTCCAAGTAGAATTTTTCTCTAGTGCTCCAATTTCCTCTTCAACAGCCCTTCTCCATTTAGGATCCTTTAGAGCTTCAGCTATGCTTGTGGAAATCTGTTCTTTATCCAAGGTTGTTGTAAATGCTTGAAAAGAAGGCATCAAAGAATTATAGCCAGCAAATTTTTCTATAGGATGCTTGGTGCATTGTCTAACCCCTTTTCTAATAGCAATAGGAAAGTCATCTAGAGTAGGGGACTTACTGATTTCTTCTTCCATTCTGGCAGCTGGACCCAAATCCAATTCTCGGCAAGAATCAGATTGCAAAACAGTCTCAGGGATATTTTTCTTTTTTCTTGTGTAGACACGAAGTTGTTTGGGTGGTGATGTTTCCTGAAGATTGTCAATGGGAGTAGGTGTATTTTCAGGAGGGGTAGTGATAGGTGTAACAGGAGAATTAATCGGAGTAGTCGTAGGTGACAAATTTGTAGGTAAAGGTAAAATTGGTGGCAATTTTGAAGGTTGAAAATGGAAATTAGGAGAAGATACCTGATTTGGCTGAAAATCACTCCATGTCTCCTCCTGAATTTCAGCCTGTTTGAAATAGGGATCCTGTTCATAAAAAGTGGTATCCATAGTGGTAAAAAATCATTTAGAAGGAGGATGAAAGCATTTGTATCCCTTCTTAAGTGAAGAATATCCAACCAGTACACATTTTAAGGACTTAGGGTCTAACTTGGACTTATGAGGAGCAATATTTTGGATAAAAACTGTACAGCCAAAGATTTTAAGTGGCAAAATTGAGGAGATAGGCTTAAAATGAGGAAAGTGCTGCAAAAATATAGATTGAGGTGTTTGAAATTTTAAAACCTTACTAGGCATTCGGTTGATTAAATAGGTAGCCGTTAATAAGGCTTCCCCCACAGATATTTAGGAACATTGGTAGTAAATAGAAGGGAGCGAGTAACTTCTAGGAGATGCCTATTTTTCCTTTCGGCAATGTCGTTCTGTTGTAGGGTTCCAACACAAGAACTAAGTTGAACTATGCCCTTGTCCCTGAAAAAATTACCCAAAGACCTAGCAAAAAATTCACTGCCATTATCAGATTTAAAGAGCTGGATTTTAGCCCCAAATTGAGTGAGAACCATTGTATAAAATTGGGCACAAATATTAGTAGTTTCAGATTTGTCTTTTAGCAAATAAGTCCAAGTTATCCTACTATGATCATCAATGAAAGTGATAAACCACTTACTATGATCAGCATTCTTCACCCGAGAAGGGCCCCAAATATCACTATGGATCAAAGTGAAAGGGTGAGAAGGCTTGTATGGAGAAGGAAAATACGAAGATCTAGTATGTTTAGCAAGAGAACAAACTTTTCAAGGAAAAGAGTTTGGCCTTTTATTAATAAATAGATCAGGAAACAATTTAGCAAGGTATTGGAAACTAGGATGGCCTAAACGTCAATGCCATAACAGAACAGTATCAACTGTATTTAAAGCTGTAAAAGATTTGGAGATCTCGGGTTTAGTTGAGAAAGGGAGGATGTAGAGACCATTCTGCAAGCTGGCCTTACCAATCATCTTCTTCGAGTTCAGTGCCTGCAAAGTATAATCAAGATCGTTAAAGATTGCGAAGCAGTTCAAATCCGAGGAAATTTTACTTACGGGAATGAGATTGCAAGCCAGAGTTGGTACAAAGAGAACATTATGAAGTGCAATCTGATCATTGAGAATAACAGTTCCATGGCCTTCTTTTTGCATAAGGAACCATCAACTGTTTTGACAGCTTTACCAAAGGTTTGGAAAAAATTGTGAAATAAGGCCTTATTACCAGTCATATGATCCGTAGCATCAGAATCAAGGATCCAATTAGGAGTGACCTGAGAGGAAAACAATGCTGTGGGAGAAGGGTTACCTTCTGGTTCTTTCATGACCAGATTACCCGCACTAAACCCCTGAAACTTTCCAAACAATTTTTGAAGTTCAGCAATCTGCTCGTTGGAGAAGCTTGTGACAGAAGTTGCAGCGGCAAGACTGGATTTATTATCTCTGGAGTTCTTTGACTTCCATTCCTGAGGCTTACCATGAAGCTTCCAACACTTTTCCTTGGAGTGGCCAGGCTTTTTGCAATGATCACACTAAGGTCTCCCCCGTTTGGAAGAAGGAGATGATTGGCGTGTCACTAAGGCAGATCCTTCAGGAGTTGAATTCGTTTCATCAAGCATCACACTTCATCGACTTTCTTCCTTCTTGACCATAGAGAAGGCCTTTCGAAGGGAGGGAAGGGGAGAAATAGCCAAGGCCCTGCCGCGAACCTCATCCAGCTCATTATTTAGGCCTTGTAGAAATTGAAATAGCCTTCTTTGAGTGACAATTTGCTGATAAAGGGTAGCATCTCTGGGAACTACCCAATCATGCTGTGCATACAAATCTAATTGCTGCCAAAGAGCGGTAAGGGAATTGTAGTAGAGAGTGACGGGCATGGTGCCTTGCTTTAGCGTGGCTGCTTGGTTTTCAACATGATATAATTCGGCAATATTATCATTGCTAGAGTAGGTTTCGCGGACAACACTCCAAATTTCAGCAGCGGTGTTGTAAAGAAGAAAATTTTTGCTTATACTTGGGGTTATGGAATTAAGGAGCCAAGTCATAACCTGGCCATTGTCACGCATCCACGTAGCAAAACTATTGTCAGGCACAACAGGCTGCTTGATTTCTCTAGTAACATAGCTGAATCTATCTCTTCCCAAGAGAAAAATCTTAACCGATTGGGACCACTCTAGAAAATTGTTGCCATTTAATCTATAGCAGGTGATATTCAGACCAAATGAGTCTAATTGAGCATCAAAACCAGAAAAATTTTCTGGATTTGAGGTAATCTCTGAAGTAGGAGAAGGAGATGTAGGAGAAGAAAATCCTGACATGGTCTAGGGTGGAAAAGAACCGAAACCTAAACTGATACCATGTAGAAAACAGAGTAATTCTCTGTATATTTCTGTATATCATACAATAAAACATATTACATCTTTATACAAAACCATGTCTCTAATTTAGGAAACTCTAAAATAGGAAAGAAATTAATAGAGATATGATTCCTTCGAATAAGGGATTGTAAATATTTGCAGAATCCCTTAACTAAGGAAAGATAATCCTACAGAATCCCTTTACTAAAGGGATGATAATTCCTACACCAAACGAATGAGCTTATTGACTTGGGTCACACGACCAACCACACACCCGTGTGTCTAGCCCATGTGCCATTCGAAGTGGCCACACAAGCCCGTGTACCAGGCAGTGTGCTAGGTCGTGTCAAACCTGTAGGGTATACTGACTTATGTAACACGCCTGTGTGCTAGGCCGTGTGCCAATTAGGGGGTATACTGACTTGTACCACACGGCAGATCACACGCCTGTGTGTGAGACCGTGTGGAGCATACTTACTTCACTTCAATTTCAACACCAGGGGACACACAGCCGTGTAACATGACCGTGTGTCACACACGCCCGTGTCTCTACCCGTGTGGACAAAAATAGGCGATTTTCCAAGCCAATTTTCCACCCAAATTTGCATATACCTACACAGCCAAAATGGCACCAATTCAAAGCATAAATAAACATCCAATTTAGCCACAATTAAGGCTAATTCATACCATATCCTATACCAATAACTAACATGCTTATAACTCATGTTTTTCCCAATCAAAACATACCAAAACATATACACCAATCAACTAGTTAAACCTTTACCAATCATACATTATTTTGTACCATTTCATAAGCATGTTACCAATTCCACAAATAAACAATTTACCATCCATAGTACCTATTATCATCAATCATCACATAACTATCAACCAACTTAATTTACAAGACATAACTATACATATATGTACCATATTCAAACATACCAAACAAACCAAAATAATCCATCACATATGGCTATATATACAAGCCAAAACATAAACATTTACAAGCCAATCCAAATGGCCAATATCCATACCAAAAAAATAGCCAAAAATGACTCAAAATCCCTATACATACCATATACTTAATATACCAAAGTTCAAAGGTACCAAGTTATAGGTGGTAGTGTGAAACGATCTCCGACGATCCCTGAATTCGAGCTAGCTTCAATTTCACTATAAAACACGGAAAAATACACAAACTAAGTTATAAAGCTTAGTAAGCTCATATGTAAACAATGAGCAAATAACACCATTCATTAATCATTCAAATAATGGAAAACAATATACAACAGTTCTATTAAATCTCAAAGCTATCAAATGATCATCCACATAACTTACCAAAGAACTCATCAACTCCATAGTTCCAGTACTTAATTCATTACCATACATACCTGTACCGTCTCTTACCAATCTCATACTCAACCACATCCTTCATTTACCCGTTGAACCATTCAAAATAGAAGTCAGATACTCAAGGTCTCACTCGATAAGTACCTATACCATGGCCCGAAGCCAAATCAATGTAACTTATCCGAAATTCTGATATCATGGCCCGAAGCCAAATCAGTTGATATGCATGGCCCAAAGCCAAATCGATATATCTCGCACCCGAAGTGCTAATAACATGGCCCGAAGCCAACTCAAAGTATACCTAATGGCATGTCACTAGCATCCTAAACTATTCCTAAGGTTCAACCAAGATTCCAATTGTCGAATCTTCATTGAATCATTTTCGAACTTGTCCGTAATCGTATAATCACAATTCATGCTATATCAAAGCATATAAATACATTTGAAATGAAATTATAACATACGAACTTACCTCAGATGTTAAAACGGCGAATTTAGTCGATTAGTCGATAACTTTATCTTTTCCCCGATCCAAGTTCGTATTTCCCTTTTCTTGATCTAAATATATTCAAAATTAACTTATTTAATCATCTATTCATTCAATTTAGTCCAAATCACACTTTAAGACACATTTACACTTTTGCCCCACATATTTCACATTTTTCACAATTTAGTCCTTATTTCATAAAATCACAAATTCATGAAATTTCTTTAATACCCATTATATCCGAATTCTTATAAGACCCCTAGCAGACCATATTTATCACTTTTACACACATTTAACCACTAACTTTACACATTTCTCAATTTAATCCATATTTTGCATTTTCTCTAAAAACCACTTTACAAAACTTATGTATCTAACAACAAGATTTCATATTTCATCATCAAAAATCAAAGGACACATATATTCATCAATGGAAACTTTCAAAATCTTTAACAATTTTTCAAATTAGTCCCTGGGCTAGCTACTACTAGTTGCAATGATCACAAAAACGTAAAAATCATTAAAAAAAGGGATGAAAAATCATACCAATGTAAGATGATTAGCTTGGCCGAATGCCCTAACATGCTCCCATGGTTTTTCTCCTTTAAAAATCAATGAAAGATATGACAGTGGTTGATAAAAATGGTTGTGTTTTAATTTAATCAACTTATATGAGTAATTACCAATTTAACCTTTATAATAAACCATTAATACATATATTAATATGTCCATATATGTCCAGTCAAATGAATAATGGTCTAATTACCACATAAGGAACTTAACTTAAAGGTTCTATAGCTATTAGACACCTTTAGCTATTAGAACTCAAGTTTTACGCTTTACGCGATTTAGTCCTTTTTCTCAAATTGACCATTTAAAAGATAAAATTTCTTAACGAAGTTTTCACACAATCATTCAATCATGCTGTAAACAATAAAATAATAATAAAATAAATATTTCAACCTCGGATTTGTGGTCCCAAAACCACTATTTTGATTTGACCAAAAACGGGTTGTTATAAATTTATCATTCATGCAATCAACAATAATACAACGTTGAAAACCATGCATATTCTTTCCCTGGTCTTATACGAGCATACAAATGCTTTAGAGTCAACTTGAGATCAAATAGGGAACAATTTTTAAAATTTCAAACCAAATACACCATAAATAAATCATTCATGTATTCAATCATGTCAAAAACACCTAGATGTTATGATATACAATTAAATCTAAGACTTAATCAAGCTTACAAAATCTCTTTTGTACGCTGAAGCATGAAATAGGACCAAATTGCAATGTTTTCAGAGTTTTCAGAATAGGTATCGATACCCCATATAGGTACAGATACCATTTTGAGCTTTGTTGTTTTAGAAAAATTGAATTAACAACAAAAGTATCGACACCAGGCATAAAGTATTAATACCTTTGGCAAGGTATTGATACATTATATTTGTATCAATACCATTTTTGTGTTCTATGTTTAAAATTTTAAGAAAGATCACCAATGTATTGGTATCCCTTTTTAATGTATTGATACCTCTAAGCCAAAAATGTCAAAAACTTGTATTTTGGTACCCCTTTCATGCCAAGATATCAACACCCTCAAATGATGCTTAAAAACACACTTATACCCACATAGAAACTAACCAAAACCATTCCAATTCATGTACTTAACCATTTGCAAAAATTATCCAATGCAACCATTCCACAAGTTTACATCAACTTATCGATCCAACCTAACCAAATTCAACTTATTTCATCATGCTTTTAAGTTATTTCATACCCCCATATACCATATCAATTCATCAAGAAATTTGTCATTCATGTACCACATTTATAGCTTAACATATTACCAAACATACACACATATATATATTAACATTAACTTTCTCAAATTCGACCATTAACCAAGATTCAAACCAAACTATCATTTTCAAGAAAACTCATATATATAACACCTATGTCATGCCACATAACCGAGATTAAAATCAACAAAAGTCTACCGAGTCGATAGCAGGATAGTGTGAGCTTCGATGTGATCCGGTTGACTCGTTTTGCAAACTGACAATCTACAGAAAAAGGGAAAACAACTAGGTAAGCATTTCAAATGCTTAGTAAGTTCATATGTGTTAAAATGATAACTTGCCTTGATTTGCAATTAAACGTATCAAACTAATTAACTTGACACAATTTTCCTGACATAACATTTCACAACAATAAGGTGAGTTTATCATATAACTACATCATATAACAAAGAGCATCGAAGTGCTAAGCAAAGAGCACATAAGTATTGAACCCGTACAAGCGCGCAAATAACCCTATTGGCATGTCAATCATATCCTATCCTCTAATACGTTCATTCAAGCACATTTAACACATATAATCATTTCTTTACAATTAAGACCATATCTCACCTTTTGTACCAAATTGTAAACAGTTCAAATTACAATTACACACAAAAATATTTCATAATTATATATACACATTAAAATTACATTTAAATACACCCTATGAACTTAGCTAATCAAATCATCAAACAAGTTGAATCGCCAAGACTAATTGAAAATTTTATCTTTTCCATGGTTATCATCGGTTCGGTTCAATTCTCGATCTATACAATAATTTATTTCAATTTATAAATTTCAAATACCTTATATCATCTTATTATATACATATGTCGATTCAATTTCATCTTTTGAATGTTCCCTAAAGTTTTTCATTTGATTCAATTTAGTCCCTAAAACTGAAATGGTCATAACTTTCAAATTTGAGCTTCGATTTCAAAACCGATCTCAATTTCATCCATCTAAATCCCTCTATTATCTATATTTACAAAAATTTAACATCAATTTTGAAATTTACACACTTTAGTCCCTATATTAAAAAACTAGTAATTTTACTTTACAAACTAGCCATTTTCACTTCTAAGCTTAAAATATAACAATTTAGTACCGATGTCATCAAGTATTCATCAATGAAAACTTTTGAAAACTTAACACTTTTGCAAATTGATACATGGTCTAGCTAAATCAAGCTCCCGAGATCTTAAAAACTTAAAAATTATAAGAAACGGACTTGAAAATACTTACCAATCAAGGGACCAAAGTTGAAAATGTCAAAAACCTATTCCTTCTCTCTTTATTCAGTGAAGAAGACAAGTGGAAGAAGATATGTTTCATTTTCATTTTATTTTACATTTATATTAGGATTAACTATTAATTAATCAATAATTGGTCTAATTAACTATAATAACTAACTTAAATATAATTAACAAGTTTAGTGGAATAAACCAAACATCCACCATAGTTTGTCTATAGTCTATTGGACCAATCGTTGAATGATCCTTCAATTAATTAAAATTTTATAGTGATTAACTTTTACTATTTTTACAATTTAGTCCTTGTACCTTAATTAACTATCAATTTGACAAAATTAAGAGATGAACCTTTAATTAACTTTTATACTAACCTCGTAAATATTATTATTTAATATTTACGGAATCGAATATAAAAAATGAGGTTTCAAAACCATCGTTTCTGACACCACTGACTTTCGGGTCGTTACAAGTAAAGTCACTTTCTATCTTTGAAGGCATTGGATTAAATCAAAACACTGATGGAAGTAGTATTTTATGCTTAGTTTTAGCCTTATTTATAGAGAAGTTATTAGATTTTAACTCTTATGTAAACAAAACTTAAGTTTTACCTAGTTTAAAGTGAACTGAGAGTAACTGAGAGATTGAAAGCTTGATAGAGCACAAATCTATTCCAGTTAGGAACGTTTTTATGTGTGCATTATTTTTGTAAACAATCAAGATAGTCTCTTGAGTTCTAAAACTAAGCTTTCGAGGGAAAGCTTAGTGGGAAAATGATCTAGTTTTTATAGAATGGTAAGGTCGCTAAATTTCTGAGAGTTATACTAGTGTTAGGACTAAAATCATTTATTGTACTATGAGAAAGATAGTGGATCATTGCTCTAGGTAAGGCCCTACAAACATAAACCAAAATTGAACTACGTAAACAATCTTCGTGTTCAACTTTTATCTTTTACGCACTTTTAGTTTGGTGGCTGAAACTGTAACCACAATTCCAAGCGTTATTTTAACCACAATTTATGTTTTGCAAATTATCCCTTGTTTCTACACAGTTAACTCATGATAAATCGTAATATGAACATATTTTAATCCCACATTTAGCATACTTTTGGATGATTTATTCCTTGAATTGTGTAATTTGGTGCTCTTAATCCTTTGTTTTCATGTTTTATATTCAGGAGCGCACTGGAGGATGACAAGAACGAGAAACGGGCCCAAAATGGAGTAAATGGGCCATATCACGAAATCAACACGGCCTGGGCCCTAGACCACACAGTCGTGCCTCCTTAATAGTCTCGAACACGACCTAGCCACGATTCACACGGGCGTGTGCCATGGGCGTGTCTCTGCCGTGAGAAAGAAGAGTTTCACTCGGATTAGGGTACTTAGAGGAAAAGAAAGCCATTCCAAAAGCCTATATAAACACCCTAAAGGCCACCCTTCAGGGGGCGTCCAGCTAGGCCAAAGAGCCGAGCCAGAGTGGCCAGTTTTGTGGAATTTACTCAAAGATATCCTGTTGATTCATCTCAAGAAGCCGGAGTTATACTCAAGACGGAGGATCTCTCCTTCAATTCCTTCAGGGGGTTTTAGGGTTTTCTTATGTTTTGTTTTATCTTTTCTTTTGAGATGTATTCTTTTATTATTATGAACTAAACCCTCAAATACCTGAGGGGGATGAAACCTAAGATGAATCTTGTTATCGTTTGCTGAACTATATGATAAATACTTGATTTGTTCTTAACTATGTGTTCTTAATTCTTGTTTTGGTATTTCCGGGATATTGATTCAAGTATTGATGTGCTTAGGTGGTGGAGCAAAAGTCCTTGCCTAAGAGTAGATCTAGCATAGTTAAGCGGAGTTGCTCGCGCGCCTAAAAATAGGGTGACAAAAATCTGCCGGATTAGGGTCAAACCTAATATGGGAGTCCATAGATCGAGTTAATGCAATTCTAGGGGTTGTAATTAGAAAGAAATTTCAATTAATCAACCTAGGGTTAGACGTTAGTAGCCTCGAAAGATGTATTAATATAAATTAGGGAATCTTACGGATCAAGTCAAGTGAATAAATCGTCTGGTTCAGAGTTAGATAACAAGTGAAGTCTAGGTGGATTCTTTCTCGGGTACTGTCTTAATCAATTGGTTTTTCTCACAAGTATTTCCCCAATTCATTCTATTTGTCTTTGCATCTTTAGCTTAGTTGTTAGTTAATTTTAGATTAGATAACAAATTCCTTTAATTCTTGTTAGTTAATTTTAGATTAGATGACAAATTCCTTTAATTCTTAGGCTAAATAATAAAAATAAAGTTAGTATTAGTACTTTTGGTTCCTTTGGGTTCGACAATCCGGTCTTGCCACAGCTATACTACTGTTCGATAGGTGCACTTGCCTCAATTGTTGTCACAGTTAGTTTTTAGGCTCGATCATTCTTTTTATAAATTTTAAGACTCTGACATACACGATCAAGTTTTTGGCCCCTTTGCCGGGGAACTAAAATATTAAGAACGCTTATTTTTTATTACTTTAGCCATATTATAGTTATTTTCTTTTTACTTTTCTAAATTTTCTTCTATTCTTCTGGCAGGTACCTCTAGTTTATGACTAGAAGGAACCCGAGAGGACCCCTAATTTGCGACAGTGATAATGAAGGTACTGTTCACAGAAATCGTAGAAAAATAAGGCGAAGCTTAAACTATATGGAAGAAGAGCAAGAAGTCGAAATCAATACCACCGAAGAGATGGCTGAGAATTATCCGCTACCTCCAGAGGCGGCCGAACATCATGCTCCTCGAACTATGTATGATTATGCTAAACCTAATTTAACAGGAACTAAGTCAAGTATTATTAGGCCTACTATTGCTGCAAATAATTTTGAACTGAAACCTAAACTATACAGATGATATAACAATTTGTTCAGTTTGATGGTTTGCAGGATGAGGATCCTAACACACACTTAGCGAATTTTCTAGAATTCTGTGATACCTTCAAAATAAATGGCGTTTCCGATGATGCCATCCGTCTTTGGTTATTTCCCTTTTCTTTGAGAAATAAAGCCAAACAGTGGTTGCATTCTCTTCCACGAGTATCAATCACTACATGGGATCAAATGATCGAAAAATTTCTGTTAAAATATTTTTCGCTGGCCAAAATGGCCAAGTTGAGGAATGATATCTATTCTTTTGTGCAAATGGATTTAGAGACACTTTACGTTGCATAGGAGAGATACAAAGATCTATTGAGAAGGGGTCCACACCATGGATTACCCTTGTGGCTACAGGTCCAAACTTTTTACAACGGTGTGAACCCTTCAACTACACAATTGATTGATTCAGTCGCCGGTGGAACTGTGAATAACAAAACTCCTAAGGCTGCCTACTAGTTTATAGAGGAGATGCCACTGAATAACTATCAGTGGCAAGTCATAGGGACGAAGCCAACAAAAGCAGCCGGAGTTTTCAACCTCGACGCAGTCACCATGCTATCAAACCAGGTAGAGATGTTAAATAAAAAGATCGATGGTTTATGTGATTCTTTGCAAGTACATCCAGTTATGCAGTGCAATCTGAATGAAGGTTGGAGGAACAACACAAATTATCCACCTTTCAACACGAGCGCTGAAAACGAACAAGTTCACTAGATGGGTATCAATTTTTTATCTCAAAATAACCCTTATAGTAACACTTATAATCCAGGTTGGAAGAACCACACCAATTTCTCATGGGGTAGTCAAAGAAACCAAAGACAACAATCCTTCCCACAAGAAAAGAAGCCAAACCTTGAAGAAATGCTGACAAAGTTTATAGAGGTGTCAGAACCCTGTTTCCAAAATACCGAAACAATATTGAACAAACAGCAAGCATCAATTCAAGGGCTTAAAGATCAAATTGGATAACTAACTAAGTTAGTTTTTGAAAGGCAACCAGAAAGTTTACCTAAGGAAAAAGAGTAGGTGAAAGCAGTTACACTGAGAAGTGGAAAGGAGTTAGTTGAAACAACGAAGAAGATACCACATAACACAGATAAAGCAATAGATGAGAAAGTTGAAGATGTAACGCCAGTACGCGAAGAATGTAAACCACCAATCCCATATCCGGCAAAGTTGAAGAAAGACCGACTAGATGCACAATACGGTAAATTTCTTGAACTTTTTAAACAGTTACATATTAACTTACCTTTTGTTGAAGCTATTTTGCAAATGCCGACATATGCAAAATTTCTAAAAGAGCTTCTAACAAATAAAAGGAAGTTCGAAGAGATATCAACGGTGGAACTTAATAAAGAATGCTTAGCCATCCTCCAAAACAAGCTACCAACCAAATTAAAAGATCCAAGAAGTTTCACTATTCCCTGTTTAATTGGTAGTTTAAATATTAAGAAAGCACTAGCTGATCTAGGCGCCAGTTTTAATTTAATGCCTTATAAAATGTTTAAACAACTTGGTCTTGGGGAACCAAAACCCACTAGGATGAGTATTCAATTAGCTGACAGATCTATTAAATATCCTAGGGGAGTTATTGAAGATATTCTGGTAAAAGTTGATAAATTTATATTTCCTGTTGATTTTGTTGTGCTTGACATGGATGAAGACATTGAGGTACCTTTAATTTTGGGGCGCCCTTTTTTAGCTACTGCTAGAACTGTTATTGATGTAGGTGATGGTAAACTTGCGCTAAGGGTAGGCAACAAGGAAATTATTTTTCAAATTTACGATACCATGCAATATTCTAGAGAATAAGATGATTCCTGTTATTTTATTGATGCCACTGATCACATTGTTCAAGATTCTTTGCAGGAAATCATACATAACAACATGATGGAACTGTATCTTACACAAGGTAAGGGGGTAGATGATGATATCGATGAATTGAGTTCTAATACATCTTCCTTTAGATAGATGAAAGAAGAGGGTATTGAAATCAACGGTGAACTAAAACAAAAACCCTTTATTGATGAGCCACCAAAATTAGAATTAGAACAGTTGCCAAAACACTTAGAATATGCATTCCTAGGTGATAACTCTACGCTACCAATAATTATCTCTTCAGAACTGGAACCAAGTGAGAAAGACGAGTTGCTACAGGTACTAAAGGAACATAAAAGAGCCATAGCTTGGAAAATTTATGACATTAAAGGAATAAGCCCATCGTTTTGCACCCGCAAAATTTTAATGGAAGATTAGTATAAACCCTGTGTGCAACCTAAAAAATGATTGAATCCCAACATGAAAGAAGTTGTTAAAGCTGAGGTAATTAAACTTCTTGATGCTGGAATAATCTATCCTATTTCTGACAGTTCTTAGGTAAGTCCTATGCAGGTCGTTCCAAAGAAAGGGGGCATGACTGTTGTAGCCAACGAAAATAATGAATTGATTCCTGCCAGAACAGTCACGGGTTGGAGAGTCTGTATTGATTATAGAAAGTTGAACGATGCCACCCAAAAAGATCACTTCCCTTTGCCCTTTATTGATCAGATGTTAGAGAGATTATCTGGGCATATGTACTACTGCTTCCTAGACGGACTCTTCGACTACTTCCAAATCCCGATAGCCTCCAAGGATCAAGAGAAGACAACATTTACATGTCCATACGGTATGTTTGCTCATCTTAGAATGCCTTTTGGATTATGTAATGCTCCTGCTACTTTTCAGCGCTGCATGCTAGCCATCTTTGACGAACTTGTGGAAGACATTATGGAGGTATTTATGGATGATTTTTCGGTATTTGGTAATTCTTTTCATCTTTGCCTTAAAAATCTAAAACGAGTTCTGATGTGATGTGAGGAAACGAACCTTGTTTTAAATTGGGAAAAGTGTCACTTTATGGTTCGAGAGGGGATTGTGTTAGGACATAAAATTTCTAGTAAAGGGATTGAGGTAAACAAAACAAAGGTTGAAACCATAGAAAAATTACCTCCTCCTAGTTCAATTAAGGCTATTAGAAGCTTTTTAGGACATGTTGGATTTTATAGAAGATTTATTAAGGATTTTTTCTAAAATAGCTAAGCCTTTAACGAAACTACTAGAAAAAGATGTACCTTTCAATTTTGATCAAGAATGTTTAGATGCATTTAACATCCTCAAAGATAAATTAATAAATGCTCCAATTATAATTGCACCTGATTGGAATTTACCCTTTGAACTAATGTGTGATGCGACTGATTTTATAGTAGGTGCAGTTTTGGGACAGCGAAGGGACAAGCATTTTCAGCCTATCTATTACGCTAGCAAGATATTAATGGCTGCACAAGAAAATTACACCACCACGGAAAAAGAATTGCTAGCTGTGGTTTTTGCATTTGATAAATTTAGACAGTATTTGATATTATCTAAAGTTGTCGTTTACACTGACCATTCAGCTCTTCATTATCTTTTAACAAAAATCGATACGAAACCTCGACTCATAAGATGGATTTTACTCTTGCAGGAATTTGATCTAGAAATTCAGGATAAGAAAGGAGCTGAAAATCTTGTAGCAGATCATCTATCTAGGCTTGAAAATCCACATATCAAAGAACTAGATGAGAGAGAGATAAATGACTTGTTTCTTGCAGAACAATTATTTGCTATTTCTAACTATAAGGTACCCTGGTTTGCAAACATTGCAAATTACCTAGCTGCTAACATCCTACCAAAAAGGTTAACACATCATCAAAAGAAGCAATTCTTTGCTAATGTGAAAAACTATTTTTGGGAGGATCCTTTTCTTTTTCGTATATGTGCTGATCAAGTAATTTGAAGATGTGTTACAAAAGCAGAAGCAAGCAAGATCTTAGAACACTGCCATTCAGGACCGTCAGGAGGACATTACAGTGGGATCAGGACAGCACACAAAATACTCGAATCAGGTTTTTTTTGGCCCACCTTGTTCAAAGACACTAACTGTAACACCCTTAACCCGTATCCGTCGCCGGATTAGGGTTACAAGTATTACTAAACCTCATATCAAACGATAAGCTTTACAAGACCAATTACTACATCCACAGAATACCATTTCATAATATCATGTATGAGATGTACATTCCATTAAAATTCAATTTATCAACTTGCATAATAATAACATCACTCACATCACCTAATACCTATCTTCAATCAATAAGCAAACCACTATTCACATAGTCATTTATTTTACAAAAGCCACATTCGTAAATGATACTTGACAATTTATCTATGCATATGTATATATGAAACAATTACCAAATGTTCATGCATATATCAATAATATATGTTTGTTACACTTTCCATTTCACTTTCGCTTAGGTTTATTTGATCCATTCACCTACCTAGAATAAGTTGGAATATACCATAGCCATGAGTTTCAACCAAACATTCCAGTAGTGACATGTCACATTCGGCATTAAGCAATTAATAGACATAACATGAGTTTATGGGCACATTTTAGCTAGGCATTTACTTCAAGAACCCTACCATTCATTTCTCATGGCCAAATGCTTACAAGAACAACCCAAGTATTAATTCAAGAATCCTACAAGATAAAAGAATTTTAATGGCTGAATAATCCCCACCATTTTGATTCATTAGGTCGTCACAATATGATTTCCTTATTAATCCAATAAGAGAAAATTTTCATATTAACATCATAAGCAACCAAAATTCATTCATTTATACCATATACACAACCGTGCCAAACAAAGTCTCATGAAACCGCATTTACCAAATAAAAGCTTATAGCATAGTCGGCTATGCTCATCAAAACAACATCTCAAGCTTAATCTAAAAATTCCAACCCAAACATATAGCCATTTTCGTATGGCAATATTACATTCTTTTAGCTAAAGATCAAATCAACTCGAAATGGTTTAACTTATACATGCCATACTTTTAAGTTCATACAAAAAAAAAGTACCAAAGTATCGTTGATAGTGTGATGAGTTTCTAATGCAATCCTCGAGCACGAGATAAACTTTTCCGAAGAGATCTACAATACAAAAACAATCGAAATAGAAGTAAGCTTCCATAGCTTAGTAAGATTTAAGTAATTCATAAGCAATTGGACTAATTCAAGGTTTCTCAACCAACTTCCTTATTATACTCTAGCCGAATAACCAAGAGAACAAAAATAAAATCATAGCAAACACTTATGCAGAAATATTATTATATCCATGTGCATATATTACCATTCCATGCCAACTAATTCACATTCATCACTTCCACTAGCCAAATATCATGCTTCCAATTCTAGCATCCATAAATTTCAAGATTTTTGCAAGTGTATAATACTTTCCTTTAACTACTTACCTTCCATGCACCCTATATGATATTATATCCTATTTCTCCTAGATACATACCAACATTTGCAACTAAATGCAATTAGAGAGCCTCTTACCTGTACATTCATTGGTAGGATAAAATTTAGTAACGTATCACACACTAAGTGCCGTTACTCATTATTTCCGCACACTTAGTGCCAGTTGCTCCGCTAACGTCTCGCACACTCAGTGCCGTTACTCGTTAATTCTGCACACTTAGTGCCTTATGACCGGTATCGCACACTTAGTGCCCGGATATGTACTCATATACCCACTGCCGTTTAATAAACACATCAGTTGTTTAACTTCACATTATGAATTTCAAACATGTAATTTAACCATCAAACATGTAATTATATTGAAAGAATCCATACCTCAATTTGGCACCTTGTATTCGACCAAATTATTAATTATGCCATAATATTACAATTGCATATCACCAAGCCAAAATTTGATATTCCTCAACTATAATCCACATTAGCATTTCAACGAAAAATTATTCATCCAAAATTTCGAACCAAAGTACCAAATAATAAGCATTCAACCAACTAGGACTTTGCATCAAATATTTCCCTTCACATTCGGCACAAAGACATTTCATACATACCTAAAATTCAGATTAATGCACATATTTATAAGAAGCATAAGTTTAAATTAAATTACTTAAACCTTACCTCGGATAACAACGGCTAATACTTCTCGATTAATCGTTCAACTTAGCTTTTCCCTTATCCAACCTTTTTTCCTTTGAATCTTGATCTAAACAAATTTCAATTAAAATCTCTTAAAAACATTTCCATTCAATTTGATCCATAAACACACAAATTATAAAATTTACGAATTTATCCCTAACTTTTACAATATGCACAATTTAGTCCCTAATGCCAAACTCAACAAATACTCACAATTTGATTAGCTACCCTCAAAGCCGAATTGAAACACCCTAAACCCGGCCCACGAGCCTTGATCGGATCTGGTATGTTCCACGGTGTAAACCGTTTCAAATTCTTTTTTGACTTAGGAAAAACTTGTGCAATTTTAAAAAAATATTTGTTTTGGGTTGGGCTTGTAATATCCTGGGATAGGGGCTATTTTGTTATGGCTTTGTTTGCATGTGTCTGGTGTGCTATGTTGTTGTTCTGATGTTTTAGGGGCTTAGTTGTAAGCTAGGTGTAAGCCTGAGTGGTAGGAAAAATCTTTGCTTTTAGGCTTAGGTGAGAGGAGCTGAAAAAGCTGCGGTTTATAAATATTATTTGGTGAATGATAGCATAAGAAATGAGCTCGTGGAGTGGTAGGATAGGCGCCACTTGAGGCTTGTGTGTGTGACGCCACTTGCAGGGAAGAGGTCCTGTATTCAAACTGCAGAATGCCCACTTTTTGCTTCCCTTATGACGGCATGGAGGAGGAGAAGCTGTTGGCAGTTCAAACTCTGCCATAGACCAAGTCAACCCACTTGAATGGTGGGTGGAGAGCGAATTTAGGAGGGAGACTTGTTCAAAGTGTTTGAATGGGTGGTTGTGAGTGTTTGGGGAGTGGTGGCCGAATATTGGAGAGATTTTGGGGGGAGTGGCCAGTTTGGTGAGTAAGTTAGGGGATAGTGCCGAAATGCACTTGGCATTTTGTGCATTTTCTGTCACTTTTGGTGTCAAGCAAACTTCTTCTTTTGTCATACCAAAGCCGAATTTTCAAGTAAGTTCTCTTGTGTTTTCTGGAAACCGAAAGTCCAAGCATCTTCTTGCCGAAAATTTCTTTGCTTCTCTTGATTTGGTGTGTGGCCGAATGTCCTTTTCCATCACTTCTTTCCTCTTCATGTGTGTAAACCGAAGCTAGCACCCTCTCTTCTCTACTTCTTTCTTTTCTTGAAAACACTCTTGCCGAAACTTACCTTGCCTTCTAAACCGAATTCTCCCTTTGTCTTTCTCATTTCTTTTGTGCCGAAACCATACCAACTTGTCCCTTCAAACCTTCTTGTTCTTCTCTCAAACCTTATTGCCGCAACTTCTATTTCTTCTTCTCGTTTCTACTCTCCCTTTTCTTTCCACTCAAAGTTGAACATAGGTGTGTTAAACACCTTGGCCGAATCCTCTTTTTCCTTCTTGTCTAAAGTGTTGGCCGAATCTTCCCTTCTTCTTTTTGTTTGCATCTTGGCCGAATCCTAGAGAGGTGTTGATCTTGTTGGGTGCTTGTTTTCAATCGATTGGAGTTAGATAAGTGCTGGGCCGAATGGCCATTTCTCTTCTCCCTTGTTCTTTATCAATTTTGGGTTGGCTTAGTACCGATTTTGGTTTGTTGAAAGGGGGTTAACCTTTTGTTTTGGTAACCGATTTCTTTATAGAGCCTTTGGATTTTGGTGGCAACCAGGTGAAGCAATCATCGTTGGTTGATCGTTTGGTAAGTGGTGGTAAGAGTTGATGTTATTAGTCTATTCTTCTAGTTTCGTTAAGTCAAAGTTCAAAGGATTAATCTTTCTTCTTAATAGGTGTGCCGTTAGCTTAAAGAAGAACCATCGTTTGGTTCGGGATTTGGTAGGAAACCAAATCAAGTGTAAGGTAAGGGTTTATTGTTAACCCTTTTGTTTATCTGTTTTGGCCGAATAGTATAGGTGGCTAATCCTCTATTTGGCCGATTATAGGAGCAAGGTTATCGAGGTTTTCGAGGGTTTTAGATCGGTTCTGTGGGATTAAGCTTGCGTGTTAACATGTGTGTAAACTAACACACTTTTTACTTAGTAATATGTTTAATAAAACTGATTGCCTTGGTGAGACCAAAACAGTATGATGATTGTTAGGATACCCGATGGGGTATGTGCACGGATTCGGGTTAGTTCGTTTCATTACGAGTTCTATTGTTGGTATATATATACATGATATCATGATATGGGATGTATGTACTATGAGATACAACACTAAACATGTTGGCATGATTGCATGATCTATATCATTTGCATTAGTATGATATGTTATGGGTGATATGAGAGGAGGGGGAATATGATATCCGTGTCTTTGGGACACCAGAGGTTTGGCACCTCCAGTGGTTTGGTACCACAGATGATATTTTTTGTCTTTAGGACACCAGAGGTTTGGCACCTCAGCGTCTCGTCCCAGTGGCTTAGCACCACAGTGGGTTGGCCCCACGGTTGATATTACGGGATTGACGCTAGTGATTTGGTATCACACAATGGGTTGGCCCCATCATTTGATTCGTGACTGCGGTCACCAGTGATTTGGTATCACACTTGTGTCTTTGGGACACCAGAGGTTTGGCACCTCATTGCGACTCGTCCCTGTGGTTAACACCACCGTGGGTTGGCCCCACTATTGAGATACGGGATCGTCGCCAGTGATTTGGTATCACACGTGGGTTGGCCCCACAGATAGATTATTCGTGACTTTGGGTCACTAGTGGTTTGGCACCACATTGATGGATATCGTGACTTTGGGTCACCAGTGGTTTGGCACCACCAGTGGTTTGGTACCACACGGGGTAGAAAAGGTGATATGGATGGTTAGGATCAGGTGCATTAATTATATTGCTTTGTTATGATGTGTGTTAGTATGTTGCATTATCGGGAGGGGGATTTATGCACTGAGTCTTGCGACTCACCTTCTCCCTTATCTTTTCAGGTGACACTTAGTTGCGGACAAGGAGCCGGGGTGGACTCGAGGTGCTCATGCCATGAATAAAATTTGGGGTTGCTCTGATTTTAAAAACTTGGTACTTTATTACGTTTACTTTTATTTGGTTTTGTTGGGATTGTAAAAGGCCTTTTAAACTTATGTTTTGTTATGTTTGTGCTTAGATATTGTTCTCAAATATGCCTTAACAAACTATTGGGTTAAAATTTGACTAAAAGTTGGAAAGATAAGGTTTTCAAACTACAAAGCGAAATGTTTTAAACTTCACCATCGGGTATCACAACTGTAATTTAAGATGAATGAAACTCCAATGTTTTCCAAACTCGAATCCATTTTCTCACTAAGTTCAAATTGTTTTTAAGCAACAAAAAGGAAGTATTTGGATTTCTAAATGATATCAATTTCTTTACTTATGGATGCAATTAAGTTTTTAAAATTTCCGAATTTTCAAATGCACCATCGGTTTTTAAACGATCATGCCCAAGATTTCTACAAGTACAAAATATAGCAAAGTGTTTTTATCAAACTTTTTAAACGGAAACCTATCCTCTCAAATATGATTTTCCCCGTAACATACCAGATTCGGTCGTGGTGTATTGACCGGGTTTGGGGTGTTACAATTGTGGTATCAGAGCCAAGTTCAAAAGCTCGGCTGTGGGCCTGAGGCCCAAAAGGTTTTAAAAAGGTTGTTTTAAGAGTTTTGTTTTTAAATATGTGGTTGAAAAAGCATGGCACCGAGTCTCCGGCACTAGTTCGCCCAGGTAAGTACCCCTTACTATTGCTTGTGATTTGTTGGATGTAATGTGATTGGATGATTACCAATAATGGATTACTGTAGAGAAACTGAAACTGATAGGACTCTGTGAACTTGCGAAAACAAAGCTTCTTTAATATTCATAAGACTTTGCTTTTAAACAGTGGAATAATTACTGATGCATAAAACTCCTAAATCAGATACGTAGAGATTTTAGTCATGAGCGCTAGAGGTGGACGCGGTCGTGGACGTGGTCGAGGTAGGATAACAGTTTCTGAACCCGTAGGATCTGGTCAGGGGTCAGAGAATGAGATACCGGTACCGCCACCAGCTGGAGGTGGTGAGTTTCAAGATCAGACTGGGGATGATGCAGTGTCGCAGGCGATGCTACGGGTTTTGGAAAGGGTAGCTGGGGTAGGTGGAGGCGCAGGAGCTAGGAAATCTGTGCCTGAACGACTCCGGGCAAACGGGGCTGAGGTATTTCGAGGTGTTTCTGGTGTTGCTCCCAGCATGGCTGAGTATTGGCTGGAGGCGACAGAGCGGGTTATGGATGATTTAGACCTGACTGCTGAGGAGAAGCTGAAGGGCATAGTATCGCTTCTTCGAGATGAGTCATACCAGTGGTGGCTCACGGTTCGGGACAGTGCTGCAGCAGAGGATCTCACTTGGGATTATTTCAAGGCTGCTTATCAGAAAAAGTACATTGGAGCTAGCTACATCGATGGACAGCGAAAAGCATTTCTGAGGCTGGTTTAGGGGAGTAAGTCTGTGTCAGAGTACGAGGCAGAGTTCTTGAGGCTGAGTCGGTATGCTAGGGGCATTGTGGCTACTGAACACGAGAGGTGTGTTCGTTTCGAGGATGGTCTGAAAGACGAGTTAAGGTTGCTGATTGCTCCACAGCAGGAGCGTGAGTTTGTTGTCCTGGTAGAGAAGGCTAAGGTAGCCGAGGGAGTTAAGGAGTCTGTGAGGCAAGGCATGGATAGGAACAGGCATAAGAGGAGTTTTGGATCTTCTGGGTCGTCAGGTAATCCTCAGAAAAGGGCTAGACAGAGTGGGCCGAATCAGTCTGGTAGGTTTCTTGTTGCTAGTCAGGGACCGCCGCAGTGTAACCGTTGTGGGAAATCTCATTGGGGAGGATGCTGGACCGGTGGAAAAGGATGTTTCGAGTGTGGCTCTTTGGATCATCGTGTGAGGGACTGTCCACGTAAGTTGGCTAGGATTCAGTCCGAGAGTCAGGGTCGTACTCAGTTCAGGAATAATGGACCGCCACCGCAGAGGGGCCGTGGTAATGGCAGAGGAGGTAATGGTTCTGGTCGGGGCCGTGGAGCACTGGGCAGAGGTGCGGGTAGTTCTGAGGCAAGACAGCCTGGGTTAGTGTATGCAGCGAGGCGCCGAGAGGAGGGCGATGCACCGGACGTCATAACCGGTACGTTCTTGATCTTTGGTTCTCCATTTACTGCTTTGATAGATGTGGGTTCGACGAATTCTTACATTGCTAGTAGTATAGTAGAGACCACGGATTTAGACTCTGAAACTACTTCTAGGCAGATGACAGTAATTAGCCCTTTAGGTCACTCTGTAGTGGTAGATAAGCTGTATAGAGATGTACCCCTAGAACTCCAAGGGGTAGTGTTTGTGGCCGATCTGATGGAACTTCCGTTTGGAGAGTTCGATCTGATTCTTAGGATGGACTGGTTGGTTAAGTACCAGGCGAGGTTGGATTGTGCGGCTAAGCGCATGGTTCTAAAGACGTCTGAGGGTGATGAGGTGGTCATGATAGGTAATAGAAGAGATTACTTATCCAATGTGGTATCTGCTCTGAAGGCTGAGAAGATGGTCAGAAAGGGCTGTGAAGCATATGTGGTTCATGTTTATGCCTTGGAGGCTAAAGAGTCTGTTGTAGAGAAGGTCCGGACAGTTAGGGAATTTATTGATGTGTTTCCAGAGGAGCTTCCGATTTTGCCACCGGATCGTGAGGTAGAGTTCGGGATAGATTTGTTACCCAAAACTGCACCAGTGTCTATTGCTCCGTATAGGATGGCGCCAAAGGAGTTAGTGGAGCTTAAGGCTCAGATCCAGGAGTTGTTGGATCGAGGCTTTATCAGGCCAAGTGTTTCACCTTGGGGTGCGCCGGTACTCTTTGTCAAGAAGAAAGATGGTACGATGCGGATGTGTATAGACTACCGCCAGTTGAATAAGCTGACAATTAAAAACAAGTATCCGTTGCCATGGATAGATGACTTGTTTGATCAGCTGAAGGGTGCAACGGTATTCTCGAAGATCGATTTAAGGTCGGGGTATCACCAGTTAAAGGTGAAGGAAGCGGATATCCACAAGACAGCGTTTCGTACTCAGTATGGGCACTACGAATTTCTGGTAATGCCGTTCGGGTTGACTAACGCGCCGGCAGCATTCATGGATATGATGAATAGGGTGTTTCAGCAGTACTTGGATCAGTTCGTCGTGGTTTTTATAGACGACATCTTGGTGTACTCAAGGACAGAAGAAGAGCATGATGCGCATTTGCGAGTGGTGCTGCAGATTTTGAGGGAGAAGCAACTTTATGCTAAGTTTAGTAAGTGCGAGTTCTGGCTTAGAGAAGTGACTTTCTTGGGTCATGTAGTGTCAGCTGAGGGGATTAGAGTGGATCCTCAGAAAATTGAGGCAGTTTTGGATTGGAAGTCGCCTAAGTCAGTGGCTGAGATTCGGAGTTTTCTGGGTTTGGCAGGATACTACCGAAGATTTGTCGAGGGATTTTCATTGATCGCAGCGCCGATGACCAAGTTGTTAAGGAAAGGGATTCCGTTTGTTTGGACTGAGAAACAGCAGGAGAGTTTCGATAAGCTTAAGAAGATTTTGACTAAGGCTCCGGTTCTAATTCAACCTGAGGCTAGTAAGGAATTCACAGTATATTGTGATGCATCACATACGGGTTTGGGTTGTGTGCTGATGCAGGAAGGTAAGGTTGTGGCTTACGTATCTCGGCAGCTGAGGCCACATGAGGTCAATTATCCGACGCATGACTTGGAATTAGCGGCTGTAGTCTTTGCTTTGAAGATTTGGAGGCATTACTTGTACGGAGAGAGATCAATAGTCTACACAGATCATAAGAGTCTGAAGTACCTTTTGACTCAGAAGGATTTGAATTTGAGGCAGCGCAGATGGATTGAATTGCTAAAGGACTACGACTATTCGATTGAGTATCACCCGGGCAAGGCTAACGTGGTGGCAGACGCGTTGAGCCGTAAGGTTGTTTCGGATTTAAGAGCGATGTTTGCCCATTTGAGTTTGTATGACGACGGGAGTATTCTGGCAGAGTTGCAGGTTAAGCCTACTTGGGTTGAGCAGATCAAGGAGAAACAGTTAGAGGATGAGGTTTTGAGTGCGCAGAGGTTGCAGGTGCAGGGTGGTGGTGTGGAAGGTTACAGTTTGTCTAGCGATGGAGTGCTGTGTTTTCAAGGAAGAACTTGTATGCCAAAGGACGTTGAGTTGAGGCAGATGATTCTTCAGGACGCACATAGCAGCCCATATGCTATGCATCCTGGAGGTAGCAAGATGTATAGGGATCTCAGAGAGCAGTTTTGGTGGCCAGGTCTGAAGAGAGAAGTGCCGGAGTTTGTACGGAAGTGTCTGACATGTCAGCAGGTCAAGGCTGAACATCAGTTGCCGTCAGGATTGCTTCAGCCAGTGAAGATTCCTCAGTGGAAGTGGGAAAGGATAACCATGGATTTCGTCAGTGGATTACCACTTACGCCAAGCAAGAAAGATTCAGTTTGGGTAATTGTGGATCGACTGACTAAATCAGCTCATTTCATTCCGGTGAGGGTTGATTACTCACTTCAGAAGTTGGCTGCACGGTGTACCAGTGTCGATCATCTCGGATAGGGATCCCAGATTTACGTCAAGGTTCTGGAAAGCGTTGCATCAGGCTCTGGGTACGCGTTTGGATTTCAGCACGGCTTTTCACCCGCAGTCGGACGGGCAGTCAGAAAGGGTTATTCTGATCTTAGAGGATATGCTGAGAGGTTGTGTTCTGGACTTCAGAGGTAGCTGGGAGGAGTTTCTGCCATTAGCTGAGTTTGCCTACAACAATAGTTACCAAGCAAGCATCAAGATGGCACCATATGAGGTGTTGTATGGTAGGAAATGTCGCTCACCTACTTGTTGGACGGAGTTGGGTGAACGTCAGTTATTGGGACCCGAGTTGGTTGCAGAGACCGAAGACAAGGTTAAGTTGATTCAGGCTCGATTGAAAGAAGCTTCGGACCGGCAGAAGTCTTATGCCGATCTTAAGCGGAGAGATATAGAGTTTGCTGTGGGGGATCAAGTGTTTCTGAAGGTCTCGCCATGGAAGAAAGTGTTGAGGTTCGGAAGGAAAGGCAAGCTAAGTCCGAGGTTTATTGGGCCGTATAAGGTACTGAGACGAGTGGGATCAGTAGCTTACCAGCTTGAGTTGCCAGCAGAGCTAAGTCAGATTCACGACGTATTCCACGTTTCGATGCTTCGGCGTTATCGTTCAGATCCATCGCATGTCGTAGCAGTGGAAGAGATCAAGGTGAATCCAGATTTGACCATGGAGGAAGAACCAGTGCAGATTCTAGATCGAGATGTAAAGGTTCTGCGTAGGAAGTCTGTGCCTTTGGTAAAGGTGCTTTGGCGGAATCATGGCGTGGAAGAAGCAACGTGGGAACCCGAGGATATGATGAGGCAGCAATACCCTCAACTCTTCTGATCAGGTAATTTCAAGGTCGAAATTATTCTAAGGGGGGTAGAACTGCAATATCCCGGGATAGGGGCTATTTTGTTATGGCTTTATTTGCATGTGTCTGGTGTGCTATGTTGTTGTTCTGATGTTTTAAGGGCTTAGTTGTAAGCTAGGTGTAAGCCTGAGTGGTAGGAAAAATCTTTGCTTTTAGGCTTAGGTGAGAGGAGCTGAAGAAGCTGGGGTTTATAAATATTATTTGGTGAATGATAGCATAAGAAATGAGCTGGTGCAGTGGCAAGATAGGCGCCACTTGAGGCTTGTGTGTGTGACGCCACTTACAGGGAAGAGGTCCTGTGTTCAAGCTGCAGAATGCCCACTTTTTGCTTCCCTTTTGACGGCATGGAGGAGGAGAAGTTGTTGGCAGTTCAAACTCTGCCATAGACCAAGTCAACCCACTTGAATGGTGGGCGGAGAGCGAATTTAGGAGGGAGACTTGTTCAAAGTGTTTGAATGGGTGGTTGTGAGTGTTTGGGGAGTGGTGGCCGAGTATTGGAGAGATTTTGGGGGGAGTGGCCGGTTTGGTGAGTAAGTTAAGGGATAGTGCCGAAATGCACTTGGCATTTTGTGCATTTTCGGTCACTTTTGGTGTCAAGCAAACTTCTTCTTTTGTCATACCAAAGCCGAATTTTCAAGTAAGTTCTCTTGTGTTTTCTAGAAACCGAAAGTCTAAGCATCTTCTTGCCGAAAATTTCTTTGCTTCTCTTGATTTGGTGTGTGGCCTAATGTCCTTTTCCATCACTTATTTCCTCTTCATTTGTGTAAACCGAAGCTAGCACCCTCTCTTCTCTACTTCTTTCTTTTCTTGAAAACACTCTTGCCGAAACTTACCTTGCCTTCTAAACCGAATTCTCCCTTTGTCTTTCTCATTTCTTTTGTGCCGAAACCATACCAACTTGTCCCTTCAAACCTTCTTGTTCTTCTCTCAAACCTTATTGCCGTAACTTCTATTTCTTCTTCTCGTTTCTACTCTCCCTTTTCTTTCCACTCAAAGTTGAACATAGGTGTGTTAAACACCTTGACCAAATCCTCTTTTTCCTTCTTGTCTAAGGTGTTGGCCGAATCTTCCCTTCTTCTTTTTGTTTGCATTTTGGCCGAATCCTAGAGAGGTGTTGATCTTGTTGGGTGCTTGTTTTCAATCGATTAGAGTTAGGTAAGTGCTGGGCCGAATGGCCATTTCTCTTCTCCCTTGTTCTTTATCAATTTTGAGTTGGCTTAGTGCCGATTTTGGTTTGTTGAAAGGGGGTTAACCTTTTGTTTTGGTAACCGATTTCTTTATAGAGCCTTTGGATTTTGGTGGCAACCAGGTGAAGCAGTCATCGTTGGTTGATCATTTGGTAAGTGGTGGTAAGAGTTGATGTTATTAGTCTATTCTTCTAGTTTCGTTAACTCAAAGTTCAAAGGATTAATCTTTCGTCTTAATAGGTGTGCCGTTAGCTTAAAGAAGAACCATCGTTTGGTTCGGGATTTGGTAGGAAACCAAATCAAGTGTAAGGTAAGGGTTTAATGTTAACCCTTTTGTTTATCTGTTTTGGCCGAATAGTATAGGTGGCTAATCCTCTATTTGGCCGATTATAGGAGCAAGGTTATCGAGGTTTTCGAGGGTTTTAGACCGGTTCTGTGGGATTAAGCTTGCGTGTTAACAGGTGTGTAAACTAACACACTTTTTACTTAGTAATATGTTTAATAAACCTGATTGCCTTGGTGAGACCAAAACAGTATGATGATTGTTAGGATACCTGATGGGGTATGTGCACGGATTCGGGTAAGTTCGTTTCATTACGAGTTCTATTGTTGGTATATATATATACATGATATCATGATATGGGATGTATGTACTATGAGATACAACACTAAACATGTTGGCATGATTGCATGATCTATATCATTTGCATTAGTATGATATGTTATGGGTGATATGAGAGGAGGGGGAATATGATATCCGTGTCTTTGGGACACCAGAGGTTTGGCACCTCTAGTGGTTTGGTACCACAGATGATATTTTGTGTCTTTGGGACACCAGAGGTTTGGCACCTCAGCGTCTCGTCCCAGTGGCTTAGCACCACAGTGGGTTGGCCCCACGGTTGATATTACGGGATTGACGCCAGTGATTTGGTATCACACGATGGGTTGGCCCCATCATTTGATTCGTGACTGCGGTCACCAGTGATTTGGTATCACACTTGTGTCTTTGGGACACCAGAGGTTTGGCACCTCATTGCGACTCGTCCCTGTGGTTAACACCACCGTGGGTTGGCCCCACTATTGAGATATGGGATCGTCGCCAGTGATTTGGTATCACACGTGGGTTGGCCCCATAGATGGATTATTCGTGACTTTGGGTCACCAGTGGTTTGGCAGCACATTGATGGATATCGTGACTTTGGGTCACCAGTTGTTTGGCACCACCAGTGGTTTGGTACCACACGGGGTAGAAAAGGTGATATGGATGGTTAGGATCGGGTGCATTAATTATATTTCTTTGTTATGATGTGTGTTAGTATGTTGCATTATCGGGAGGGGGATTTATGCACTGAGTCTTGCGACTCACCTTCTCCCTTATCTTTTCAGGTGACACTTAGTTGCGGACATGGAGCCGGGGTGGACTCGAGGTGCTCATGCCATGAATAAAATTTGGGGTTGCGCTGATTTTAAAAACTTGGTACTTTATTACGTTTACTTTTATTTGGTTTTGTTGGGATTGTAAAAGGCCTTTTAAACTTATGTTTTGTTATGTTTGTGCTTAGATATTGTTCTCAAATATGCCTTAACAAACTATTGGGTTAAAATTTGACTAAAACTTGGAAAGATAAGGTTTTCAAACTACAAAGCGAAATGTTTTAAACTTCACCATCGGGTATCACAACTGTAATTTAAGATGAATGAAACTCCAATGTTTTACAAACTCGAATCCATTTTCTCACTAAGTTCAAATTGTTTTTAAGCAACAAAAAGGAAGTATTTGGATTTCTAAATTATATCAATTTCTTTACTTATGGATTCAATTAAGTTTTTAAAATTTCCGGATTTTCAAATGCACCATCGGTTTTTAAATGATCATGCCCAAGATTTCTACAAGTACAAAATATAGCAAAGTGTTTTTATCAAACTTTTTAAACGGAAACCTATCCTCTCAAATACGATTTTCCCCATAACATACCAGATTCGGTCGTGGTGTATTGACCGGGTTTGGGGTGTTACAGGGCTTGAGTTGAAAAAGAGTTTATTTTATATTGAAAACCCATTTATTTCAGGTGACAAATAATTAAGGTTTATATTAAAATAAATTGACTTAATCTTTAATAATTAAAATTTCGTAACATAGTAAATAAAACAGAAATAAAATAATTCACTATGGCCTGATTACATCAAAATAATTCCCAAAATTAAATTAAAGTACTTAATAAAACAAAAATCCAAATTAATTAAATTCCTTGCTGTGCATGGCCACCTTTGAGCTCCTGCCGACCCGGTCCATCACTGTTCGTCGCCTGAAAATAGTTCCCACAACGGGGTGAGTCAAACAGACTCAATGTGTACACAACACTAAGTCATAATATATTCAGGCATACATATGATACACATTCAAATCATAGAATACATTTAATGATGCATTCCCAAACCCAAACCTAATTAGCCATCCGCTACACTCCCCCGTACCAACCTGTACACCGTGGGGACTACTAAGTCAACCCTCCTTCCGCTACACTCCATATCGCGGTCTTAGGTCACCACATTCGTGGTCTTAGGTCACCACGTTCAGATTACTATGGTCTTAGGTCACCACATTCAGATTACTGTGGTCTTAGGTCACCACTTTCAGATATCACGGTCTTAGGTCACCGTGTTCGTGGTCTTAGGTCACCACATTCACTTCCCCTTTCAATAACCAATATGCCCCATTTTATAATATGCATTAATATGCCAGAGTTCACATTCTTATCATATTCTCATGTTACAAATAACATTTTTCATATTCCTAGTAGGAGTAGGAAACGTACATGAGTACTTAGTACCATAACATGGTACCTTAGCCACTTTCATATTCTTAATATCACATATATATATATTTAATCATACATAGCCATAAAACATATTAAAAATTAGTGTGGGGTACACACCTGATTCGCTTAAGGTTTCCAATCCAAATCCCGAAAAGCTTGATCTAATGCCTTAGATCTTAGATCTCTACATTTAATCAATCATTTAATACTTAGTAAAGAGCCATTCGGCCATAAATCCAAATCCTAGTAGGATTAGTACACTAAAACTTACCTTGCAATTTCCAAATCCCGAAAGTAGTCCGTGCCTTATATGTCTGTCGAAATCAATTTCCATCAATCAATTATGAACTTTCGTTCATTCAGAGAAATGTTGTAGTTTTCATTGTTGCTGTTTTTCCACTACCAGGGGTATTTTCGTAATTTGCCCTACAGGGGTATTTTCGTAATAACTCAGGGTCAATTTGAAAATTACAGAAGTCATTTCAAATTTTCCAAACTCATGGGTATTTTGGAAGAAAGATTTTCCAAATCAAAGGTATGGTCAAAATTTCGGAAAGCAGGGTCATTTTGGTCATTGTGATAAACCAGGGGTAATTTCGTAAATTTCTCAAATCGGGTATTTTGGCTTTACAAAACTTGGGGGTTGTTTTTGAGAATTTGCTTTCCAAATCGTTGATGCTGCAAAAATTTTGAAGATCGGGGTCATTCTGAAAATTTTGTAACTCGGGGGTATTTCGGAAACTTTGGATCTCGGGGGTATTTTGGCAATAAACCAGGGTAAATTTGTAAATTTTAATATTTCCGGGGTATTTCCAAATTTTTCAAAACTTTGAGAGTTCTTTTTGAGAATTTTGTTTTCCAAATCAGTGATGTTGCAAAAATTTTGGAAATCAGGGTCATTTTGGTAATTTTGTAAGTTAGGGGCAATTTTGTAATTTTCCAAAATCAAGGTATTTTTGATATTTTGCAAATTAGGGTTTTTGAACCTTTATAAAGTAATGAAATTTTGATAAAACTGTTCGGTAGCTGGACATTTTATAAACTAAGGGCATTTTTGTAATATTACCACGAAGGGTATTTTTGTAATTTCATAAATCAGAAATTTTTCGAAAATATATATATATATTTTTCAAAACAATTTTATCAGTTCAAAAGAGTGGTTTGTTGAATTTTTAAAACTAGGGTTTCCATAAAAACACGGCTAGTTCCCTTTCGGGTTTTAGTTAGTGTGTTTAGCCTATGACCGAGTCCTCTTGGTCAGGATGAACCAAAGCTACGCACCAGGTAGGATTCGATTGGAGAGGAGGTGAGTCACATGGACTGCTTAAATACCAAGCTCCCACCGAATACCAATCCTAGACATGCGCACAATGGTTGCCACACCCTAACTCGGCGACTTAGACACAGGTTTGTTTAGTTAGGCAATTAAGTCTTATGTAATTGTTGGGGTAAACTAATCCTAGAGTTCAAGTACTTAGTATGCTAATCTACATTCCATTCCATTTCTACCCTTCTACATATCATAATATAATTCACACAGAGGTTAGGGGTACTTACCTGGTGGACTTCAGGTCGAAAACTTAGGTGCCATGCCAGAAAAACCCTGCTTATCTTTAAAAACTCATTTGGGCTCGATTTGAAAAAGTTTTGGGCCTTAAACCCCAGGCCGAGGGTTTGAAACTGGGCTCTGATACCAAATTGAAACACCCCAAACCCGGCCCACGAGCCTTGACCGGATCTGGTATGTTCCCCGGTGTAAACCGTTTCAAATTCTTTTGTGACTTAGGAAAAACTTGTGCAATTTTAAAAAAATATTTGTTTTGGGTTGGGCTTGAGTTGAAAAAGAGTTTATTTTATATTGAAAACCCATTTATTTCAGGTGACAAATAATTAAGGTTTATATTAAAATAAATTGACTTAATCTTTAATAATTAAAATTTCGTAACATAGTAAATAAAACAGAAATAAAATAATTCACTATGGCCTGATTACATCAAAATAATTCCCAAAATTAAATTAAAGTACTTAATAAAACAAAAATCCAAATTAATTAAATTCCTTGCTGTGCATGGCCACCTTTTAGCTCCTGCCGACCCGGTCCATTACTGTTCGTCGCCTGAAAATAGTTCCCACAACGGGGTGAGTCAAACAGACTCAATGTGTACACAACACTAAGTCATAATATATTCAGGCATACATATGATACACATTCAAATCATAGAATACATTTAATGATGCATTCCCAAACCCAAACCTAATTAGCCATCCGCTACACTCCCCCGTACCAACCTGTACACCGTGGGGACTACTAAGTCGACCCTCCTTCCGCTACACTCCATATCGCGGTCTTAGGTCACCGTATTCGTGGTCTTAGGTCACCACGTTCAGATTACTGTGGTCTTAGGTCACCACATTCAGATTATTGTGGTCTTAGGTCACCACATTCAGATATCACGGTCTTAGGTCACCGTGTTCGTGGTCTTAGGTCACCACATTCACTTCCCCTTTCAATAACCAATATGCCCCATTTTATAATATGCATTAATATGCCAGAGTTCACATTCTTATCATATTCTCATGTTACAAATAACATTTTTCATATTCCTAGTAGGAGTAGGAAACGTACATGAGTACTTAGTACCATAACATGGTACCTTAGCCACTTTCATATTCTTAATATCACATATATATATTTAATCATACATAGCCATAAAACATATTAAAAATTAGTGTGGGGTACACACCTGATTCGCTTAAGGTTTCCAATCCAAATCCAGAAAAGCTTGATCTAATGCCTTAGATCTTAGATCTTTACATTTAATCAATCATTTAATACTTAGTAAAGAGCCATTCGGCCATAAATCCAATTCCTAGTAGAATTAGTACACTAAAACTTACCTTGCAATTTCCAAATCCCGAAAGTAGTCCGTGCCTTATATGTCTGTCGAAATCCCTATAACTTCATGTTAGATCAATTTCTAACATTTATTCATAACAAATAACCCTTAGCCGAATGTTAAATATGACTTACCTTGTGGATTTTAAATCCCGAAATTCACCGAATAACTAGGGAACACGCAGCTTATGGTGTACCTTCGGGAAAAGAACTTCTCCTTCCTTGTAGTCGACACTTAGTAAATCCCGAAAGATCTCTTCAAGGTTTCGGCAACAATATATTAATGGGGTTAGTCCTAGATTTCGGCAAATCTTAAAAGAAAAAGGATGAAACCGAATGAGATCTTACCCTTACTTTAGGTATCGACAGTTCCTTTGCTTGAAGTCTCAAACTATTCGGCTATGGCCTTGATCTTAGCAAGCTTTCAGCTTTTGGAGGGATTAGAAAGAAAAGAGAAGGAAGAATAAAGATGGAGGATTCGGCTAGAACACAAGGTATGTCGGCTTGGCAAAAATAAAAGAGAAAGAAGAAAGTTTGCTAGGGAATTTTCGGCAGAGGTTTTCTTGAAGAGAAAAGTATGAATGAAGAATAGCCTTACTTTCCCTTTTATAGCCGAAATTACTAGGCTAGAGTCCCTTACTTGGCCACCACTCTTCTATTTTGATAGCTTTATCCCTTGAATTATCACTTTATAAAAAGAATTTAATCCAACTATTAACTCTTGAAAATAATGATAAATAAATCCCTTATTTATCCCCTATTTAGCCGAAATTTAAAGAGAATAAAACTCCTCTTTTAAGAGCCTTAATGCCGTCCACCTCTCTGCTTCTGGAAGCAAAAATAAAACTTCTTTTATTTGCTTCCCAAGTGACTCGAACTCAGGCCCAACACCCTTGCATGTGGCGCCATTTCCAGAGGCCCTAAGTAGCATCTTCAGGCCACTTTTCCAAGCCTGCTTGTGTGTCAAATTCCTCCTACTAATTTTCTTAAGGCCATCTTGCCTTAATTTCCTCTTTTTAAACCTTAAAATTTGACATTTCTCTACATTTCCAAGTTTCCAAAAATTTCTTTTGCCTCCTTTAAACTTAACATTTCTTACATTTCCAAGTTTCCCGAAATGTTTACTTTCCTCTTTTGAATCATTTCTAAATCATTTCCAAACATTTCCAGGACATTTCCCTACATTTCCAAGACAAGACATTTCCTTACATTTCCAGGACATTTCCTTACATTTCCTTACATTTCCTCACATTTCCTTACATTTCCATACATTTCCTTACATCTTAGGGTTCCCAAAACTCCTCAGAACCCATCCAACACACCCACTGAGCCCACTATCTCATAAATTACGCACGAACGCATGACCCCTAATCTAGGATGTTACACGAACACTCACAAGGACTTTATAAGTCCATAAATTCAATAAATTTTTCAATTTTACCCTTCACTAAATAATTTCGCAAATGATTCCCCAAATTTGTTACTCTCTTCAAGACTCAAAATGAAAGATGTTCATCTAGCTCTAATCTTTTAATACAAAGTAATTCATCATATAACTCAACTCATCTTCCATGGTATTTTTCACATACATGACTATTGCACAAAATTAACAAGTGGGTTTGAAAATAGAATGAATAATAACCACAAAAATGCACAAATTATTAAAATTTAAAAGCTTGAACTTACCTAATCAAGCTTATCCCTTGCCGAAAACCCTTAGAATTTTTCTCCCCCTTTTTCTCCCTTAGATTCGGCCAACAACACCAAAAAGATGAACATGCATTTCCTTTGTCTTTTGTTTTATTAAAATATACTAATTTAATATATCATAATTATTAATAATATTATTTTACACATTTAACTAATATAAAATGTTTAATGGATGCATGATGTCTTCCACTAACAACTAAAATGAGTATTTTGCAACCCAAGGCCACAAATTAAAGGAAGCAAATTAATTTAATCCCTCACTTTAGATAAAGGCTTCTTTTACCACCTTTATAATTAAGTCCCTTGACTAAAATTAAACATCCCAACAAACGAATTAACCTACCATAATTTAAGACATAATCAAACACATAACATAAATATTAAATAAATAAAAATAATTTTTTAACTCAGATTCGTGGTCTCAAAACCACCGTTCCGACCAGGGTCGTATTTGGGCTATTACAACTCTTCCCCCCTTATTAAAATTTTCGTCCCAAAAATTTCTTACCAGTGAATAAATGTGGGTAACATTCTTTCATTGATTCTTCGGTTTCCCAAGTTGCCTCCTCAATTCCATGCTTATGCCACATTACTTTTACCAACGATATCTTTTTATTACGTAACTCTTTTACTTCACGAGCTAAGATGCGTATCGGTTCTTCCTCGTAAGTCAAATCGGGTTGGATTTCAATTTCTGATGATTTAATCACATGCGAAGGGTTGGACCGGTATCGTCTAAGCATTGACATAGGGAAGACATTATGAATCTTATTTAATTCAGGTGTACGCAACCAGCCTAATTCGCTCAACAACTTCATATGGTCCACTGAATCGCGGGCTCAATTTTCCCTTACGGCCAAATCTAAGTATCTTTTCCCACGGTGATACCTTCAAAAACACACGATCGCCCACTTGAAACTCTATATCCTTACGGTTTAAGTCCACGTACGATTTCTGACGATCTGATACGACTTTCAAATTTTCTCGAATTACTCTAACTTTCTGCTCCGTCTCCCTTATCAAATCAACCCCGTGTATTTTGCCCTCACTTAGCTCAGTCCAATACAGTGATGTACGACATTTCCGACCGTATAAAGCTTCGTAGGGTACCATTTTAATACTTAATTGAAAGCTATAGTTGTACGCGAATCCAATTAAAGGTAAGTATCGTTCCCACGTACCTTCAAACTCGAGAATGCAACATCTCAACATATCCTCGAGTATTTGAATTACACACTCGAATTGACCATCCGACTGAGGGTGAAAAGCTGTACTAAAGTGTAACTTGGTACCCAACGCATCTTGGAGTTTCTTCCAAAATCGCGATGTGAACCTCAGATCTCTATCCGAAACAATTGAGGTAGGTACTCCATGCAACCTCACAATCTGTGATACATATAACTCGACTAACTTATCAAGTGAGAAATCCGTACGCACAGGGATAAAATGGGCCGATTTCGTCAATCTATCAACAATGATCCAGATTGAATCTTTCTTATTTGGTGTCAAAGGAAAACCCAATATAAAATCCATAGTGACTCGATCCCACTTCCACTCAGGTATCATAATCGGTTGAAGTAGTCCCAATGGCACTTGATGCTCAGCTTTCACTTGTTGGCATACTAAACACTTCGATACATAATCCGAGATGTCTCGTTTCATACCGTGCCACTAATAATACTGCTTCAGGTCATTATACATCTTCGTGCCACCCGGATGAATCGACAATTTACTACTATGAGCTTCATCACAAATCGTTCGAATCAATTCAAGATTCTTAGGTACACATATTCGATTCTTGAACCGTAAACATCCTTCAGCATCAATCTGGAAATCTGAGTCCGAATTCGAGCCACAATGACCCTTTTTTTCTTTTAAATCATCATCGATCTCTTGAGCCTCCCAGATCCATTGTACAAACAATGGCCTTGCTTTCAACTCGGCGATGATCACACTGTCATTAGTTATAGCCATATTCACATTCATTGCCCGCAGAGTACGTAATGAATTTCGGCTAAGTGCATCGGCGACTACATTAGCCTTTCCCAGGTGATAATCGATCACGAGCTCGTAGTCTTTCAACAATTCTAATCATCGGCACTGTCTCAAATTCAGATTCTTTTGAGTCATTAAATATTTTAGACTCTTATCATCCGAATAGACGTTGCATTTCTCACCGAATAGATAGTGACGCCATATTTTCAAAGTAAAGACTATAGCGGCCAACTCAAGGTCGTGTGTCAGATAATTCCTCTCGTGCAGTTTTAACTGTCTCGAAGCGTAGGCCACTACCTTACCCTCCTGCATCAATACACAACCCAACCCATTTAAAGATGCATCGCTGAAAATAATAAATTCTTTACCCGAATCTGGCTTAACAAGTACCGGAGCTTCTGTTAACAAGGTTTTCAGCTGATCAAAACTCTTCTGACACCTTTCTGACCACTCGAATTTAACGTCTTTTTGCAATAGTTTTGTCATCGGAGCTGCTATCATAGAAAACCCTTTCACGAAACGTCTATAATATCCGACAAGTCCCAGAAAGCTACGAATCTTAGAAATATTCTGCGGGGGCTTCCAATCAAGTATGGCCGAAACTTTACTCGGGTCAACCCGAATGCCAGATGCTGAAATAACATGCCCCAGGAAGCTAACTTCATCCAACCAAAACTCACATTTGCTGAATTTCACGTATAATTATTTTTCACGCAAAATTTGTAGTACTAATCTCAAATGCTCAGCATGCTCGGTTTCATCTCGGGAATAGACCAGTATATCATCTATAAATACAACCACAAACCAATCCAAATACGGTCTAAACACCCGATTCATTAAGTCCATGAAAACAGTACGGGCATTAGTGAGCCCAAACGACATCACCAAGAACTCATAGTGACCATATCTCGTTCGAAATGCAGTCTTTGGTATATCTGATTCTCTAACTCGCAGCTGATAAAATCCTGATCTCAGATCAATTTTTGAGAACACCGAGGCTCCCTTAAGCTGGTCAAATAAATCATCGATACGTGGCAATGGGTACTTGTTCTTTATGGTCACTTTATTAAGTTGACGATAATCGATACACATTCTCAAAGTTCCATCTTTTTTCTTTACAAACAGAACAGGTGCACCCCAGGGAAAGAAACTCGGTCTGGCGAAACCCCTATCTGTCAATTCTTGCAACTGAGCCTTTAATTTTTTTAATTCAGTCGGCACCATTCTGTATGAAGCTATCGAAATATGGGTGGTTCCTGGCACTAGTTCAATACCAAACTCTACCTCACGAATGGGTGGCAATCCCGGCAATTCCTCCGGAAACACATCTGTATATTCACAAACAACTGGTATAGATTCAATCTTCTTTTCTGATACTTTGTTATCAATCACATACGCAAGGTAAGCTTCGCAACCCTTTCTCAAATACCGCCGAGCCATTAACGACGATATCACAACCGGTAACCCATTCAAATCCGCAGATTCAATCCGAAGTATCTCGTTACTCTGACACCTGAAATCAATAGCCTTTCGTCTGCAATTCACTACTACATCGTGTACGGTCAACCAATCCATACCGAGGATGATGTCAAATTCATCGAAAGGTAATAACATCAGATCAGCCGGAAAACACATATCTCGAATCATCAAAGGGCAATCCTTGCACACTTTATCAACCAATACACATCGACCCAGGGGGTTTGGAACCCGAATCACAAACTCAGTAGACTCAACAGGTAGAGTCTTACTGGACACCAATGTCTCGCACACATATGAATAAGTTGAACCGGGGTCAATCAAGGCAGTTACACTAGTATCAAAAAGAGTGAAATTACCGGTAATGACGTCCGGAGATGAGGCCTCCTCTCTAGCACGGATGGCATACGCCCTAGCCGGTACGCGAGCCTCTGATCGAATAGCTACATCTGTAGTTCCCCTCTGTGTGCCACTCCTACCTTCCCCAACCCGAGATGGTCTACCTCTAGCTGTAGTGCAACTCAGTCTCGCGCTCTGAACGGTACCTTTCTCAACAGTCTCAGGGCAGTCCCGAATAAAATGATCCTGTGAACCGCATCTATAACAATTGCGATTAATAGATTTACCCCAACACTCTCCGAAATGCCGTTTACCGCACTACTAGTACTCAGGTTTGCTCGATCGAGCATTGCCAACACTAGCTACTGATGTAGCCCGAGAACACTGGTGGTCGTTCTCGTATAGAAATCCCGGTATTTGGTTTGGATCGGCTACCATCATTCTTGAACTTCTTCGTAGCCAGTTGCGAAAATTTACTCGCGGATCTCTTTCAGAAATCCTTAGACTCGAGCTCAGCCTTTCACTTTTCCTTCCCCAGCTCTTCAGCTTTACAAGCCCGTTCAACCAGCACAACAAATTCATTAATTTCCAGAATACCAACCAAAAGCTTTACATCTTCATTTAACCCATCTTCAAACCTCCGACACATAGCGGCCTCTGACGAAACACACTCGCGAGCGTAGCGACTAAGCCGCACAAACTTACGCTCGTACTCGGATACGATCATACGACCCTGCTTGAGCTCAAGAAATTCTTTACGTTTAGAATTGATGAAGCGCTGGCTTATGTATTTCTTACGAAATTCCGTCTGAAAGAAGTCCCACGTAACCCTTTCCTTCGGAACAACTGACACGAGTGTATTCCACCAGTAGTAGGCAGAATCCCGTAATTATGAGATGGCACACTTTAAACACTCATCAGGGGTGCAAGACAGCTCATCGAAAACACGAACAGTATTGTCGAGCCAAAATTTAGCTCGCTCCTCATCATCATCGTCCTCGGCTCTAAATTCTTGAGCTCTGTGTTTTCTAATACGATCAACCGGAGATTTAATTGCTCTTTCAAGATTGGCCATAAGAGGTACCATCGGTACCACAGAGGGAATATTCAGATTTAAGGGTGGCTGAACCGCCGGATTGGTTCATATATACTGGCTGAACCAATTATTCATCATGGAATAGAAGGCTTGTCGGCCCCCTCATCCGGATTGCTCGTAGCCGGTCAAGATTCTTCTGGCGCGGTCCCTTGCACGGGAGCGGGCGCCACACTCTCGACGTCATCAGCTACTGCTCGCTCGGGATCGGGATCCATTACTATGCCAAAGAAATAAACACATTTCATTGTTAGAATTCATCACACTATCACGGCATAAAATATGGCATGTATAGCTAAACTCACACGTGCTACGTTAATCCGAGAATCGACTAAACCTAGCTCTGATACCAATAAAATGTAACACCCCTAACCCATATCTGTCGCCGGATTAGGGTTACAGGTATTACTAAACCCCATATCAAACGATAAGCTTTACAAGACCAATTACTACATCCACAGAATACCATTTCATAATATCATGTATGAGATGTACATTCCATTAAAATTCAATTTATCAACTTGCATAATAATAACATCACTCACATCACCTAATACCTATCTTCAATCAATAAGCAAACCACTATTCACATAGTCATTTATTTTACAAAAGCCACATTCGTAAATAATACTTGACAATTTATCTATGCATATGTATATATGAAACAATTACCAAATGTTCATGCATATATCAATAATATATGTTTGTTACACTTTCCATTTCACTTTCGCTTAGGTTTATTTGATCCATTCATCTACCTAGAATAAGTTGGAATATACCATAGCCATGAGTTTCAACCAAACATTCCAGTAGTGACATGTCACATTCGGCATTAAGCAATTAATAGGCATAACATGAGTTTATGGGCACATTTTAGCTAGGCATTTACTTCAAGAACCCTACCATTCATTTCTCATGGCCAAATGCTTACAAGAACAACCCAAGTATTAATTCAAGAATCCTACAAGATATTAAAATTTTAATGGCCGAATAATCCCCACCATTTTGATTCATTAGGTCGTCACAATATGATTTCCTTATTAATCCAACAAGAGAAAATTTTCAAATTAACATCATAAGCAACCAAAATTCATTCATTTATACCATATACACAACCATGCCAAATAAAGTCTCATGAAACCGCATTTACCAAATAAAAGCTTATAGCATAGTCGGCTATGCTCATCAAAACAACATCTCAAGCTTAATCTAAAAATTCCAACCCAAACATATAGCCATTTTCGTATGGCAATATTACATTCTTTTAGCTAAAGATCAGATCAACTCAAAATGGTTTAACTTATACATGCCATACTTTTAAATTCATACAAAAAAAAAGTACCAAAGTATCGTTAATAGTGTGATAAGTTTCTAATGCGATCCTCGAGCACGAGATAAACTTTTCCGAAGAGATCTACAATACAAAAACAATCGAAATAGAAGTAAGCTTCCATAGCTTAGTAAGATTTAAGTAATTCATAAGCAATTAGACTAATTCAAGGTTTCTCAACCAACTTCCTTATTATACTCTAGCCGAATAACCAAAAGAACAAAAATAAAATCATAGCAAACACTTATGCAGAAATATTATTATATCCATGTGCATATATTACCATTCCATGTCAACTAATTCACATACATCACTTCCACTAGTCAAATCTCATGCTTCCAATTCTAGCTTCCATAAATTTTAAGATTTTTGCAAGTGTATAATACTTACCTTTAACTACTTACCTTCCATGCACCCTATATGATATTATATCTGATTTCTCCTAGATACATACCAACATTTTCAACTAAATGCAATTAGCGAGCCTCTTACCTGTACATTTATTGGCAGGATAAAATTTAGTAACGTATCGCACACTAAGGCCCCGTTCTTCATTCCATCACAGATGGACTTTTGGATCCAAAAGTCCTTTTCGCTGAAAAGGAATAAAGAACAAGGGCCAGTGGGGGAAAATTTTCAACGTTAGAGAAGAACTTCTTCAGAGATAGAGAAGCTAAAAATTTTAGCTTTTTCTCTCTGTAAAAGGACTTTTGCTGGTTTCTTACGTTTTTATCCTTATTATTTCTTCTCCAAATAGACGATTAATCAGAAGCAAAAGGACAATGGAGAAGGTTTAATACATGGGTTCTGGTTTGAGTGTAAGCTTTTATATTTTGATGATTTATATTCTTTTAAGGTTTCGAGTGTTCTGAAGTTTAGGAGTATTATTTTTTTTTTGGTTTGACAGATGAGAGGGAGAAAAGGGGAATCCAAAGGGCAGGACTCGGTTCCAAGTTTGTTTTTGATTTATTGTTAGGTCTTCGATTTTTGCTCTGTTTATGGAGCTTTGGTGTAATGTGAGTGCTAGGTTTTGAGAATTCAGTGTTTCGGTTTAAGAATGTGGAATTTTGATATGGATTTTGATTGGTTTTTATTAGGGACGCCATTTGATCCTCCATCAATGGTTCCATTACCTGATAAGAAGATACTGGAATTGATTCTTGATAAACTTCAGAAGTGAGTCTTGTACTCCATTTTTTCTTTTCTTTTTCGTCATTCTTTTCTCTACTTGGTGTTGCTTATGCTGGATTGGGTGTGAATCATGGCAGGAAAGACACTTATGGTGTATATGCGGAACCCGTTGATCCTGAGGAGGTAAGCAGAATTTACTTCTAAAGTGTTGGCAGCACGTTCCTATTGGGAATTCTGGTTTGTTTTGAGTTTAATTTCTTTCGTCTTAGTAAGTTTTTATTGATTTTGCAGCTTTCTGATTACCATGATGTGATTGAGCATCCGATGGACTTTGCCACGGTGAGGAAGAAGTTGGCAAATGGATCTTATTTGACTCTGGAACAATTTGAGGTATGTGTACATGGTGTTCTTAGGCTTGGTTTATGTAGCTGAAGTTCTCTTGGAACTTGAGGTTTGGGATAATTCAGAAGTTCTTTTGAGATTTACCAGTTTTCTTGTGACTTGTATTGGTGCTTTACAAGGATATGTTTCTACTATTTCTCTTCTTAGTTGAAGTTCTCTTGGGGTTTGGGATAATTCGAAACTTCATTTCAGTTTTTACTAGTTTTCTTGTGACTCATGTCGGTATTTTAAAAAGAGGTTTTGCTTTCTTCTAATTTTCTACCCCTTGGAACATGGTATGAAATTAGTTGATTTGGGAAAAGAAGAGGCCTCCTTAAGTTCAGCTCTAGTATTTATTGGAGAAATCGTTCTGCATTGCAACCCCCAAAATGTATTCATGTTCTAAAGATGCTACATGGTGTTCATCAAATTTGAGAAAGTGGAAATTGCATAGAACTAACCATCAAGAAGTTGCGCATGTTATTCTTAGTTTTCTCTAACCTTCACATTGATTCTTGGTTACATGCAACACAAATTGAAACTAAATTAAAGATAGAACGGAGATTTCTTGTATTCTAACAAGTATGCACTAATGTTTTTGGTGTTGCTTGGTTCTCTCAAATTGATCCTCTGAAAGTTACAATTCAACCATTTTTGGCTTGTTATTCTAACAATGAATTAAGTTTTCACTATGCTCTAGTAGCTAAATATGTGCATTTTTGTGTTGTTAATTGTCTTTCCTTTTGGTTCCAACTTGTACCTTTCACCATTTATGCAAAGTGCTATTGATCTTCTTTGCATGAGACTAAAAGATTTCTTTCTAACCTTTCTCTAGTTGTTTTATTCACTAATGGCGAACTTCTTATTGGGGATTAGTTTCTAGTATTATTTCTCTAGTTTCTATTGCATGATACAGCATGCAAAGGCCTACTCTTGTTTCTTAGCTGCCAATCTATGGCCTGGCTTTATAGTTTTGAATTCTAATGCTGTTAGCTTTTCCATGTTTGATATCTGAGTCTGATCTATGAGTGCCTATCAGCACTGTTTGATATACTAATGTGGAAACCTACAGAGGATGTTGCAAATCCAAGTGTTCTTAGATCATTGACTTGCTGACCCTTTTCAATAAGATCGGCCGAAGGAAGCTATTCTCTGCTAAAGCTTCACCAATAAAATTGTGTCAGCTGTATTTGTATCATGTACCGGGTATATGGACCATGGATTCCTTGCTTGCAAGATGCACGATCAAGAGATTGTTAACCCATGTTAATATATAGATTTTGTCCTTTATCTTCTTCCTTTCCCCTTCCCATCAACTGTAATATTTTTTTTGTAAATATTATTGTAAAATTTTTTATATTTATATTTGGTATATAAATATGATCCCTTTTTAAAACTTTAATCCAAATATATGTAATATTTTAATTTGTTACGTTTATGTTTTCTTTGTTATGTTAATATCTAATATGAGTTTTACAAATGTGTTAAAAGCATTAAAAAAAATTTTACAATAATACAATTGTGTCAATATCTAATTACAAATATTTAATTATTATATTTAAATATTTAAATATAGTTTATATATCTAATTAAATTTAATAAATAATTAATATTAATTACTTAGAAATATTTAAAATTAATATTATTTATTAAATATTAACAATAAATTATAATAAATTATTTTTATATTTTTTTGCTAAAATATCATAATATTAACTAATTTGAACATTATTTAAATACCTATTCGTTACTTTATAATATCATGTCTAAAATAGACATTTTACTTCTCAAAATCACTTTTTGACAGCAATGCCAAACACTTAAATTTTTCAAAAGCACTTTTTAAAATCACTTCTCAAAAGCACTTCTCAAAGCACTTCTCAAAAGCATTGCCAAACTGGCCCTAAGTGTCGTTACTCATTACTTCCGCACACTTAGTGCCAATTGCTCTGGTAACGTCTCGCACACTCAGTGCCGTTACTTGTTAATTCCGCACAGTTAGTGCCTTATGACCGGTATCACACACTTAGTACCCGGATATGTACTCATATACCCAATGCCGTTTAATAAACACATCAGTTGTTTAACTTCACATTATGAATTTCAAACATGTAATTTAACCATCTAACATGTAATTATATTGAAAGAATCCATACCTCAATTTGGCACCTTGTATTCGGCCAATTTATAAATTATGCCATAATATTATAATTACATATCACCAAGCCAAAATTTGATATTCCTCAACTAAAATTCACATTAGCATTTCAACGAAAAATTATTCATCCAAAATTTCGAACCAAAGTACCAAATAATAAGCATTCAACCAACTAGGACTTTGCATCAAATATTTCCCTTCACATTCGGCACAAAGACATTTCATCATACCTAAAATTCAGATTAATGCACATATTTATAAGAAGCATAAGTTTAAATTAAATTACTTAAACCTTACCTCGGATAACAACGGCTAATGCTTCTCGATTAATCGTTCAACTTAGCTTTTCCCTTATCCAACCTTTTTTTCCTTTGAATCTTGAGCTAAACAAATTTCAATTAAAATCTCTTAAAAGCATTTCCATTCAATTTGATCCATAAACACACAAATTATAAAATTTACGAATTTATCCCTAACTTTTACAATATGCATAATTTAGACCCTAATGCCAAACTCAACAAATACTCAAAATTTGATTAGCTACCCTCAAAGCCGAATACTCACAAGGACTTTATAAGTCTATAAATTCAATAAATTTTTCAATTTAACCCTTCACTAAATAATTTCTCAAATGATACCCCAAATTTGTTACTCTCTTCAAGACTCAAAATGAAAGATGTTCATCTAGCTCTAATCTTAATTTAATACAAAGGAATTCATCATATAACTCAAATCATCTTCAATGGCATTTTTCACATACATGACTATTGCACAAAATTAACAAGTGGGTTTGAAAATAGAATGAATAATAACCACAAAAATGCACAAATTATTAAAATTTAAGAGCTTGAACTTACCTAATCAAGCTTATCCCTTGCCGAAAACCCTTAGAATTTTTCTCCCCCTTTTTCTCCCTTAGTTTCGGCCAACAACACCAAAAAGATGAACATGCATTTCCTTTGTCTTTTGTTTTATTAAAATATACTAATTTAATATATCATAATTATTAATAATATTATTTTACACATTTAACTAATATAAAATGTTTAATGGATGCATGATGTCTTCCACTAACAATTAAAATGAGTATTTTGCAATCCAAGGCCACAAATTAAAGGAAACAAATTAATTTAATCCCTCACTTTAGATAAAGGCTTCTTTTACCACCTTTATAATTAAGTCCCTTGACTAAAATTAAACATCCCAACAAACGAATTAACCTACCATAATTTAAGACATAATCAAACACATAACATAAATATTAAATAAATAAAAATAAATTTTTTTAACTTGGATTCGTGGTCCCGAAACCACCGTTCCAACCGGGGTCATATTTGGGCTATTACACTAACAGGCATGTTGCTTCATGTGATAGATGTCAGAGAACAGGTAATATCTCTAAACGCAATGAAATGCCTCAAACATATATACTATCATGCAAAATTTTTGACGTATGGGGTATTGATTTTATGGGCCCATTCCCTAGTTCATTTGGGAATAAATACATTTTAGTAGCAGTAGACTACATGTCAAAATGGGTGGAAGCTCAAGCTTTACCTTCTAATGATGCCAGAACGGTAGTAAAATTTTTTAAGAAACTCTTTTCTCAATTTGGCACACCCACAGCAATTATAAGCGATAGGGGTACTCATTTTTGTAATACTCGGTTTGACAAAGTCTTAAAGAAATATGGAGTACACCACAGAACAGCTACCCCTTATCACCCTCAAACCAGTGGACAAGTAGAAGTAGCAAATCAAGAGCTCAAGCGTATTCTAGAGAAGACAGTTGAATCAAACAGGAAAGATTGGGCATTAAAAGTAGACGATGCTCTATGGGCTTATAGAACAGCGTTTAAAACACCCATAGGAACATCCCCATACAAACTTGTCTACGGAAAAAGTTGTCACCTACCATTTGAATTAGAACATAAAGCTTTTTGGGCTATAAAATTTCTAAATTACGATCTTAAAACTGCAGGTGAGAAGAGGATGATGCAGTTGAACGAGTTAGATGAATGGCAAGCTAAAGCCTATGAGATTTCACGACTATACAAGGAGGCAACAAAGCGACGCCATGATGCTCGTTTAAAACAATCAAAACAATTCAAAGTAGGAGATCTAGTTCTGTTATACAATTCAAGGCTCAAATTATTCCCTGGGAAGTTAAAATCAAGATGTTCAGGCCCTTTCGTGATCAAAACTATCTTTCCCTGTGGCATAGTGGAGGTAACTCATCTGAATTATGGCACATTCAAGGTAAATGGTCAACGACTAAAAATTTATAATGGTGACGATTTTAGAGATATAAGAGAGGAGCTTCAGCTCTGTGAACCTTCATTTAGAACCGAAAACAGGGAAACTTTAGCCTAAGACTATAAACGAGCGCTTCTCGAGAGGCAACCCAAGTACTAACCCCATTAATTTTATTTTTATTTGTATTTTTATTTTTATTTTTCCTTTTTAGCATCCAACTATAAACTAACAAAAAGTGTAGGTTTCTCCACCCACACGGCCTCACACACGATCGTGTCTGTGGCCGTGTGCATATTACGAACAGGTACATGGGTGTGGCAAAGATGGTGCAGAAACAGGGCAAAATTTTCCCTAAGCCACGGGCTCCGACTAAAAGACACGGCCGTGCTACGCGACCGTGCTTGAAACTAACTAATAGAAACGGACGTATGACACGCCCGTGCATCCTAATTGTGGTTGATCCTAAGTAAGGGACACGGGCGTTAAACATGCCCGTGCTCCAAGGCCGTGGACAACATTGACTTACGAAACATAGGCGTGGGACCATTGACACGGGCGTGGGAGAAACGAACAATGCCAGGCACGCCCGTGCAGTACGGGCGTGGAACAAAACAAAAATGCTCCTAAAATAAAAATTTTTGAAAAAAACGGGCTGAATAAAGAAAACACGGGCGTAGCCCCTGCCCGTGTGGTCGATTTCCTATTTAAAACCGCCCCTATTCATCTTCATCTTCAAATCCCCAACCCTAGCCATTCCCTCCTAGAATTCCCAAAATCCCCTATACCTCTCCATTCCGGTCACCGTCCCTCTCCCTCCCTTCACTTCCACTCATTCCTCTCTCCCTTATCTCTCTTTATCTTCCTCACCCACAACACAGACCACGCCCATGTAAACAAAATACACACCCGTAGCCCTGCACCACCACCCACCCGCAGCACACGCTCGTGCTTCCGCCATCACCGTGCGCCATCTCTACACTACTGTCGGTCCATTTTGTACCTTCTACTTTACTGATTGATATTTTACATCCCATGATTATTTTTATATCCTTCATATATATATATATATATATATATATATTCTTTTATATTGCATTCTTTTTATTATTAGCAATAACTAATGACTATTTGAGCATTATAAATAGATTAACTATAATTTTTGAATGTCTGGAATTTCTAGAGAATTATTAGAAATTTTCATTGTTAATGAGATTGAAATTGTGGAGTCATAATTATTATCATGAGATGATCTTATTCTTTCTACAAGAACATAATGTCTTCGTCTAGAGGAAAGAAAATTGCCGTTCCCACGTCGAAAAAACGAAAGGGACCCGGTTCGTCATCAGCCAGCGCAACCGCCGAAGTACGAAATCTATTTTTACAATTTCCTCCAGGATCTCAGGAGGACCTTTATAAGATACTTCGCACGCGACCCCTCGGTACAGGGAGGTGCATTGATTGGGCCGCTTTGGAGCAGGTCCAACTAGCCGACGACGTACGGGCTCTCCTAACTACCAATCCATGGGACCAATTCTTCAATATCATCGAGGCCACATATCTAGAGCTCACTTTGGAGCTATGTTCCACTTTCCACCTTCAGACGGTGATGACACGCCACGATGACCCTGGCATGATCCAATTCCGTTTAGGAGGCATTGTACGAGAAATGAATGTACCGTAATTCAGGGCCGCATTGGGACTCTATACCGATGAATTTATAGAGGATAATGATCTCGAGACGCTCCATCGCCATATCCACAACACCCCCACGAGATGCTGGTACAATATAGCACTGCACAACACCTCCTATGACCCCATTCGCTTCAAGGCGACGGCTCTCGCCCCATCCCTGAGGTACGTACACGCTATTTTAGCCCATACACTGACAGGTAGGCGAGAGAGCACCAGTGTCATCAATACTCACGAGGCCTACTTCCTATGGTGCATGGCAAACAGGCACGTTTTTGACCTCGCCTATTTTATAGCTCGTGCCATTCAACATCAAACGGAGCAACATAGGAGGGGGTCATATCTATGGGTCCATACATCACACGCTTGGCTAGATATTTCGGGCTCCTCAACACTGACGCTATGATCTCCTCCCTCACATTGATAGGTCAGATGTCCCCACAGGGCATCCAGATGATGCTACACATGAGAATGATCCAACGTCGACTTGGGACCGATCCCCCCAATATCAGCTAACACCTACCACCGAAGAGGAGGATCCTGAGGACATTACTGACGATGTCCAACACCTACATGAGGAAGCACAATCGAGTCATCGCCCAACTCATGCGGCGGCTTCACTTTCCGACCTCTCTGCATATCTCACTCAGTTCGAGCATTACTGTACTCAACAATTCAATGACACCGCTCGATGATTTGATGGCATTGAGGCGACTCTTCAGCAGATTTGTCATCACTTTCACATATCGCCACCTCCACCACCTCGTGACCCAGCCGATGACGAGGACCTTTGAGTCCTTTACTTTTATTTATTTTTCAGTTTTCAATTTTAGTTTATGTTTAGCTTATTTTTGTTGTTAATTAAAACTTTTTACCTTTCTTGTTTAAAACTCCTATTATTACAGTTTTATTTTTTATCACTGGCTATCTAATTCTCGAGTATCTCTAACAACACTTATTAAATAAATACTCCCTGAACATCTAACTGATAACTTCGCAGTTTAAAAAAGGTTCAATTTGCCACTCCAAGAACGAACACAGCACCGGAGTATTAACCACCACATTCACCCATGCCTAAATCATCATCACTAGCCATCCTCCAACGATTTCATCCAACATTCAGGGAGTTACACTTCTCCTTATCTTTTTATTTTCTACTATGTTATTATCTATCTTTGTACATTAAGGGCAATGTACATCTTAAGTGTGGGGGGTGAATATTTATTTCGAGAAAATGCCTAACTTTTTGCATTATTCTCAAAGCCCTGAATGATATCTTGTCTTTAATTAATTCTCTCATGTTACTAATTAAAATAGAATTTCATGTGATTCATGATTTTCTTTGATATGTTTTGGAATAAGTCATTGATAATTGTGAAGTGATGATTTAAACTTTAAGAGACTAGAGAATCAAGCATGATGAGTCTATTTTTAAAATTAAAATTTTGTTAGGTTGTCTACCTGAATCTAATTATTACCTTGAAGTTTGAAATTTACAAGATTGATATCAAAAACCGATAATTCTTGTGAGATTTTGAGCCTTTTAGAGCATACATTCTTTCGTGCTCACTTTTTATTATGAGTGTGTCAGCATTGATTTATTATTCTAGAACTTGCTTCGATTATACATATCGAGACCACACCTTTGATTTGATATACAGAGATGATAAAGGCACTTAGGATTTAACCCACTCACTCCACTAAAAAGCTTACCCTCACAATTAACCTTTAGTGAACCCCTTTTATCCTAACAACCCTTTTTATACTCACCTGCTAATATTAACCCAAAAACCTTTTGTATTTGTCATCACCATTCCTTTTGACCACCCTAATATCGAGATTTGATTTGATCATTTGCCCAACTATGATCTTTATTTTAATAGTTACATTCATTCTTTATTAAATACTTGATTTGTTCTTAAAAAAAATTTGAAGTATATTCATTATTAGTTCTATGTTAGCTGAGCTTATACATGTAAATTCCAAATTTCGAAGAAAAAGCTCGTATTATTACAAATTTTCAAGTGATGCAATTATTTAGGAGTAGTTCATTTTTCTAGTTAGGTAAATTGTCAATTCAATCTCGATTCTAACCTCCTAATTCAACCTTTATCCACACCTTTAACCTAAGCCCCGTTACAACCCTTTTTTAAAGACTTTTTGATCTGTGTATCATCTCATTTTACAGTGGTGGAGATTTGATATTCAGGCAAGCCTATGGGATTAACTTTTCATATTCGACTTTTGAGTGCTTTTTCTTGAACCTTAAACACTTTGAGTGATTTGAGTGAATCTTTAGTAAGGATGTCAACCCTTATCGATTTTGAATCAGAGGTAATTATTTAGGTATGGGGAGACACCTAATGTTTTCAGGCTATAAATATATGACTTTGATTGTTTGAATCTTTAGGAACCTTCTATTTAAATTATCAATGTATGAATTATCTTTGAATTATGAGGAAACATTATTGATGAATATTATAAATTAGGGAAGTTCGTTTTAATTGTGAGTTGAGAATTTTGCTTGAGGACAAGAAAATGCTTAAGTGTGGGGGTATTTGATAAACCGTAATATGAACATATTTTAATCAACACGGCCATATCACGAAATCAACACGGCCTAGGCCCAAGACCACACGGCCGTGCCTCCTTAATAGTCTCGAACACGGCCTGGCCACGATTCACACGGGCGTGTGCCATGGGTGTGTCCCTGCCATGAGAAAGAAGAGTTTCACCCAGATTAGGGTACTTAGAGGCAAAGAAAGCCATTCCAAAAGCCTATATAAACACCCTAGAGGCCAACCTTCAAGGGGCGTCCAGCTAGGCCAAGGAGTCGAGCCAGAGAGGCAAGTTTTGTGGAATTTACTCGAAGAAAGCCAGTTGATTCATTTCAAGAAGTAGGAGTTATACTCAAGACGGAGGATCTCTCCTTCAATTCCTTCAGGGGTTTTAGGGTTTTCTTATGTTTTGTTTTATCTTTTCTTTTGAGATGTATTCTTTTATTATTATGAACTAAACCCTCAGATACCTGAGGGGGATGAAACCTAAGATTAATCTTGTTATCGTTTGCTGAACTATATGATAAATAATTGATTTGTTCTTAACTATGTGTTCTTAATTCTTGTTTTGGTATTTCCGGGATATTGATTCAAGTATTGATGTGCTTAGGTGGTGGAGCAAAAGTCCCTGCCTAAGAGTAGATCTATTATAGTTAACCGGAGTTGCTCGCGCGCCTAGAAATAGGGTGACGTAAATCTACCGGATTAGGGTCAAACCTAATATGGGAGTCCATAGATCGAGTTAATGCAATTCTAGGGGTTTTAATTAGAAAGAAATTTCAATTAATCAACCTAGGGTTAGACGTTAGTAGCCTCGAAAGAGGTATTAATATAAATTAGGGAATCATACGGATCAAATCAAGTGAATAAATCGTCTGGTTCAGAGTTAGATAACAAGTGAAGTCTAGGTGGATTCTTCCTCAGGTATTGTCTTAATCAATTGGTTTTTCTCACAAGTATTTCCCCAATTCATTCTCTTTGTCTTTGGATCTTAAGCTTAGTTGTTAGTTAATTTTAGATTAGATAACAAATTCCTTTAATTCTTAGGCTAAATAATAAAAAGAAAGTTAGTATTAGTACTTTTGGTTCCTTTGGGTTCGACAATCCGGTCTTGCCATAGCTATACTACTGTTCGATAGGTGCACTTGCCTCAATCATCGTCACAATTAGTTTTTAGGCTCGATCATTCTTTTTATAAATTTTTAAGACTCTGACATACACGATCAACTCATCACTAGGAATTCTAGATATTGAGATTTAAATTTTAATGGTGTTAGAAATCTTTTCTTAAGGTGATTGTATTAACTAATTTTATTAAACTATGAGTTGTTTAAATGCTCAACTTTGTCATTCCTCCATGCCACGTTACTTAATAATTATTTGATTAAATTTCATTCTTTAAAACCAATAAAGGTTATCTTTCAAAAGAGGAAAACCCAAAAAAGATTATTAGAGATGAAAAGGTCTCATAGTCCTTTGCTTGTTTAAAATAAGGGTGTTACATTGAATAAGTAATAAAAGGCAAAGGCCACGTTAAGTCACCTTTGTATAGAAAACTATGCACCATCTTCCATGGAAATGCAAATCCCTCAGTTTCTGAACCTGACCATGTTCACTTGCTTCCTTCATATTCCAGTTAACCTTTCTTGGATTTTGGGATTGTAATTGTATAAATACATTTACCCTTAACCCTCACGGCCTAAAGCTCTACATTGAGCTTCCTTTTTTCTCTTTTTTTTTTTTCCTTTTCTTTTTCTAACGAGTTTAAGCAAATACTTTTCTCTACCCATGGCTGAGTTTCAATCCCAGCAATACAAGAGGGGAGCCAAGGCCTGTGCAAAACGGAAGGGGCATGGTTTCTCCACCAAGTGTGCTTCCTTGGTTAAGCAGGAACGTGCTCGACTCTACATCTTGCGCCGTTGTGCCACTATGCTCCTTTGCTGGTACATTCAAGGTGATGACTAGCAAAAAACTCATCATCACCATCTTGCAAATTAATTTAACATTCTCCGTTTATTGTAGGCTACAACTTCATCAATCATGCTAATCCTGTTTGGTTCTACGGGGCTTACAATGTGGAATATCAACCCCTAGTTTGCTTTTTGTGTTTTTGACCTGATTGGAGTAACCCCATTGGGTTTTGAGGGAAATGAGAGAGTTTATGGCCACACTCTTGCTTTTTCACCAAGTCGACATTAAGCATGGTGTTGATGGAGTTGGTATAATTAATTATATCTTTGTATGTTGCTATTAAGGTTAAATGTAACTTTCTAGTAGGTCCTTCTCTTTCATATAGAGGTCCAATTTGCCATAATCTAGAATTCGGAATCTTGAGTTTTTGGCCACCATCTCTTTAGAATGGTCATATGAACCTCCGTAAAGTCTGGTTTCCTATTATGCGTTAAAGCAATAATACTAATAAAATGTGACCCTGTTAAATCCTTTTCGTCTAATTAAAGTATTATAATGTAATAGTGTTTATATTTAATACATTGTTCCTACATAAATTTATATTTTATTAGTAAATTATATATATACAGTTAAATGGAACTGTCAGACACTTATTTAGTATAAATTTAAATCGTGTTAACCCATCTTTATTATCAATTTATTTTTAAAAAATTATTAAAAATAAATATATTTACAACATGACACAAGTTAAGGATTAAGCAAGATCAAGATAGTGAATGAGAGATTTTCATATAAAATATTCTTTCTTTTCCTTTTTAATAATTTGGGGTGGGTGAAATTATTAGGGATTGAGTTCATGTTTCATACCTCATAACATAGTACTCTTGTCACTAAACGAAGAGGTTGTTGGCTCAAATCGAAAATTAATGTTTACAAAATTAGGGGACCATTAGACATGTTTTTTAAACTGGACCGGTAGTCTAATCGGTGAGGCCACTGGTTCTCCAGTTCGACCGGTTCAATCAGTCCAACCTGTTCAATTAAAAAATTCTTAAAATTCAAAAAAATAAAAAAATCTGATTCAATTGGTTTTTAATCTGTTCAAATAGTTCGTGTTGGTCCTTGGTCTAACCAGTTCAAAATCACTCTCCAAATTGATATCCTGACTAATTCTCAATTTAACTAATTCAACCGACCGATCCGATTCAAATAACACTACATATTATACTTTATTCTTAGTAATTTTGCATGCTAAGATTAGGCATAGTTAATGATCTTGTATCATAGTAATACTTGCATTTTTTAATTATTTTTATTATTTAGTAAAAAAGTTACTTCATTTAATTAATGGGTAATTATTATTAAATATAATTAAAAATATATAAAATATTAGCAATAAGTGTTTGGTGCAATGGTAAAAGTACATTGCATTTCGAAGGAAAAAATGTATGTTCAAACCTTAAAGACGACATTACTAGAAGAGACAATTATGAACCTCAAACATAAACAATAACATAGACATAAAGAATATTAAAAGAATAAATAACATATTTTAAAAGCTAACAAAAAAATGGCATAAATATGCACACATATATATTAATCAAATAAATTTATAATTAATTTGACGGGATTATTAAATTGTATATTTCTATTAGTATGATTCTAACCTACACTTATGCATTGGATTGATTATTTGTTTGTGTTAAATTACAGAATACAAAATTGAAAGTTATAATATGTTCTAAGTCAATATTCACTTCGTACATTTATAATTTAGTTCCCCCACTTTAATTTTTAGGAATTTAATCCTTCTATTTTTCTTATTTAAAAATTCAGGTCCAGTAGTTACCACCATTAAATTTCTTCTATTAAATTTTTTAGAGTGAGAATTTGAAATTTTATTTAAAAAATCACTTGGTAGTTATGTAAAAATAAAAATAACGTTGAAAATGCTAATTAGGATTTTTCTTAAAAATACTCATTTGAACTCGTCATGATAAAATAATTTTTCTATTGAAATAGTGTTCTTAAGAAAAATTAATATTACCATTTTCATTGAAATACTTAATAACTATTCAGACTAACTAATGACATTATAAAGTGAAGAAACCAAATTATGTTAAAATTTTAAATAATAGATTTAATATTATTTTTAAGCATAGCCTAAGAGCTAAAATTTAAATTTGATCATTGTTTTATAATATATATATATATATATATATATATATATATATATATATATATATATAAGCAACACAAACCTAATAGAAATGGAAAGCTAGTTGGCATTGTCTAAGACTAGTAAAGATTCAAATTATGTATAACCACGTAATATGTTAATAAAAAATTTAATGATGTTAAATATTTGAGTTAATTAATAACATAATAAATATATAGGAACCAATTTATGTTTACCATAAGACTATGCTCAGGTTTGAGATTTAGTCTTTACATTTTAATTTGACATAATTTGGTCCTCTACTTTTACATTGGCATTAGCTAGCTCAAACAATTAAAATCCTTAACTATTCCAATTTAAAATGATGACATGAATTTATCTTTAAAACACCTTTCTAATACAAAAGTAATATATTTATGCATGAAGTTGAAATGAGTATTTTTAATAAAAAAAATTCTTAATTAACATTTTAACTGAAATAATTAATGGTACAAAACTATTTCGATTAACTATGATATCATATATAGGAACCAAATTATATAAAATTAAAGTATATATATTAAATTCTAAATTTAAACATTAGAAACCATAATCATAATTTTATCTAAAACAATCTATACGTTCACTCGAAAGGAAAATGAGAATAGCAAACTAATGGATTAATGTTAGAATTGCCCTTGAACTTTCATTCAATATGCAATGTTGTATTTATTATGTTACCTTAATAGCAAACCAATTAATATCGTACCTATATTATGTTACCATGGATCAATGTACCCCAAAGCTTTAACATTGTTTAATTTACACGCAGACTCGACAACAACGAATAAATAAATGACAGATGTTATATAATTAGTTTTGAATTTTAATTATAACTTTTCCCTTAAATTTTCGACAAATAAGTTTTATTTGTTTTCAATTTTTGTTTGTTTCTTAAAAAAAAAGTAAAACAAAAGAAAATTATTAAATTTAATCAACATGTAAAAAATATATTTAAAACCCAAAACAAATTGTATAATGACACATAGTATTCGTTTATGTAATAGTCAATGTGAAAATTAAACTTATGGAATAGTCAATGTGTAAATTAAACTATGTTAAGACTTTAGGGTAGATCTGTCTATGGGTCGAGCCACTCGACTCACGTTTGTCCAAAATGTGAAAGGGTTTGAACAAAAATATTAACCCAAAAAATGAGTTTAGGCAAAAAAAAAAAAAAACTTGTTTAGAAAACGGATCGGGCCTCAGGTAAGGCATTTTTGGATCCAAACTCGGCCTGATCTGAATTTGCAAAAAGAAAAAAATCTGTTGTTTTCTCACTGTTTTGTTGACATTTCACTATTGTGATGTTACTATTTTGTTGCTATTGTCTGGATATTGTATAACTCTTATTTTATTGTTAATTTTGCTACTATTTTAGTATTATTTAACTATAAAGGTTTTTTTTAATTTAATTTCAATTTGTTGAGAAATATTTATTTTAATGTTTTTAATATTTTCAATGTATTATATATATTTTTAAAAATTATATAAAAATAATAATATGGGTGGGTCGATCTAGGCTTGAGTTTTAGCATTTTTATCCGCATCGGGCTTGAAAAAAAATTAGGCTCATTTTTCAAGCTGAAAATTAAAAAAAAAAATTGACAATGTTTGACCCGACCCATAAATAGGTCTACTTTGGGGTACACTGGTACATGATAGAATAGTACAGGTACCATATTAGGTATTTTCCTTGTAAAGGTACCAAATTAGACATTAGACGAAAGTTTAGGGGTCAACTGTAACGTTAACCCTAACTAATTAACCAAAAGAAAAATAAACAGGACGCTTTGAGTTTTGACATGTGAGATACATGTGCAGTAATGGAGATTGGCTCAGAGATCAGATTAGGGTCATGTGAAGTTCCCCCTTCATTATTCCAAAGAGAGCTAAAATTGTTGGTTCTAGTTTGAAATTAAAGCCCTGAGAATCTCTAAAAGAGGCATGAGTTTACGCTTGTTGTTCTTGGTTTTTTTGCATATACGTGCCTAGAAACTTTTCTAGTTGTTTTATTAATCCCACATCACAGGATATTGTATTGATATTATACTTTAAGGGAATGTATTCATTTATTCGGTTGTAAAATTAAGTGGTTTTCCACTTTTTCATTTTTTTATATAATTAATATTTTAATAATTTAATCCTCATATTTTATTCTCTATTCATTTAATTCATGTATGTAAAATTTGACATTAATTAAAAATTTTTAACTATCTATTTTATGTAAAAACATTTCAACCGTTAAATATATATTGATATAAATAAAAATATTTATGATGATATGATAAATATATCAAATCGATCTAAAAGTTTAGATATATAATAAATACAAATATCTTGATGTTGAATTGTTAAAATATTAATATTATGAAATGAGGGAAAATAATCTTTAAGTTTTACCTCCTGGATCCTTGCCCATTTTGTAAATATATTTGTTGTATTCTTCTCCAAGTCACTAAGAAAAGTATTGAATAACTTGGAAGAACTCACTATATTAGAAACATTGCAGTGGAGTTTACAACCGTACTATCATATATCTGAAAAGGGCAACTGCCCAGCAAAGCAAAGATATGGATTCCATAGAAATACCAAGTTCTTCTATAATCTCACAAATAGATGCGAAGGATTTTATATGAATCGCTTCTACAATTTTAGTATTACATAAGAAAATGGACTTCCAGATGCAATAAAGAAATATTTACTAGCAACTAAAAACCCTAAATGAATCAAATAAGGGGCTAGTAATGAAACAACCAGAGAAGCAGAGTTTGCAAAATTACCATACCTTTCATATGAAACCCTTGGCACAAGAGAATTTTGAGTTAAACGCTTGGGTAATTGGCTGCGAAAACCGGATTGCGGTCTTTAAACTGTACAAGAGATGCCGCAGAAAAGGGCAAGTAATGTATTCAACCACTAAGAAGTAGCCTTCGAGGGTCGAGTTGTTCGCTACAGTAACTGGAAGGAACAGCTGAAATCTCCTGCCTTCCTTTCCACTCTTCCCCAGGTTTCAAGGTAATGGGCTCCTCCACACAAGCAGCCTCTACACACAGCATATGCATGTACTCATTATCACCAAAATCCGCCATTGCCTTTGCTTTCTTATCCCACGGATTCCTCACCACTGAAAATCAATCATTAACTTACACATCTAACCATGATTTACATACATGCTTACCTGATTATGTAAAATGAATCATTAAGTTGCATAGCTCATCTATTTATTACAACTAAAACGAATGCAGGCTGTGTTTGTAATAAATACAATATTATAGTTCAAGTAGAGCCACAAATGGAAAAAATATAAGGCTTCAAACCTTCATTTGTATGGCAGACATATGACTATAGCTCAAGAAGGCATCAAATGAAAGCTTTCTTGAATAAGTACAGAACTAGATGACAATTTTATATTAACATCGCATATGACTCGATTTTTGAAGCCCCCCGACTGTGATGCAAGGGATAACTAGTTGTCCCTCGTAATATACATTTCAGGTCGAATTTTCCTCCTCATACCATTAAGAGAAACCTTGCCTCTAGCCAGACTGAAAGAACAGAACTATTTTTCAAAGGGAAATCTTTAATAGAGGTCGATTTGTTGGAAGGGAAGGATGTCATTGAAAACAATACTGTAAATTGGAAATAAAGTAATAAATAGATTTTTGGTAAAACATATAACTGAGTAGATCACCCTACGTATGTTATATTTAATTGCTCCCAAAAAAAAAAAAACTGTCAACTGATATAACTTCCAAGATGAAGCATGGACAAGAGATTAAATAGTTTTATCTCTAACTATAGTACACTTTCCTTCATAACCTAACTAGATGGCTCTAAATTAATGTGTTAGTGTAATAGTGTATAGGGATTATAAACTCACCAGCATCTGGAAGTCCATCCTTTCGCAATTCAAATGTTCGTTTCCTTTCATGGTCCAGGATGGCAATTTTTGTTGGTGTACTGAGGTATACTTTATCCACCTTTTTCATCAACAAGACAGTAAACATAAAACCATAAATATAAACAATTGGAATTAAAAAGATAGGGAAGGCATACGCTTGCTTATAATAGTTGACACTTACTTCTGATTCAAATGTTATTGCATCCTCTTGTTCTGTGAACCGCTCTCCGTTCTTCAAGTTATCCAAATAATCCAATGTCTCTAGTCCTTCTACTCGTACTTCACTAAATAAAAGTGAATAGAAAAGAATTGTAAAACACAGAATGAGTATGTCCTGGTTCTGTATCACAATAACATCTAGAACAGAATTTCTACTTTTTCCACTAAAAAAATTTTTTTCCACTAAAAAAATAAGTTTTTTCATTCCATCTCTAATGTGAACGTGTTATCAAAAGGTGCAACAAATAGAACTCGCTTCAAATCATAACCTAATTCTATACAACATTTCAATTTAAAATCAAAATCTGTTGCAATGATATTTATGACATCTAATGAAAAAATAAAGAAAATCCATACATCTAGCTTGTAACTGTAGCAGGCATGGCTATAAATCATGTGTAAGCTACTAGTGTTCTAAGCACAACTTTGATCTAATATTTATACTACTGTTTTTCACAGTCCTAGATCCTCCCCATGAGGCTATAGGATAAGTTCATCAACAAATGTTCACTGCAGATTGCATCTCACACTGCTTTCAAGACCTAAGAAAACAGTATGAATCATTGTTAACCACAAAAATTCCATAGCTGCTAAAATTACAATGCATGCTTAAATGCAGAGATTCTCATGACAAAAACCACAAGATAGGAAAGATCAATATATTCAACCTGATATCAGTGACGAAAAAATAGGTCTGATAGGCAAATCTAAACGTAAATGACTTTCCATCAGTGTTTGTATTTCTGATGCGAGATGTCAACATTAAATCACCTGAAGGTCCCAGAGCTACCCTTAACCGGCACTCATACCTGCACATAATTGCATATTACTTAATCAAATGAAAAAACATCAGTAAGAATCTCATACGCATAGGTAATGCCCTAAATGTACATATACACAGACAGGTGACAACAAATGTAATCAGTCAATCATAGACCCACATATAACACAATACTTAAGCACATTTAAGATTGGTTTTAAAATAGTTACGAGTTAGCTCCAAAACAACACACATCCTACTGCCATAAGTTTGAGAATTCTTTTTACAGTGAAAACTAAAAATTTATAGAGGAAAAGAGAAGCACTATAATCTGGTTCAGAAAACTGTTTGACAGTTATATCATGCTAGTTTAACAAATTTGTTCCAAAGAAGAGCATTGAGACTGAAATTCCAATTTCAATTTGAGAGCTGTGTTAAATAATCAAAATTCTTAAGAGCGCACCTGTGAGGCCAGATCTTCATATCTTCTTCAGAGTGCGTGAGGATTAAGTCAACAAAGGCCTTGTGAATAATATCTGATGGAGATGGTGGGGGATCAGGATCAATGCTCCAAATTCGATTCCTTGCAAATCCATATTGCTCAAGAGAACCAGTACTTTTTAACTGTATACAGAAAATACTTGAATTCAGAAACAAATATATAAAAATTGCAAAGACAAACAGATAAAAGTATTGAATCACATACCTGAGGGAAACAGATTGGTATACCTCCACGAATAGCTCTAGGAGGTCTAAAAGAAGCCTGCAGAAAGCACACATTAACTGGAAGGGTAGTCATAAAATTGAGTAGACCCATAAAAATTGCTAATTTGCTTGTATAAAACTTAATATGCATCAATTGTATCATTTAGAAATATTTTAGGTACTTTAAGAAAATTTAAAAGCCTCATTTGTATCAGAAAGTAAGTGCAAGTGACGATTATTTTGACACTCTCCTGAAACTATACGAGATCTCATTTATTTCAAAAGTGCTTTCTGAGCGCTAACCTCGTCACCTAGAAGTAGCAATAAGTGTTGATCAAACAACTAAGAAAATACTATAACATCCAAGTAATTCATCACCACACTGCACAATAGATGGGATCATTACTAGCATATAATTGACTAAGTGGGAGAAAATGATAACAACATGCTGACCATCTCTAACTATGAAAGACAGATCGTTAATAGCAGGAGAAATAGATAGCTTTAATTCATTTAAATTCTTAAGCTGAACTGCTTCTCACAAGAACACTTCTAATACATATACCTTACTACTAACAAAAAGGAGCTCTTCACCATGTGCATTCTTCCAAGAAGTGACTTGACCTCCATACAAATATACCTGCTTAAGGGAAAAGAAAGTAGAATGAATACAAGAAAATTTGCTTGTTTCCCAAGTGTATGTTAAGTTTTTCGGATTAAAAAGGAAATAACAGAAGAGGAAGAGGAAAGAGTGCACAAGAAATTCCGTTGTGCAGCATTCATGCCTTCCTAAGTTCATGAAATAGGGCTTCAAGAACACTAATTCCACTTTTAGGTAAGTTTAATATAAGAAAAAAGAAAATCAGCAAAACTGCACATATTCAAAAAAAAAAAAAAAAAAAAAAAAAAACCAACAACTCATGTTCAGACTAGTACTGATTCTCTGCAAAAAAAAAAAAAAAAAAAAAAAAAAAAAAGAAAAAAAAGGAAAGTTCCAATGATTTGCGGGAAGTAAAATGGATTATTATCTATAAGCTAGTGTTGGAGCTCGAAAAGTCCACAACATTACTTGACTATCAAGTGTACATTGAACTACCAATTTTAACTTAATAATCCAACGTTGACTTCATTATTTATCTAGCAATAGTAGCGCGGTAAGCATATTAACTAGCTTCTGGACATTTGAACTTGTTGAAGTGTGGCCTCTCATACAGCATCTAGAAGCAGCCCGTGCAAACTTACTATGCTGAAACCATTATTTTATGTGATCCAAGTCTTTGTTTTGTTGTAATTTAATTTAAGTGGTGTATTAGGTGAAAATAAGTGTGTTAGGTGAGAATAAGTGTATTAGGTGAAAATAAGTGTGTTAGGTGAGAATAAGTGTGTTAGGTGAAAATTAAGTACTATTTATTAGCTATAAAACAATGATGTTTTGTAATAAAAATTAAATGAGTGTTTTTCATTCAAGTTAATGCTCCATTTCTTGCTTCTCTCATTTTCTTAGCAAATTTTTTTGTTCTTTTCTTTCTTTTGCTGGAAGCATCGAGCCTTGCTGCTCAAGCTTCAGCTTCAATCGCTGTTTGTTGTCCAAAGTTCCAACAATTGGTATCTAGAGCCGTATTCTCAGTGGACCTGTTATATTTCAAACTTGAAAACAAATGGCTGCCAATTTTTCACCAGCTGCACCACCAGTCTTCAATGGAGAAGGGTTCCACATATGGCAGGTTAAGATGAGGACTTACCTGCAGGCCTTCGATCTGTGGCAAGTTGTGATCTCAGACGTTGAGCCAGAACCCCTTCGAGCCAATCCAACGGTGGCTCAGATGAAACAACATGCTGAAGAAAGGACCAAGAGGCACAAGGCCATGTCATGCATCCAGAACTGTGTATCAGATGTCATCTTCACCAGGATCATGGCCTGTGAAACACCAAAGCAGGCCTGGGACAAACTCAAGGAGGAGTTCCAAGGCACTGAAAGAACCAGGAAACAACAGCTTCTAAACTTGAGAAGGGACTTTGAGAGTCTCAAAATAAAGGAAGAAGAAACAGTGAAGCAGTATTCAGACAAGATTATGGCTGTAGTTAACAGCATAAGGTTGCTAGGAGAAGAGTTTACTGAGGCAAGAATCGTGGAGAAGGTGCTCTCAACATTACTTGAGAGATATGAAGCAAAAATCTCATCCCTTGAGGATTCGAGAGACCTGGCTACCATCTCCTTGACTGAGCTAGTTAACGCCCTGTATGCTCAGGAACAAAGGAGGGCTAGTAGACAAGAAGTATACCAAGAAGGTGCCTTCCAAGCAAGATCAAAACCATTTTCGAGCAATACTGACTACAAAGGAAAAAAGATCTGGAAGAACAGGCCTAAACCTGATGTTGCTAGGGGTGATGAAAAACTTTGCATGTTTTGCAAGAGACCAGGTCATTTTGAGATCAAATGCTGGTTCAAGCCAGATGCAATATGCCAGTATTGCAAAAAGAAGGGCCATGTTGAGAATGTTTGCAAAAAAAAAAAAGGCAAACCAACTCAAGCACAATATCAACTGCCAAAAGTTGAGGCTCGAGTAGCTGAGGAGGACAGTGAGCATGAAGAGCAGGTTTTTGCAGTCTCATGCTTGGCTGCAAAGGAAGAAATTAACAAAGGGTGGCTCCTGGATAGTGGTTGCACCAACCATATGACATCAGATGCTAACATTTTCAAGTCCATCGACAGAAGCTTCAAAGCCAAAGTTAAGGTGGGAAATGGTCATGTCATTGAGGCAGAAGGTAAGGGTGATGTACTGATACACACACCTACAAGCAACAAACTACTCTCAAATGTCTTGTTCGTGCCTCAGATTGATAGAAATCTTCTAAGCATAGCTCAGTTGCTAGACAAGGGCTATACTGTTGTGTTCGAGGGCAAGGAATGCAGAATTAGTGATCCACATGGATCCAAGCTTATGTCAATCACAATGGTTGATAAAGGCTTTGTTGTTGATTGGACAAACAACAGAAGCTCAGCCTATGCAGCCTCAACAGATGAGTCTAAGCTTTGGCATCAAAGACTTGGGCATGTCAACTTTAAATCTATGTCCAAGATGGTCAATGAAGAGTTGGTTGAAAACATCACCAATTCTGTGATCCATGAAGGAGTTTGTGAAGTATGCCAACTAGGAAAGCAGACCAGGCATCCATTTCCTCAGGATCAAGCTTGGAGAGCATCAGACAAGCTCCAACTCGTGCACACTGATGTGTGTGGGCCTATGAAGACTGAGTCACTCAGTGGGAACATGTATTTTATCTTGTTCATTGATGACTATTCAAGATATTGCTAGATTTATTTCCTAAAACAAAAATCAGAAGTGGCTCATGTGTTCATGAAGTTTAAAGCACAGGATGAAAAAGAAACAGGTTGCAAGCTGAAAACACTTAGATCAGACAATGGAGCTGAATATACTTCAGCTCAGTTCCAAGCCATATGCACTGATGCTGGCATCAAACATCAGTTGACAAATATTTATACTCCTCAGCAGAACAGGGTCAATAAGAGGAAGAACAGGAGCTTACTCGATATGGCTAGATGTCTCATGTTTGAGAAGAATGTACCAAAGACTTTATGGGCAGAAGCAGTAAACACTGCAGCCTATTTGCAAAATAGGCTCCCAACCAAAGCCCTGGATTATAAAACTCCATTTGAAGCATGGTTTGGGTTCAAGCCTTCACTAGCTCACCTTAGAATCTTTGGTTGCCTATGTTATGCGCAGATTCCAGCAATTAGGAGAAGCAAACTTGATGAAAGATCTCAACCAGGCATACTGGTGGGTTATAGCTCAATCAAAAAGGGCTATAGAGTTCTTGATCCCTCAACAAACAAAGTCCTAGTGAGCAGGGATGTAATCTTTGATGAGAAGGCATGCTGGGACTGGGAAAAGAATGTGTCAGTTGCTACTTCTGAAGAAATCACAATAGGCCAGATTGAATCAAATGGAGAAGGTCCAGAAATGGATTATGATGATGTGCCAGTCAGGGGAACAGATCTTTAGCAGAAGTCTATGAAAGGGCTCAAGTGGCCATTGTTGAGCCAACCTACTTTGAAGAAGCTCAAGCTTACCAAGGCTGGCAGCAAGCTATGGCCGATGAAATGCATATGATCGAGAAGAATAAAACTTGGGAGCTGGTTGAAAGTCCTTCAAATAGAAAAGTTATAAGAGTCAAGTGGGTTTATCGAGCCAAACTAAATGCAGATGGAAGTCTGAATAAGCTAAAAGCTAGTCTGGTTGTGAAAGGATTCAGCCAAAGATATGGGGTGGATTACATGGAGACATTTGCTCCAGTGGCTAGACTCGATACAATAAGACTGCTAGTCGCCTTAGCAGCCCAGATGAATTGGAAAATTCACCAGCTCGATGTGAAATCAGCCTTTCTAAATGGCTTCCTCGAACAAGAAATTTATGTTGACCAGCCACAAGGGTTTGAGGTGCCAGGTAAGGAAGATATGGTCTACAAGTTGAACAAAGCCTTGTATGGCTTGAAACAAGCTCCAAGGGCTTGGTACAGCAGAATTGATGGGTACTTGACCACCTTGGGGTTTAATAGAAGCATCAGCGAGCCTACATTGTATGTCAAGACGGAAGGACTTCAAACACAGCTCATTGTTTCCTTGAATGTTGATGACCTATTGGTGACAGGAGGAGATGAAGCTGTTTTAGATGATTTCAAGACAAAGATGAAGCAGATGTTTGAAATGACTGACTTGGGGCTGATGACCTACTTTCTAGGCTTGGAAGTCGCATAAACTCGGACGGGTATGTATCTAAGTCAGAAAGCCTTTACTGTGAAAATTTTAAATAAGTTTTCAATGCAAAACTGCAAAGCAGTAAGCACTTCAGTGGCTATTGGTGAAAGGTTATCGAGCCAAGGTGATTTTAAAGAGGTATGTGAATCATCCTACAAGAGTTTAGTAGGTTGTTTGTTATACTTAACAACTACTAGACCAGACCTAATGTATACTGTGAGTTTACTTTCTCGATTCATGCATTGTTGTAATGAAAGCCATCATAGAGCTGCTAAAAGAGTCCTTAGATACATCAAAACGACCCTGAACTATGGCATATCGTTTGAAAGAACTGAGCATTTTGAATTGATTGGCTATACTGACAGTGATTGGGGTGGTTCAAGTGATGATATGAAAAGTACTTCAGGTTATGCTTTCACTCTTGGTTCGGGCATGTTTTGCTGGAGTTCAAGGAAGCAAAGCTTGGTAGCACAATCAACTGCAGAAGCGGAGTATGTTGCTGCTGCTGCAGCAGTTAATCAAGCTAAGTGGCTTAGAAAAATCACGGCTGATCTAAATCTCAATCAAAAGAATGCTACAAAGATCTACTGTGATAACAAATCAGCAGTAGCAATAGCCAAAAATCCTGTCTTCCATGGGAGAACCAAGCATTTCAGTATCAAGCTCCATGTTGTTCGAGAAATGGAGCAGGCAAAAGAAATTGAGTTGATTCATTGCAACTCAGAAGATCAAGCTGCTGATATTTTTACAAAAGCCCTCAGCAAGGGAAGGTTCTGTAAGTTGAGAGATCAAATAGGTGTTTGCTGCATAGAGACCAAGGAGGAGTGTTGAAGTGTGGCCTCCCATACAGCATCTAGAAGTAGCCCGTGCAAACTTACTATGCTGAAACCATTATTTTATGTGATCCAAATCTTTTTTTTGTTGTAATTTAATTTAAGTGGTGTATTAGGTGAAAATAAGTGTGTTAGGTGAGAATAAGTGTATTAGGTGAAAATAAGTGTGTTAGGTGAGAATAAGTGTGTTAGGTGAAAATTAAGTGCTATTTATTAGCTATAAAACAATGATGTTTTGTAATAAAAATTAAATGGGTGTTTTTCATTCAAGTTAATACTCCCTTTCTTGCTTCTCTCATTTTCTTAGCAAATTTTTTTTGTTCTTTTCTTTCTTTTGCTGGAAGCATCGAGCCTTGCTGCTCAAGCTTCAGCTTCAATCGCTATTTGTTGTCCAAAGTTCCAACAGAACTCCCTTGTCAATGCATAGAATAGCAATGTTACAAACAAAATAGCACATGCAGAAGCCGGTATACACTAACAAGGAAAAGGAAAATTATTCTAAAGCATCTTATATATAAACATATACATATTTCCAAAACATCTTATATACACGGTATAAGCTCTTCCCACTTTAAAACATATTACAACTAATTAGTGAGCCAAAGAACCTTAGGAGTACTTATCCTCTAAACATTCTTTTTGTTCTCGTAAACAAAAATTTCTCCCATCATCTCAACACTAATGTTTCAGAAGGAAAATTTTCACCAAGAAAAAGAAAACGGAACAAGTAGTAATCATATGCTTAAAACTGCACCTTAAATTTGGTTTGACAATAATCTTTCGTACTATTTCCTCCAATTGATTCATATATTTTAGCTTGCATTCTCCTGCTATCTTTCTTCTCTGGTTTATAATATAAAGCACACTCTACATTTAAGACGACGACGAAAAATGAATTCTTCGTAACCTAAATTGAATGCAAACTTAACGAATCATCACATGATATATTAAGCAAAACGGTAGCACGATTCAATCATCATTCATTATGCAAATCGATAAATATAATAATAATAATAAACTGAACAGATCACGCAAAACTCCTCAAAGAAAAGGTAATGCAGTTAACATTTTAACACAGAATAAAGATTCCGAACAAAAACAACAATTATATAGATGGAAAAAGAAAAGGAGAATAAGAGGCAAAAGAGAGTAGGGAGAAAGAGAAAGAAAGCGAAAACCTCAGCAGAGCAACGGCGAATCTCCCTTAAGATGACCTTATCGAGGCCATTGAGGCCTTTACAGTGCTCCACATGCACCTTCTCTGAAGACATCTACGGAATTCTTCAATTTCTTCCTTGAGAGATCAATCGTTGTTTCAAGAGATATATAAAAATAAATATATAAGAAGGAGCGAGCGAGAGAGAGAAGAGGAGGGACCTACTAATTAAGGAAATATCTGATCACTATCAAAATCCTTTTCTCATTTTCTTCTACTACATGTCTACATCTACACCTAAACGAGTTTTTTTTTTCCCCAACCTACTCATTTATTTTGTACCTATAGTATAAACTCCACGTCAGATAAAAGAAATAATGAAATATTTGTATTTTTAATATATTACTGAAAACTCTTGGACATGAAGGTATATTTTTTTCTCCACTATTTTTATTAACTTCAAAAAAAATTACTGAAGTAGAAAATATTTTATTTTTTTATAATTAAGTTATTGTCTATATTAATAAAACCTTTAAAAGTTGGTTATCTTTTTCAACAACACTCATTGGTAAAAGATGATTTCAATTTTGGGAATTGTTGGTTAGAGTAAAAATGCTTTGAAAGTATTCAGTAAAATGGAATAGACAAACATGTTAAGGTCTAGTTTTTCATTGCATTTGGGGTTTCAAATGTACATTTTTCATGAAGAAGCAATGAAGAACATCTGAATTTATGGATCAAAAAATTGGGGTGAAAAAGTAGTTTCCACCCAAATACAAAAGTTGAGATTTAGCTGCCTTTAAATTTTGGCTTGCATTGGGGATTATCACAACTCACTTATTTATATTAACAATTTAAAAAACATATAAAAATTAGATTAATTTATATTTTATGTATTGTTAAATTAAATTATTTAAATATTTCATGTATAATTATATTAAATTATTTAAATATAATTTATTATATTTTATTTTTTAAAATACTTAATATATCATTGATTTTACAAAGTATTTATGTTAATTTATCTTCCTACAAGGGCCAACATGCATCACAGGAGACCGTCGAACATTCAAAGTTGCCCTCGCTGTGGAAAAGGAGTAGAGGATACAAACCATGTATTTCGTGAGTGTCCTGTTTCACGAGAAATATGGGACCAGTTATCTCTTTCAGACTTTTTCCAATCTACAGATATGGGGTTTAAGGAATGGCTTACCTGGGTCTTTCAACAGTGCAATCCTACACATTGTAGACTTTTCTGCTGCACATTGTGGGCCATCTGGGGTGACAAAAACAGGGGCGTTCATGAGAGAATCCATAGATCTGCAGGGAAAACAATAGAATTCATTAGAAATTACATTCTCGAAATAGACGCGATTGAGAAAACAACAATAGCGAGAAGAGTTCAGTCAGAAGATATACGGTGGAAACCCCCTTCAGAGCAGTCAGTCAAGATTAACTTTGATGCAGCGTTTGATAGTTCTTTGGATCGAGCAACAGTGGGTATCGTGGCTAGGGATATGGAAGGTTCAGTCCTGTTCTCGCTCTCAACGATTCTTAGTAGAGTACCATCTACTTTCGTGGTTGAGGCACTCACTTGCAGCGTTGCAGTACGAACCGGGGTCGACATGCGATGGAGGAAAATAGTCATTGAGGGCGATGCTTTAACAGTAATAAAGAAGTGCAGAACACAGACGAAAGACAGATCTATGATAGGGGCAATCATTCATGATATTAAACAGTTACAGACAAGGTTTGAGAAATGCTGTTTTAAGCATATACCAAGAGAATCTAACAACCTTGCCCATATTTTGGCTACAGAAACCTTAAAATCGTTGAAAGAATTTTACCTAGTAGATGGAGTTCCGGAGTTCGCCAAACATCAGAGTGAAAAGGATGTAGGGGAGAATCTAATCGCCAGATGATCTGTAAGAGAGGAGAGGTGAAGGGTTTAGAAAATAAGGGCGATGGAGAGAACTCTCTCAGAAATGAAGCAGAGAATTAGATAGAGGAAATGAATCGTCAATTTTAATAAGAGTAAGAATTTGGTTTGTGAAATAGGGAAGCGTCCAGAATAAGGTATTCAGAAAAGGAGCAGATGAATTGACAGGAGCACTGAAACGTCATTTTCTAGAAGATAAGCTTTTGCTTAAGAAATGGGTAGCATCCAAAAGAAATTAATCTGATAGGATGTTTGGACTGCTGAGTGCATTTCTGATTGGGCAGGTGTGCGGCAGATTTAATGCTTCCAGATCTCTCTTCGTTTTTCAAATTTAAAATTTTTTTTTCCGATTTTATTAGGCCTAGTTTAGCTGTAGGAATTTGTTTGTTTTATGGGTTTTAGGCTGCTTTCATTTTTTGGACCTTAAGTGTTTTTGTAATTGGTTCCTGGAAGTAATTAAACCCAATTTGAATCCTTTCAATATATATATATATATATATACTTCATGTATCGTTATATTAAATTGTTTAAATATTATATATTTTAACTAATTTTTAACTTTCCACTATCATGTTCAAAAAGGACATTTTAATAAGAAATTATCCACATCTTTCACAGACCTTGACCCCTTAAACTTTTCTGATTTTGGGTCATCCATCTGACAATTCATTGTCACACCCAAAACTCTTTTACCCACGGTAGCTTTATAAACAACAAGTTTTCCCTTGAGCTTTTCAATTTGTTCGTTCAAAGTCATCATTGTTAGAGTATGCTCAAAGACCAATCATGAGATGATTGTGATAACATACTCATTTTACCTTATTTGTTACTATAAGACATTGCCATTGTTATTTCAATTTTTTTTATGTGTGTAAATAAATTGATTAATAATAAAGTCCTGAGAATAATATTATTCTTAAAAAGTCTTTATTCAAGTATTATTGTGGATTTAGACAATAATAATGCATTGAAACTAATGTGTAGTTAATTGATGACAGTGTTGTCATTGACATAAGGATGTCAAAATCAATACATAAATATGTGTTAGAGAACAACATATTGGACTGACCCGTTGTGAGTATGTTTCTTAGATTATTATGTAATAGTCACAACATTACTTCTAGTGATAACTATGTATACGACCCTCAAACTTGAGATCATCATTGTCCTAACATCGTGAGTCATATATTTTGATACAGTCAAATGTCTACCATAACAGGTTGTACTATAAAGACTAATGTTGGATATATCACAATCTATGTAGTGGGATATGATTGATCAAGATAGGATATGTCTGTCCTACAAAATGGGAGCAATATCTTAAGTCACTTGATGGAGTGAGACTAGAAATGCATGGTCATGCTCAAATAAGTTGGTATGAGATTTACACTTATTTGTTTATTGTAGTCTGCTCAGAATATCAAGAAATATGAGATTGGACTATACAAGTGTGACTATTCCATGACTTGTATCCAATCTAGATATAAAAGATAAAATGATATACTACATAAAAAATTTATCATAAAAAGGTTAGTCGAATCACGACTTCTTGTAACTTGTGTAACATCCTAATTTTGGGGCTAGTCGGAACAGTGGTTGCGGGACCATAAATCTGACATCAAAAAATTTATTTTATTATTATTTTGATGTCTACTGTATGATACTAAAGTTGTGTGAAATTTTCATAAAGAAATTTCCTCGTTTGAGTGCTCAATTTGATAAAAATGACTAAATCGCGTAAGGTGCAAAACTTGAGGTCTAATTGATAAAGGCACTAAATAGATATAGAATTGAAAAGTATGAGCACTTGCATGGTAATTATACCAATATAAAAGTGAGGAGACAAAGATGGACATGTAGTAGGTGAATTTGGTGAAGATATTAAAAGGTTAAATTGGTAAATAAGTTAATAAGTGTAATAAGACAAAATAGCAAAAAGCTACCATCTTTTTTTATTTCTCTTTCTTGTCCATCGATTCTTACCCAAGGAAATGGCCATGGAAGCTTGAAAATTTTAGCAACTTCTAACTCTCACAAGTAAGTGATTTTGATGGTCATTTTTTATGATATTTGTATTTTTGGAACCTTTGTAGCTTAATGTGGCTAGTGAGGGGGTTTTGCCATGAGAATATTCATGTTGTTTGCTGCATTTTTATGGAAGAAAATGAATCTTAGGTTGTTAAATAAACAACTTTTATTAAGTGATTTTCATGAAAACACCTAAAATGGACCTTTTTGTAAAAGTTGTAAAATAAGTAGTAAAGGTGTCAAATAATGGAAAATGTGGGCAGCTATAAGCATGAAAAATGTTCGGCTATGCATGGGTAGTAAAGAAATTGGACACATTTCATTTAACGAGCCTAAGGGCAAAAGTGTAAATATGACAAAGTTTAGGGGTAAAAATGTAATTTTATCAAAATGTGAAATTGGGCTAATTTGAATAGCATAATGAATAAATAAATAAAATGTGTTGTAGATCAAGAAAGATGAGATTTGGAATTAGATCGGGGGAAAAGCAAGATAATCGAGTAATTGACTTATTTCGTCGTTTCATACTGAGGTAAGTTCGTATGTTAATCATAAATGTTTATTTGATAAATTGATGAATAATTTGTGAATTTAATTATATTAATTGCTGTACAATTAAAATTTGATGTTTGAGACTAGCGAACGCAAAGTTGAACACTTTCTTTCAGTACTAAAAGATGAATTGACGGAAAAGACCATAAATGAGTCATGGCAAAATGTGACTAAGTGAAATCGTGTAAGACCATAGTTAGACTATGGCATCGAGATATGGTTCTATGTGAGATTGTGGAATAAAATAGCTATGGTCACATGTGTAGTACTAAGTGCAGGCTACTATGTGCACCGGATAGCATTTATTATTATTAGTGAGCTATGTGCGATACCACCGTGAATATGTTATTATTGGTGGGCTGTGTGAGATACCACCGTGAATCTATTATTATTGGTGGGCTGTGTAAGATACCACCGTAAATCTGTTATTATTGGTGGGCTGTGTGCGATGCCACTGTGTATCTGTTATTATGGGTGGGCTATGTGCGAAACCATCGTGTATCCGTAATTACTCCGAAGTGTTCATCGGGAAAATTCGACTAAGTGGAATTTCATGTGAGCAATGAATTTGATATGTGATGAGTTTTGGTGAGGATTAAAATGAGTAAGTGAAGTGATAAAGTTTTGTATTATTCATGCTAATCAAATTATGTTATTGAATGTGAGCATATTGTTATGATGTTTCATTAAAGAGTGAAATTTGAAATAAAACAGTTTTGGACAGCAGCAGTTGTGTAACTTTGAAAAATCACCAAAAATGGTGGAAATCGATTGTGAGGTTGAATGAGATATGAAATTAAAACTTATTGAGTCTATTTCTACATAAAAGAAACAGAATAAGCAAACAAATTTCATATGGTGAGATAATTGGATTTCAGTGAGATAGGGTCAGAATGATTTCAGAATCCCCTGTTCTTACTTGGGAAATTCATTAAAAATTTTAAAAAAATAATCATGGGATAAAATTTATATGTTTGAAATTCTTAATGAGTCTATTTTCAAGAGAAATAAATGGGAATTTTATTCGATTTCTGTACAATGAGATAAATAATTTTTAGTGAAGAGGGGTTTAACTGTCGGACAGCGAAACAGGGGAGACTTTAAAGAATAAACTGTACTGATTGGCTAAACCAAAAATTATGGAAATTTTATGGTAAGAATATATGTGAGTCTGGTTTCAGGAAAATTTAGAGGATCTTAATTTGGAGTTCTGTAGCTCCGAATAAAAATAATTTAGTGTCTGTAACTCGAGTAAACAGCTCAAGATGGACATAAATGAATTTTGAAATTTTATGCAATAATGATGGTATTATCTTGAGAGCTTATAATGAGGATTGTTAAAAGCATGGTAATCAATTGTTTATTATTTACATACGTACTTACTAAACTTTATAGCTTACTCCATTGTTTTCCGTGTTTAAAATGTACTCAGGTTAACTCGGGTTGAAAGCCGTCGGAGAACCTATCACACTATTGAGCTTATAATTTAGGTATCCATGATTTTATACTTAAGGTTATGGCCTGTATAGGGAACTTGGTCATGTTATATGTTAGTATGAGTTGTCCTAGAATAATGACCCACGATATTCGAAGTTCATTGTTGTATAAAGCCATTTAATGTGGTCAATAAATTGGTTATGCTATAAACTCATGATGATGCATTCTATGGTTGAGTAAATTGTATGCTATGACTTGTTATGTGTGTGTGGTGGATGCTTTGGTAGTTTAATATGTCATGAAATGTGTCATTCAAGTTATACTCAAGTATGGGCAGGATAGGGTAGAAATTGGCTTGGAAAATAGCCAACTTCTTGACCACACAGGCCTCTGCAGTTGTCTCAATCGTGTGGAGGACAAGGTCTAGTACACGGGAGTGTGACTTGGTCGTGTGATCCAAAAAGAATGATGACGTCATAAACAGAGAGTTACACGGGTGGAGGACATGGGCGTGTCTTGGGCCACACGGGTGGGTGTAACCACACAGCCTGCCCACACGAGCGTGTGACTCTCCAAAATAGGAAATGTTCTAAATGTTCCAATAGTTTTAAAAGTTCTCAATTTAGTCCCGAATCACTTCTAATGCATGTTTTGGGCCTCGTAGGCCCATTTTAGGGATTTGATGATATAAGATAAAATTTTTAAATTTTAAATGAAAATTTATACCTTGAATTTGTTCAGTTGCAAGTGTTATTGTCCAGTAATGCCTCGTACCCTGTTCCGGCATTGAACACGGGTAAGGGGTGTTACAACTTGAGTAGCAATGATGCTTTGCTAGATACCAATTGTTGCTTATGACATTAGAAAGAGCCTACAAGGTCACACCCTATGATTGAAGCGAACATAATTCAAATACAGCTGATATTGTGTTTAGTTGTCACATAAATTAAATTAATTTGAATTAATTTAATTTGGCAGATAAATTTTGAATACATTATATGTACAAACTTATTGTACACAAGTAGAGAACATAATTAAAACTAATATCTGAATTTGATTCATATAAAATATTAATTGAATATAGTTTATCGAAATTATTAATATAAATAGTTATAATAATTTTGCTCAAAGATAAAAAGACATGGAAGTTGATATTCTTTTGGAAAGAATATAATCTTTTTAATATGCTTTCCATATATTTCTCTAAAAAAATAAAAGGGAATTATTCCGTTTTTATTAGGTTAGATTAATAAAAGGAATATAATCCTTTAGTGTGTTAGGGTTACCAAGAAAATAAAAAAAAATAAAAAAGGGCCTCGAGGCCGTTTTTTTTTTTAAATTCTCTCTGAAAAGTTCAAAGAGTTTTATTGTTCACTGTTGAATAGGTGAACTACATAAAGGCCAAGACATTTTTTGTTGTGGCTTGGAATCGACATCGTGAAAGAAATCAGATCCTAAAGGTATATCTTCAACTCTTTTTCAATTGATTTGTTCCTCGTACATGGATCCATGGTTGATGATCACCGGAATAATTTTTCGCTGCACCATGGGGCGTACCAACGATCCAATAGTCACTATGTCCTTGAGAGCATCATCCCTTTCTGTCAACTTACCTATAGTGGAGTTGATCACCCTTGTATTGCATCTATTTTAGAACTAATGGCCTTCTTCACCTATCCCTTAATCTGATCTTTCATTGAGTCCATCTACATGGTGCGTCCCTCAATTGCTTTGAGTGTTTCATTCATACCACTTATGGATTCCTAGGGATTGATCACTCGACCTTCCAAAGCTGACAGCATATTCCTCGATATACTAGCTTTCCTAGCCCCCTATGGGTATCTATCGACTCAATCTGATCATTTACTTATTTCGTCATCTCACTCAACACCTTCAAACCTTGGCTCCTATACTAACTGTCACAAGGCCACAACTTTAGTCTGGCAAACCTCGCAGCCTTAGGCGAGAACTTAGCTTCAAATTCGCCTAAGTTAGCCTAACTCTCGAAACGTGAGAATTCACATGAAAATTCTCTAAGGCATCGAAACTTAGGGGAAGCAAAATCTCAAGCAAAAAAAAAAAAAAAAAAAAAAAAACAACAACAACAAATGAACAAAAAAAGCCATGAGAAAACAATGGACACAAAATGTTTGAATAAATGCTCTTAAATGTATTTGATTACTCAATATTTGACCTATTTCGATAAATAAATTCAACGTGGCCCATTTCCATAAATAAAGTAGTAAATTCGCTTTTTTTTAGTAAACTAATCTATAAAACATGCTCCAAAAATTTATATTTTTTTCACTTTTATTTGTCCATATTTCTCTTTATGCAAATTGGAAATCGAATAAATTTCTAGCTTAACAAATTTTACTAAGCATGTTTCCCTTCGTAAGGTTTAATATTTTCCATAACTTTTTTTATATTTGTTTTTGTCTCTCTCTCTATATATATTCCAGTTAATATCATTATTCTTGTAATGCTAAGTTGTGTTAAGGAGAACCCAATTTCAGGTTAAAACAATGACCCACCTGCTGAAGTTAATCCGAGGTTTTGGTTTTTCTCAAGATTCGGCAATTAATCCATTTCTTGTTCTGGTTAGATTGTAATTGATTAAATTTACCCAAAGTTGACTAACTTTTGGAGTTGAAGATTATGAAGCATTCTTTTTTCAACCAAAAGAAAAAGTAGAAAGAAAAGTCTGATTTCATAAGCATTTGAAAACTTGAGAACATCCCATCATAGTGGGGTGAGTGCTAACCAAAAATTCATCTACTCAAATCATGGTAAGCATGAAGCAAGCCGAAGCGAAAATGAAAAGGATGGTGGAGGCAGAAGCCATAGAAGCAGCAGAAGTATTATCAGGAGCATCAGAGTCGGTGGTTGTAGAAGGAGCATCAGCAGCTGGGATGTCGCTTCGGGTAGTTTTAGGTGGGGATGCAAGTGGGGACTTGTTAGGACCAGGTGCTAAGGCCTTCCTGGGAGGAGAAGCATTAGGAGCGTAAGATGGGGAAGAAGTTATGGCTACATTTATAACATTGCTTATTTCCAGTACTGAAATATCATAGGGTTGAGTCGTAACTTGTTTAACAAAGATAGAATCATGGCTAGAACCCGGAGCAGCAGATCCAAATGATACTTGTTTCCCCACACGTGTCATAGTCAAGAAACCTTGCTGGTTTTGGGCTTTCCCACTTTGCTGGTAAAGTGTGGTGAGAGTCAACGGTTTAGATGGCACCTTGTCCACCTTGGCTTTGTCGTAATAATCCAGTACCACATGGATGCTCAACATCTTTTTTATTGTATCCTTCGGTTGGCTAGAAAGTCCTGAAATCTGAGAATTGGAAACAACAAGAACGGTGACGCTTTTTTTGTCGTTGATCTCACTCGCAACACCGGTTTGAGTCAGCAAGTCGTTGAAGGTGCTGTAATCTGAGAAGGAGCCAAGGATCTTAGTGATGTTAAATGCATCCGCAGCTGATAATAGAAGGAAAAAGGTAAGGAAGAGTGCAAGAATTGGGGAAGACATGGGAGACATTTTTTATGTAATTAAGGAATTCCAAGTTGGTTGTTAGTACTTCAGACAAGGGTGCAACTATGGATTTATAACATACATGTGGATTCAAGTTGGAAGTCTATATTTCAAGGTTTCAGTTTATTTCGCCCGAAAAGTGGGATTTCGGTTTTGGTCAAACAAACAAAGATAGCAAACACTGACATTTGGGTTCTTTTCAGTTGGTAATGCCCAAATGCCAGTCTCCCCACCATGTTTGATACGTCACAATCTAAATTTAGTAAATTCTAAGCTGTCCTATTAGATGACGATACTTTAATATAGTTGAAGCTTATTATTATTATTACTTTTCCATACTACACTGCTGACCCAACTACTGATATGCTATTTAATTATTTAAATGTTTTTAATAACATATTACATGACAATTTTTAAAAATGACATAATAATAAATTTAGTTTTCAATATTTGTGCGTGTCATAATAATAAATTTATCTTTTTTATATGAAAATATAATTTAATACACAATATGTAAATTATAAATAAAAGAAAAAATATTTTTTAAATTGGTTTATTATTAAACTAGACAATCCTCAAATACAATGTTTTTCTTATACATCAAATGACTAAAAACTTGATTTCACAATGATAATTAATTTATTTTTATTAGCTTGAGTTGTAACGAAACAAATCAAAACTAAAATAAATTAATTTTGTTTAAGTTGTTAGACTTATAATTGTATTGAACGAAGCGTTTTTTTTTTTTATTTTCAAACACTAGAATTGACTATTTTTTTCAAAATTTGAATCGTTTTGTTTCTCATTGCTGATAATTTTTTTCATTGAATCAAACATATGAATAATGTTAGAAAGGATCACAAAGAAAAACATATTGGAACATTTTCAATATATATATAATGTTCCAATTATTGAAAATGAAAAGTTATAAATAACCAAAAGTTATCTTATTTAGTTATTAACCAAAAGTTGTCACTATGTGATAAGTTATGTCTATTAAATTCAAAAGTTATGTCACTTGATTATTAAAAAATAGTCATAATTATTTAAGTAGATATCTATTGAATAATAATGTTTATTGCTAAAGATATGACTATCCATTTAGATAGTTTATGTCCCTATGAAGAGACATGAGACCTTCTATAAATAGGAGTGAAATTTCATTTTTATGACACACCCAACAAAATAGAAACAAAGTTTTTTTTCTATACTCCCACCATCTTTCATATTTCTAGATTGTTCTATAAAAAATTATTACAAAAATTCTTTATAGAAATTGATATTCTTGTTATGCTCAGTGGACTATTTCCATCAACGAAAAACGTGGACAGTCATTGCGTTTCATTCTATACTTAAGGTTCATTTGCCAATAACTCTTTTGCACACTATAATATAGGTGAGGGCGAATAGAATCTTAAAGAAAGTGACATTGATACATGATTTGAAGCATTCGTTAATTTTTTACAAGTTTATTTTTATCCTTACGCTCCAATAAAACAAAACTGGAAAAGGATTAAATTACACAATGTGTAAAGATTGAGGGCCAATTTTTTAAAATCAAGATTAAATTAACACAATGTATAAATGTTAAGAGTTAGATTTTTTATTATACCTGTTCAATTTTTTATTGGTCATTTAACGATAGGTGACCAAAAAAGAAAAAAACCGAATAGGTGAGGTGGGAAAGGATTGGATGAAACAGTTACGCCACGTCATCCATATCCCTTCCCAATCAATTAATGACATGTCATCTAATTTTTACATGTAATTTACACCTCATTTGATTAGATATTACACCTCATTTAATGACATGTCTCATTTACACATCATTTAATTAGATTTTTTAATCACAAATCCCTAAAATCCCAATTAAAAATTATTCAACCCTAATAACAATTCTATCTTCACCTCTCTGGCTTACTGCTAACTTCTCTGCCCTGCTGTTAACGTCTCTGCCTACTATTACTTTCTTTTCCGGCAACTAGTTTCGGTGGCAGTCTTTATGCTTGTCATGCCTCTATTTAAAGCTAGTGGCGGTGTCTTGCTTCAAATGGCACCACCCAATATTTCATCTTCAGCCTTGGCCAAATGCTGTTGGCAGGTGTTTTCCTTTACCTTCTCTATTTTTATGCAATTTCTTTTTTATAATTTAGTTTTCTATCTTGTTTAGATTACGTCTTATGAAGATGTTATAGAAGTTTCTCAAGCTCGGTTTTGGGAACTAGTGCCTGGTCATGTTGTTGGATCCCTTTCACTTCAGGTATTTTACTGTTAATTTCATGCCTTTCCAAAATGTTTTTAATCCATTGTTGGATGTTTAATGTTACATTTCTTATCGACACTTTGAGCAGGTGAAAAATGAGATGGATGATCGGCGGATACTAGAGTATGTGCATTGTAATACCCAAAATTAGCCCGGGACTATTACAAAACCAACCGGCCCATTTACAACCAAATACCCAATTGCAATACCCAAATTTTAAAGGCCCGAAAGGCCCAAAAGGTTAAACTCTTTCCAGAAGAGTTAGGGTTTTGGGAAACTCTAGCGCCGTTCTCCAAGCGCCGCAGCACCCCCATATGCGCACCACACTGGCCTCCGCTACCGATCGCCGTTTCCTCCACTCCCAGTTGTCCCCCATACCTGCGAAAGAAGACAAACAAGAACAGCAATACCACGATACAAGACAGATCGTGCTTTTTTGTTTATTTACTGTGATTCAGCTATAAAAACTGAAAGATAAAACATTGTAAGGGGTTCTTCTTTTTTTTTTTTCAGATTCAATCAATAAAAACAGAGTATATTTCCGAAATACAAACAATAATAGCAGAAATCAAGTCAACAATCCAAAAAATAACCCCACAAAATCAGAACAGAACTTTCGAAGGTATATTTTTATTTTTATTTTATTTTTTTTCTTTCTTTTCTTTCGTTCACAAACATATACGTATACAAATATTTAAAGGATATTTTTTTAAAAGAAAAAGGGGAGAAAAATTACCTTTTCCGGCCACCGCGAGTGGTGGCTGGTGCGACGGCGCTGGCGACGGTTGCTCGCCGGAATTCCCCCCCTCCTTTAGGACCTGCAGCGAGTGTGAGAGAGAGAGGAGATGGTTTTTCTAAAACAGAGGAAGGAAATGAATTTCAAAAAAAAAAAATTGGCCTTATATAGATGCACGAAACGACGCCGTTTTGGCCGGCGCCCAAAAGCCCCAAAACGACGCCGTTTCCCCTTAGCCGACCCGGATCCGACTCGCACCGGCCAAGGTCCGCGTGTTTCTTCTGTGAATGGGCTATTTATGCTCGCAGTCCTTCCTCTTTTATGGTCCTTTGCGATTTGATCCTTTTTTTTCTATTTGTGTTGTCTTTTAAATTTACCCTGTAATTTCATTTGTGCGCCATTTTGATCTTAGCCTGAAACGCTGCGCAGAAGGCCAGGGATATTTTCCCTTTGGCCCCCTAGTAGTTTCAGCGCATTACATATTTGTCCCTATTTCTCTTGTTTATTTCGGATTCGCCCTGGTATTTTGCTTTCAATTCAACTTAGTCCTTTTTTTTTTACCTTCACTACTCTTGTTATATAATACTATTATTATTATTATACTATTATATTATATACATTGTATTATTATTATTATTATCATTCTATTAAGATATTATTATTATTATTATTATTATTATTATTATTATTATTATTATTATTATTATTATTATTATTATTATTATAAGGATTATTGTATTCACTATTGTTATTATTATTGCTATATAGTACTATATTGTACATATTTCGTATTATTATTTTATTGTTATTACCATACTACTACTACTATTATTATTGTTGTCATTATTATTATTATTACTATATTTATATTAGTATATTGTATATATTGTATATCATTAATTATTATTATTATTACTACTACGCTTATTTATTATTTTGTGCATATTCCGTAATATCATTATCATTATTATTATTATTATTATTATTATTATTATTATTATTATTATTATTATTGTTGTTGTTATTATTATTATTATTATTATTATCATCATCGTTATTATTATTATTATTACCATTACTACATATTATCATATTGTACATATTTTGCATCATTAATATTATTATATTCACTATTATCTCTATAACTATTAACACCTTTAGTTTTTATTTATTGTTGTCATTTTAATGTTATTTTTTTTGTGTCTTTATTATTGCATCTTTTATTATCGTATGTTGTTAATCGCTCGTTTTCGTCATTTCATGTGGATCGACGTTTTAAAATCGCAACCCGGCATTCTATTTTAAATTCACAAAAAGGGGTTTCATAAAGGTAACTCGCGAGTTTGGAAATTCAAAGAGATCGTGCCCAATCGCGCTGGGTGTGATTTTCTGTTTGACCAAACGAACGAATATCCTTTCAAAATTGCAATGTATGTGTTTGGAGAATTTTGGAGATGATCTCGAATTCAAGGACTTAGATTATCGTGTCCAATCGTGCTGGATGTGAGACTCTACTCCTTCGAAATAAGGGAAACTCGATATTCAATCAAGTTTTTTTAAAATAAAAAAGGACAAAAATGAAATTTTGAAATCTTTTCAAACTTTTCGACATTAGGACATTGATTAATCAGTTTGGTACCGATTTTGGGCGTTGCGAGGGTGCCAATCCTTCCTCGTACGTAATCGACTCCCGAACCTATTTTCTCAAATATTCGTAGACCAAAAACACCGTTTTAGTAAATCAAAATGTTTTATTAAAACAAAGGTGATCCGATCACACCCAATAAAAGGTCGGTGACGACTCCCGTTTTTATTTCCAAAACCCAAGTCCGATTCCCGCCTTTCAAAAAAGGGCGGTTTCGACAGCATGGCGACTCTACTGGGGACTTAATAAGAGAGTCAGGCCGTAAAATTGATTATTCCTTGTCCTTTTGTCGAAAATTTGGAAAATCATTTTGAAAAATCATGTTCCTTTTGATGCATTTGCTGGTAATATTATTGCAATGATGTCGAGTCTCATAGGATATCTCTGCATTCATGTTTGCATGACCATCGTGGTCACACCCTTAAGTGGGAGAAAGAAACTACGCCTTCGTGAGGTTTTCACCTCCGCATGGGCTAGGGGACTGCTTCCGGGATACATCCGTACCTATGTCTTCGTGAGGTTTTCACCTCCGTATGGCCATAGGGAAATGTATCCCCCTGAACCGAACTCAGTCCGTATGAGCCTATAATGGGTGAGGACCGAGGAATCTGCTGGTTTGGGTACCTTGACTTTAGAACTGAAACACATGAAGAGAGACTTAAGGGTCTTCCCTAGATAGAGCCATATCAATCCTTAGTGGTCACCTAGATAGGATTTTTGTTATTTGCTTTATATTTTGTTTCATGATACCAACTTGTCTACTTTATTTTGGTGCATGTCATCCCATGGTTCATAGGGTATCAATTCACGATCAGTTTCCAAGTTAAGAAAGCTCGTTATGGAAAACAAATTCCTTGATAAAGTGGAAGACAATGCAGCCGCCAGCGTATGGTCAGAGCGAACGCAACTAGAAAAAGGGAATAGTTTAGCCGATGGGTATGTGTCAGAGCTATGGGACTTTACGCGCATCAACACTACGCAAAATGACTTCGGCGAGCTGAAGAAGATATGGAACCAGTGGGACGATAAGGCGAAACAGCTGTTCTATCACAGTTATGGTGATCTACCCTACTTGTTCGACATTAAGGTAGATAAACATCTATTCCGAGCCATGACTCAGTTTTGGAACCCTGCTTACAGTTGTTTCACTTTCGGGAAAGTGGATTTAGTGCGTACCGTAGAAGAATATACAACCTTGCTTCACTGCCCGCGAGCCCAAGCTGACAAAGTTTATTTTAAGGCCGCCAATGCCCCTACCTTTGTAAAGAAGTTAATGAATATCACAGGGATGAGTGAGCAGTGGGTCTCGGCCAGAATTCAGAAGAAAGGCGAGGGTAAATGCATACCTCGGGTAAGTTTGAAGGACCTGATCTTGACACACCCCGATGGGAAAAAGAAGATTGATGTCTTTGCCTTGTGTACTTATGGCTTAGTAATTTTTCCTAAGGCTCTAAGACATATAGATGAAGCAGTTACGGATCTCGTCGATCGATTGGACAAAGGGATCACACCTGTGCCTGCAATCTTAGCCGAAACGCTCAGATCTTTGAATGCATGTCGAAAAATGGGTGAAGGCAGGTTTATTGGATGTGCGCAGCTATTATTGGCATGGTTCCACAGCCATTTCTGGAAGATAGAAAATGTGTCTCGTCACGTGTTCTTTGAGAACTACTCTCCGTTGAAGGAGATAGTAGCTACACCAAGAAAAGAAGACATATCCGAGGAAAACTGGATGACACTCCTTCAGAATCTTCAAGAAGAAGATATCGAGTGGAAAGCTCCTTGGATGATTCCTAATGAAATCCTTTATCGATGTGGAAATTTTGACTGGGTTCCTTTGCTCGGAATTTGGGGAGCTGTTGGGTATGCTCCTTTGCTCGTACTGAGGCAATATGGGTCGAGACAATTTGTACCGACGACAAACGGACTAGCCCAAAGTGAATTTGCATATAGTGGGGAAAGCTATAAGAAAAAGGCCAAAGAGATGTCTGGCGCTTGGAATCAAGTGCATCAGATGAAGAGATTATCCGCGGGACCGATGACGACTCCAGAATATGATGGATGGAGAATGGGAAGAGTTAACGATAACATCCCCGAACAAAACACAGAGGGCTCTCGACTTAGAGAAGAATGCTTATGAGTGGTACCATCGGAGTTAGAAATCATAAAACAAGACTTCGAGAGACAAAACCTAGCGCTCGGAAAGAGGATAGAAAAGCTAGAACAAGAAAAGATGTACTTGAAATTAGATATGGATGTTCAGAAGTCAGAAACAGAAAAAGTAAAAAAGGAAAAGAGAAGAGTCGAGGAAGATCGAGATAATTTGAAGACCGAATACAAGAAGATGCGTCTATCAATGAAGAATGCTGGATTAGGAAAGACCGCTGAACAATGGCGGCAAGAAGTCCAAGAAGGAAAGGCCAGAGCTGACTATTGGGAAAGGAAATTTCGAAAAATGCGAACGCAAAAGGAAACCCTAGAGAAAGATTTGGCAGAAAGCCTGAACGAAAGGGTCGAATTAAAAGATAAAATAGCTGAACTGGGGAGGACCCTCCATCATTATCAAAGCCGTAATGTCGCGATCGAGTTAAGATCAAGCCTAAACAGGATCGAGGAAATGAAGAGTAGGATTGAGGAATTGGAAGTAGCATTACACAGCTATGAACTACGGGTGGAACTTCTGGAAGCCAAGGAAGAGCGTGGGAAAGAAGAAATTCACCATTCTCATAATCAAATCAGAAGTCGAAATTACCTTATGAGTGAGGCCATAATTCAGATTAGAGAGGTAGCCGATTACCTGCAAACTCTGGCGGCACAGGCCGATGTACTAAGCGTGAAATATGAGCTGCAGCCTCATCATAATCAAGAGCTAATCTATTTGCTTAGCAGAATCAAAACTCTGGGCCTTAGGGCAAAAGTATATTTGTAGTCCAGTTTATGTAAAGGGTTTTGTTTTCCAATAAAGCTTTCTGAAACGAAATTGAATCTAAATTGATACTCCTTTCCTTGCATTCATTCCACGCATCAGCATCGCATGCATTTACATCATGTCACATGCATAGAAAGAGTCTAATACACTCAAATCATAACAGTGAGAAAGAGAGAAAAAGGAAAGAGAATCTGGGGGCTGAACACCTATACGGCACCCGCACTAAAGCCAAGAAGATGGATCAAAGACTAGAACAATTCCAAAAGAAATGCAGGACCAAGTGCAAGCACAGATGCAAGAACAGTTAACCAAGATCCAGCAAGAGATGGCAGAATCCCAGAGGGACATGACGTCCCAGATAGCTCAAATGACCCAACTGTTGAACAGGTTCATGGAGAAAGGAAAAAGCCCCATGGCCATCACTGGAGGGGAGAATGAAGATATTCCCTCAGAATCTACCCTGCCACAAGTGCCTTTACAGCACGAGGAACATCCCCGGAGGCCACCTGTTACAATTAGGCCTCAACAAGGCCAAGCTAACATTGGATCTCCCATGAATTTCCAAATGGGCTCAGGATCCAACCCAGGAGACGGCCCTATTAACCTTATGGTACCGGATTTTGATGAAATGGAGAAGGAAGGAATGAAGGCTGAACCCTTAACGCAGATGGAGGATCGCTACAGGTGGTTGGAGGAGAGAGTCAAAGCAATAGAGAAGTCCGAAACTCGTTACGGGATCGATATCAAAGAGCTAAGTTTGGTCCCAAACTTAGTGCTTCCACCAAAGTTTAAAACTCTAGATTTTGAAAAGTACAACGGGACCAGCTGCCCTGGAGCACACCTGAAAATGTTCAGTCGACGAATGGCGGGACACGCTGATAATGAGAAATTATTAATACACTGCTTTCAGGATAGCCTGGTTGGGTCTGCGGCCAAATGGTACGATCGACTCAGTAGTACCCAAATCAAAACATGGAGGGACTTAGTCCAGGCCTTCATGAAACATTACGGCCACATAGCAGACATAGCTCCTGACAGAGTCACTCTCCAAACTATGGAGAAAAGACCAAGCGAAAGCTTCAGGCAGTACGCTCAACGGTGGAGAGAGGTAGCCACACAGGTTCAACCGCCTCTTTTAGAAGAAGAAGCAGCCACACTCTTCATCCATACCTTGAAAGCTCCTTTCATCAATCACATGTTGGGGAGTTCTATGACAGATTTTTCAGAAATTGTGAGGTGTAGGGAAAGGATAGAACACGCGGTCAGGTGTGGCAAGATAGAAGCAGGGGAAGGTCCCAGAAAGACGGCTCTGAAAAAAAGAGAGGGTGACATAAATAACGTGAGTGCCTGCGACAAGTTAGTCACCCTGAATCAACCCAGTACTGTAATCACTAATCGTCCAAGATTGCATAGACAAGAACCCAATACAAAGCCAAATGTAGAGAAACTCCAATTCACTCTGATCTACATGACGTATGGGCAACTGTACCAAAAACTATATGACACGCATGTCGTTGCCCCCCATTACCTACAGCCCATACAACCCCCATACCCTAAATGGTACGATGCGAATGTACAATGCGAATACCATGCGGGGGTTGTTGGACATTCAATAGAAAACTGTCTCGCCTTCAAGAAGTTGGTTGAAAAATTCATTCAAATGGATGTTGTGAAAGTTAACGACACGGAACACCCATTACCCAATCACGCTAATAACGGGGTGAACATGATGGGAGAGAAAGTAGGGAAGAGAGTGAAAATGAACGTCGATGAGGTAAAAACCCCGCTAAGATGGGTTTGGAAGCAAATGATAAGCAGAGGCTTAATCGTACAACAGCCGGGAGGAGAGATTGAAGGAGCGGAGAGATATTGCGAGTTTCATGCCGAAACGGGTCATAATATTTAAGAATGCCTCAAATTCAGGGCTATCATTCAAGATCTCATGGACAACAAGGAGATGGAATTCTACGAAGAGATTGGAGAACCAGAAGAAGGGGAAGTCCACGCATCAGAAGAATGATTATCTAGGAGAATCTATGGGGGCAACCGCCCTGCAGTGATTATATCACGACCTCGAGCGATTGAAATCACACCAGAAAGAGAGGTTCACACGTCAGAAGAAGGATCATCTAGGAGAATCTATGGGGGCAACCGCCCTGCGGTAATTATATCACGACCAAAGACAGGTGAGACTGGAGTATCAATCACACCGAAGGTCATAATTCAAAAGCCCGCGGCTTCCCCTTATAAGGACAATAAAAAAGTCCCGTGGAGTTACGATTGTAAGGTAGTAATCCCGGGAAAAGAAAATCCAGTTAATGCTGTGGAGAAAAACCAAGATGAGGGCTTTTTCACACGTAGTGGAAGGCGCTATACCCCGAACACAAAGGCCGATCTGGTTAAAAGGAAATCTGTGATAACCGAACAAAATGAAGAAGGGATGATGGGACCCGAAGCACTGGTCAATGAGCCCGTGACAGAGAACGAGGCTAAGGAGTTCTTAAAATTCCTTAAGCACAGCGAGTACAGTGTTGTGGAGCAACTGCACAAACAGCCAGCTCGCATATCGGTACTGACCTTGCTCATGAACTCAGAAACTCATCGAAACGCGTTGATGAAAGTATTAAACGAAACATACGTAGCGGGCGATATATCTGTCAACAAACTGGACTGTCTAGTTGGGAATCTAAGCACCGATAACTTCATTTTCTTCAACGATGATGAGATACCGCCGGGAGGTATGGGATCTACCAAGGCCCTACACATAACCACACACTGCAAAGGGTATATATTGCCCGGAGTGTTAGTCGATAACGGGTCAGCCCTGAATGTACTACCTTTGTCCACGTTGAACAGGTTGCCCGTAGATAGCTCCCACATGAAAACATGTCATAATGTTGTGAGAGCATTCGATGGTACGGAGAGAAGAGTTATGGGGAAAATCGATGTACCTCTTCGGATCGGCCCAAATACATACGAAGTGGGCTTCTTAGTGATGGACATCAAACCTTCCTATAATTGCCTATTAGGAAGACCCTGGATCCATTCGGCAGGGGCTGTGCCATCGTCACTGCATCAGAAGTTGAAATTGGTAGCGGAAGGAATATTGGTCACAATCAATGCGGAAGAGGACATCATAGCATCCGTTACAAGTGACGCTCCGAACATCGAGGTGGACGAGGAGGCGGTGGAATGTTCTTTCCGATCACTAGAATTTATCGACGCAACCTTCATTGCCGAGGGTAGCAAAATCCCCATACCCAGAGTATCTAAGTCTACAAAGATGGGCCTCCAGATGACAGTTGGGAAAGGAGCCTTACCAGGGAAAGGGCTCGGAAAGTACCTTCAAGGAAGGACTGAAGTGCCGATGCAACGAGAAAAACGAGACCACTTTGGCTTAGGATTCAAGCCAAATGCAGAACAAAGGAGGAGAGAGGAAGAAAAGAGAAGGGAAAGAAGAAGGGCGCGCCTAGGCAAAGAAGAAATCAAGTGGGAACCAATGACTTTTCCTCATATATCCAGAACATTTGTCTCAGGGGGGATCCTATACCCTGATCAAAGCATGGCGATAAAAGAAGAAACAGAAGAAATGTTGGGAAACTTGAGCATGAACGCCATATCCGAGGGAAAGCCTGAAGAAAGAGATTTATCCGGGATTCGCCCTCGTGCTCCTGGAAGTGTTCTGAACAATTGGACCGCGGAAGAGATTCCCGTAGCTTTTAGAATCAATTCAGAGTAATGTTCAAAGCACACCCATTGCTCTAAGCCTAGGAGTAATAGGGAACCCTTTGTGGAATAGGCATATGTCCAAGTACCTTTATTTCAATAAAATGCATCTTTCGAGCAAATGCTTTTTACCTTTTACATTTCATTCATTCACACAAATAGTCATTCTTGGATTATTTCGGTTTTTGCATTTTTTCTGCCCTTCTAGCAGGTCCCCAGATATCAATGGCATGAGCGACACTGTTATTAACTCAAAATCTCCTTTTGAACAAGATACGGGTATGAGGGATTCCAGAGATTTTGAAGATGACCAAGACAATAGCGTATCTCTTGAATTGTTAAGGATGGTAGAGCAAGAGGAGAAACAAATCTTACCTCACAAAGAGTCAGTGGAAATTGTGAGCTTGGAAGAAGGGAAAGAGTTGAAAATTGTGGCTAACATTGTTGCAAAGACAAAACAAGACCTCATCAAGTTACTCCAAGAATTCAAGGACGTCTTCGCTTGGTCATACCAGGACATGCCCGGATTGAACACGGATATAGTGGTACACCGCCTCCCCACAAAGGAAGAATGTAGACCCGTCCAACAGAAGCTTCGAAGAATGAGGCCTGATGTTTTGTTAAAAATAAAAGAAGAGGTCAGGAAGCAGTTCGATGCTGGTTTTTTGCAAGTGGTCAAGTACTCGGAATGGGTAGCAAACATAGTGTCTGTTCCCAAGAAAGATAGGAAGGTACGAATGTGTGTGGACTATAGGGATTTGAACAAGGCTAGCCCAAAAGATAACTTTCCGTTGCCTCACATTGATACCTTAGTGGATAACACAGCTGGCTATTCACTTTTCTCTTTCATGGACGGCTTCTCCGGGTACAACCAGATTAAGATGCACCCTGAAGATATGGAAAAGACCATATTCATAACCATGTGGGGAACATTTTGCTACAAGGTAATGTCGTTTGGACTAAAAAATGCAGGGGCAACGTATCAAAGAGCCATGGTGACTCTCTTCCACGACATGATGCACAAGGAGATCGAAGTCTACGTGGACGACATGATTGCAAAGTCCAAAACTGAGGAAGAGCATGTACAAGTCTTGAGGAAACTGTTTCTGAGGCTGAGAAAATTCCAACTGAAACTCAATCCAACAAAATGTACCTTCGGGGCTAGGTCGGGTAAATTGTTGGGATTTGTAGTTAGTGAAAAAGGAATTGAGGTGGATCCTGATAAAGTAAAAGCTATACAAGAATTGTCCCCACCACGTACCCAAAAAGAAGTTCGAGGTTTCCTGGGGAGATTAAACTATATCGCTCGGTTCATTGTACAATTAACGGAGAAATGTGACCCTATATTCCGTCTTCTTAGGAAACACAACTCAGGTGAATGGAATGAGAAGTGCCAGGGAGCTTTTGATAAGATCAAGCATTACTTGTCTGAACCCCCAATACTAATGCCCCCTTGCCCAAATAGGCCACTGATAATGTATTTGTCAATATTTGAAAATTCTATGGGGTGTGTGCTAGGCCAACATGATGAGTCAGGAAGAAAGGAAAGAGCGATATACTATCTCAGCAAGAAGTTTACAGAATGCGAGACAAGATATTCGCCAATTGACAAACTATGTTGTGCTTTGATTTGGACGACCCGGAGACTGAGACAGTACATGCTATATCACACCACTTGGCTTATCTCAAAGCTAGACCCTCTCAAGTACATGATGGAATCGACTGCGCTAAATGGAAGAATGGCCCGATGCCAGATTCTACTTTCGGAGTTCGATATAGTCTACATAAACCAGAAAGCTGTAAAAGGAAGTGCAATAGCAGACTTTCTAGCCAACAGAGCTTTAGAAGATTACGAACCATTGGACTTCGATTTTCCAAATGAAGACCTGATGTACGTAGCAATCACTGAGGAAGATGTCCAAAAGGAGGGCCTCCCTTGGAAACTGAACTTTGACGGAGCTTCAAACGCGGTAGGGAATGGAATTGGGGCAGTCCTAGTATCCCCAGGTGGAGATCACTATCCTCTCACCAGCAAATTAGATTTCGATTGCACGAATAACATGGCTGAATACGAAGCATGCATCCTGGGTATCCGAGTGGCCATTGAACGCAAAATTAAAACGTTGGAGGTATACGGTGATTCTGCGCTAGTAATCTATCAACTGAAAGGTGAATGGGAAACAAGAGACCCCAAGCTAATCAGTTATCGAAGGCTAGTCTTGGAGTTAATCAAGGAGTTTGACAAAGTCATTTTCTGTTATCTCCCATGAGAAGAAAACCAGATGGCTGACGTCTTAGCTACCTTGGCTTCTATGATCCAACTGAACAAGCAAGAGGAAGTGAAGCCTATCCAAATGAGCATTTATGAGATTCCGGCACATTGCTACAACGTCGGTGAAGAAAAAGAAAAGGACGATCACCCTTGGTATCACAATATATTATAATACGTGAAGAATCGCGAATACCCCAACCAAGCAACCGAAAATGATAAGAGAACGTTGAGAAGACTGGCTAGTGATTATGTCTTAGACGGGGAAATCCTATACAAAAGAAGGAAGGATCAAGTACTTCTAAGATGCGTGGATACTGTTGAAGCCAAGAGGATTCTCGAAGAAGTTCATGAAGGTGTCTGTGGGACACATGCTAATGGTTTTACAATGGCAAGACAGATCATTAGATTCGGGTATTATTGGTCAACAATGGAAGGAGATTGCATCAGCTATGCCAAGAAATGCCACAAATGTCAAATTTATGGAGACAAAATCCATGTACCTCCTTCACCTCTTCATGTCATGACCTCTCCGTGGCCTTTCTCTATATGGGGGATGGACGTCATTGGATGGACGTCATTGGGCCGATCTCACCAAAAGCCTCGAATGGGCATCGATTTATCTTTGTGGTAATCGACTACTTCACCAATGGGTAGAAGCCACTTCGTATGCGAATGTCGAAGTCAGCAGTCAGCAAGTTCTTAAAGAAAGAAATCATATGCCGGTATGGAATGCCGAAAAGGATCATATCGACAATGCACTGAACTTGAACAACAGTATAATAGCAGAGTCTGCCGTCAATTCAAGATCAACACCACAACTCGTCACCATATCGTCAAAAATGAATGGTGCAGTCGAGGCTAAAGAATATTAAGAAAATCGTGGGGAAGATGACTGAGACTTACAGAGATTGGCACGAGAAGCTACCATTCGCTCTTTACGCTTATCGAACATCGGTCAGAACCTCTACCGGGGCAACTCCTTTCTCTTGGTGTATGGGATGGAAGCGGTACTTCCGATCGAAGTTGAGATCCCTTCCCTTCGGGTCTTGTCTGAAATAAAGTTGGATGAAGCAGAATGGATCCAATACCGGTATGATCAGCTAAACCTAATAGAGGAAAAGAGGCTGAAAACCCTTCGTCATGGACAAATGTATCAAAAGCGAATGATACGAGCTTATAACAAAAAAGTTCGCCCTAGAGAATTCTATGAAGGAGACCTGGTCCTGAAAAAGATCCTTCCCTTGCAAAAAGACTTTAGAGGAAAATGGATGCCAAACTGGGAAGGACCTTATGTAGTAAAGAAGGCCTTTTCTGGTGGAGCTCTAATTTTTGCAGAGATGGATGGCAAAGTCTACCGAATCCTGTGAACTCAGATTCAGTCAAGAAATACTTCGCCTAAAAAAAAAACTGGAGAGGCCAAGGTGAAAACCCGCAATGGGTGCTTTGTGACCAAAGGGGTTTTGAATTGAAAACTCAAGAATGAGCAATTCAAAATTTTGATGAGGAGGTATGCAACGGTCTTGCTACAACTCGAGTTAACAAGAGAGAGAGACGTCACGTCTTGGGGCATCAATAAAGTCTTCTAAGTCTATCCAACACCTATCGAGTACAAAAGGGATTCTCGAGAAATTTGTACAGAGAAGCTCATGCTATGACATCTGGACATTTGTTTTCATCAATTCAATTTCACATTTCAAAAAATTTGCCTTGTCAAAACATCCTTTGATCAGTTTATCCATTTTGAGCCTTAATCCAAATATCCGTTGTAATGACATTTTCCAAGCACTTTTCATCGAAAATAACGATTAATGGACAATTAATATTCAAATTAAGGGGTTTCGCATATTACTCTAAAAATTCTAATTATTACGGGAACCTGAAGTGAGCTCAATATTGAACTACCAGGTTCATGGGGTAATCAAGATCCGAAATGGTGACCCTCAAAGAGATAAATCAAACAAGAAGGCAGGATGATGCGTTACGAAAGAATCATTCTCATGCATTCGTCATTCACATTAGGGGCATTCGATTCATTCTAATCATTGCATCCTAATCATTGTAAAAAGACCACTCACATGACATTCTACATTCATGCAACTGTCGTTCATCATGCATCTAGTAAGGAGCATTTGAGTCATTCCGGTCACAGCATTCTAATAATTTATTTAAGCATAAGTACATGCTACAAGACAGGTTATTCAAAGAACAGTGTAACAAGTTCAGATCTTGTTCCCTAGAGATGATAGTGGAGCAGATTGAAGATTGAAGTCTTCCTGAAGATAGTAAGGAAGCAAATTAAAAGTCAGATTTGTTCCTAGAGATGATAGTGGAGCGATTGAAGATTGAAGTCTTCCTAAAGATAGTAAGGAAGCAATTGAAGATTATCCTATTGCCATCGACCAGCGGTGGAATGGTTGAAGATTGTCTATTGCCACTGACCAGTGGAATAGATTGAAGATTATCCTGTTGCCATCGACCAGCGGTGGAATGGGTTGAAGATGTCCTATTGCCACTACCAGTGGAATAGGTTGAAGATTTCTATTGCCATCGACAAATGGTTGATCCTATTGCCAGACCAGCGTGGAATGGTTGAAGATTGTTCTATTGCCACTGACCAGTGGAATAGATTGAAGATTTCTATTGCCACTGACCAGTAGTGGAATAGTTGAAGATTTCCTATTGCCATCGACCAGCGGTGGAATGGTTGAAGATTGTTCTATTACCACTGACCAGTAGTGGAATAGGTTGAAGATTCCTATTGCCATCGACCAGCGGGAAGGTTGAAGATTTCTATTGCCACTGACCAGTAGTGGAATAGATTGAAGATTTCTATTGCCATGACCAGTGGAATGGTTGAGATTGTTCTATTGCCACTGACCAGTAGTTTGAAGATCTATTGCCACGCCAGCGGTGGAATAGGTTGAAGATTGTCCTATGCACTAGTGAAGCAAATACTCCTGAAGAAACGAAACATAAAACGGATTGAAGCCACAAGCCTATCTCTCGGAAGTAGTAGAGTAGATCAAGCAACAAGACAGTGGATTTTGAAGCTACCTGAAAAGAAAGCACCAAAGAAACAGTGGCTCAGCGGTGGGATAGGTTGAAGATTGCAAATGTTATCTCCTTGAAGATATAACGAAACAGTAAAACGGATTGAAGCCACAAGCCCTATCTCTTGGAAGTAGCAGTAGAGTAGATCAAAGCAACAAGACAGTGGATTTTGAAGCTACCTGATAAAGAAGAGCACCCAAAGAAATCAGGGCTCAACAGGACCGAGCAAATTTGGGTCTTTTAAAGTCTTTGCTCTGTTCTCGTTGCACAACAACGAGCAAAGAGGGGCAGCTGTAATACCCAAAATTAGCCAGGGCCTATTACAAAACCAACCGGCCCATTTACAACCAAATACCCAATTGCAATACCCAAATTTTAAAGGCCCGAAAGGCCCAAAAGGTTAAACTCTTTCCAGAAGAGTTAGGGTTTTGGGAAACCCTAGCGCCGTTCTCCAAGCGCCGCAGCCCCCCCATATGCGCACCACACTGGCCTCCACTACCGATCGCTATTTCCTCCACTCCCAATTGTCCCCCATACCTGCCAAAGAAGACAAACAAGAACAGTAATACGACGATACAAGACAGATCGTGCTTTTTTGTTTATTTACTGTGATTCAGCTATAAAAACCAAAAGATAAAACATTGTAAGGGGTTCTTCTTTTTTTTTTCAGATTCAATCAATAAAAACAGAGTATATTTCCGAAATACAAACAATAATAGCGGAAATCAAGTCAACAATCCAAAAAATAACCCCACAAAATCAGAACAGAACTTTCGAAGGTATATTTTTATTTTTATTTTATTTTATTTTTTTCTTTCTTTTCTTTCGTTCACAAACATATACGTATACAAATATTTAAAGGATATTTTTTTAAAAGAAAAAGGGGAGAAAAATTACCTTTTCCGGCCACCGCGAGCGGTGGCTGGTGCGACGGCGCTGGCGACGGTTGCTCGCCGGAATTCCCCCCTCCTTTAGGACCTGCAGAGAGCGTGAGAGAGAGAGGAGATGGTTTTTCTAAAACAGAGGAAGGAAATGAATTTCAAAAAAAAAAATTGGCCTTATATAGATGCACGAAACGACGCCGTTTTGGCCGGCGCCCAAAAGCCCCAAAACGACGTCGTTTCCCCTTAGCCGACCTGGATCCGACCCGCACCGGCCAAGGTCCGCGTGTTTCTTCTGTGAATGGGCTATTTATGCGCGCAGTCCTTCCTCTTTTATGGTCCTTTGCGATTTGATCCTTTTTTTTTCTATTTGTGTTTTCCTTTAAATTTACCCTGTAATTTCATTTGTGCGCCATTTTGATCTTAGCCTGAAACGCTGCGCAGAAGGCCAGGGATATTTTCCATTTGGCCCCCTAGTATTTTCAGCGCATTACATATTAGTCCCTATTTCTCTTGTTTATTTCGGATTCGCCCTGGTATTTTGCTTTCAATTCAACTTAGTTCTTTTTTTTTTACCTTCACTACTCTTGTTATATAATACTATTATTATTATTATACTATTATATTATATACATTGTATTATATTATTATTATCATTCTATTAAGGTATCATTATTATTATTATTATTATTATATTATTATTATTATTATTATTATTATAAGGATTATTGTATTCACTATTGTTATTATTATTGCTATATAGTACTATATTGTACATATTTCGTATTATTATTTTATTGTTATTACCATACTACTACTACTATTATTATTGTTGTCATTATTATTATTATTATTACTATATTTATATAGTATATTGTATATATTGTATATCATTAATTATTATATTATTACTACTACGCTTATTTATTATTTTGTGCATATTCCGTAATATCATTATCATTATCATATTATTATTTTATTATTATTATTATTATTATTATTATCATCGTTATTATTATTATTATTACCATTACTACATATTATCATATTGTACATATTTTGCATCATTAATATTATTATATTCACTATTATCTCTATAACTATTAACACCTTTAGTTTTTATTTATTGTTGTCATTTTAATGTTATTTTTTTTGTGTCTTTATTATTGCATCTTTTATTATCGTATGTTGTTAATCTCTCGTTTTCGTCATTTCATGTGGATCGACGTTTTAAAATCGCAACTCGACATTCTATTTTAAATTCACAAAAAGGGGTTTTATAAAGGTAACTCACGAGTTTGGAAATTCAAAGAGATCGTGCCCAATCGCGCTGGGTGTGATTTTCTGTTTGACCAAACGAACGAATATCCTTTCAAAATTGCAATGTATGTGTTTGGAGAATTTTGGAGATGATCTCGAATTCAAGGACTTAGATTATCGTGTCCAATCGTGCTGGATGTGAGACTCTACTCCTTCGAAACAAGGGAAACTCGATATTCAATCAAGTTTTTTTAAAATAAAAAAGGACAAAAATGAAATTTTGAAATCTTTTCAAACTTTTCGACATTAGGACATTGATTAATCAGTTTGGTACCGATTTTGGGCGTTGCGAGGGTGCTAATCCTTCCTCGCACGTAATCGACTCCCGAACCTATTTTCTCAAATATTCGTAGACCAAAAACACCGTTTTAGTAAATCAAAATGTTTTATTAAAACAAAGGTGATCCGATCACACCCAATAAAAGGTCGGTGGCGACTCCCGTTTTTATTTCCAAAACCCAAGTCCGATTCCCGCCTTTCAAAAAAGGGACGGTTTCGACATGCATAATTTGTACCATGAATTGGGAATACATGATTTGACAGTGCAAACTGATTATGCATGAACTTCATCCCCCTTTACGCTCGTTTTTTCATTGTATTTATGAGATTGGTGATGGGAAAAGAACCTTGTATTGTAGTCATTTTGTCATCCCAAATGGATAGATTATGACTAGGGGAATATTCTTCTTGGGTCAAATTGACCGTTCAAAAAGTAATATTTCATATTATTTTATATTATTTCTCTAATTAAGAAATTTTGTGGGGTTTCATCTATTGGCTTTTATTATTTGTTTTTCTCTTTCTTCTCATAGATTTCGCTTTAATCTTGGACTTAGTCTTGCCATCAATTTTTCCTTATGATAACCCTTGTATAATTTTGCCTTGTATGAGATCATAATAGTTAATTGAACTTGACATGTTTGTACGGGATTCTGAAGCTTCAATTACTGTTTTGTTGCTTCAATTACTCTTCCTATGCTTGCTAAAGCAACTCGGTCCACAGCTCTTATACTCGATTTTCGCCAGCGTTTGCATGATGGAAGAATTTAGCAATAAAGTCACCAAACTCCAGCAAACTCCAACAAGGAGCAACAAGAACGCTACAGCTAAGCAAGTGCCTGTAATAACTATTACTTTGCCTTTGTTCTCTTCAAGTTTTGGGTGATGTTTCAATGAAATTGCAGGTTTTAGAAAGGCCACCTTCAAAAACAATATGCTATAATGTTTATCATTGTGATTCAATTTACAAACAAATTACATGTTGATATTGTGCAAATTTAGTTGAGCTTCGGTTTTGGCTATTTTGTTCAACAATCGATTTAATATAGCAACTTATTGGTTATTGTGGATGTTTCACTTGCTCAGCGATAAATTTGTGCGGATTTTAAGTTGATTGAGATGCGATTCAAGGTTCAGTCTCTATATTTGTAAATCTTTCCTCCTTTCCCTATTGCAATTTAATTATTCAATTGTATAAAAAAATTAATTGGTTTTATCGAAGTAACATGATCTTGTTTAGATAACGATTGAAAATAGAACAAATAATCTAAATTAATATTTTCAATGATTTATAGCGCCTTTGATAATCCACATAAAAAGCAAGATAGAATGAAAATATATCGAATTACCAAAATATACTTATAAATATTTATTGAACTTCCATATTAAATATTAAAACCACTAATATGTATTATTCTCAAAACGTTATGAAAGAATTACAAATAATAATAAAATTGAAGTATTTCTCATAAATTATCATCAGTTTTTTTGAGATTCTAAACCATTTGAGAAATGTTCCTGCATTAAAAGTTTTATAGTAAAAACATATTACTTGAGTCTTGAATAGCAATGGATCATTCTCTTCCAGCAATTTAGTATAACTCATGTTAGATGAAGAATTGAACCTCCAATTTGAAGAAAAATCCTACATAAAAATATTTTTACAATACATGTACTTAAACATTGGGATTTGATGATAGAAAGAATAACCATAAGTTTGAGACTCCATTGGGAGGGACACTACTGGAGAACCTTCGTGCATAAGTGATTTGTTTTGTTTCCCTTAGTCAAAATAAAAATTATTTGTTAAATTCAAGACATAAAATTAATTAAATAACATAACAAATAGATACAAATATAATAATAAAGGAAAGCATACTCACTTGATATTTTCTCCTTATCTTTTAGCATACTCACTTGATATTTTCTCCTTATCTTTTGAAACTTGAGAGAGCATTGCCTTCTTTGTTTTTTCTCTTTTGATTTTTCTCGAATTGGATTTTCATTCGAGAATTTCTTGAACCCTTTGTTTTGACACATACAGGATCAAACATTAATTTTTTCACTTGATCTCCCATTTCCATCACTGATAGCATCTTGAAAAGATGTATGCTTTGAAATTTCCGAATCATTAGCTTCTTGCATAGTTGCCATCTCCTTTTCATCTAAGTGCAATGCCTCAAATAGTTTTTCTTTGACAATTTGAGTACACTTAGGAGTCAATGAACCTTTTTCAAAAAGGTTGTAACCGATATGATTCAACTCACTGAGGCGTAATAAACAACTAGATTTTTCTTTCTTCATGTGCTGATGAGGCCCTAAAATCACTTGCCAACAACGACTTTGCTTTTTTTGTCCATCTCCTAAGTATATATTTTTTGGGTATCTCTTTAATGTTGTTCATAAGAAAAACACGTAAAGCATGACGACAAAGTAATCCAAGACTTTCAAACATATTACAACTACATGAGACAGTGCTATTCGGAACATCAAACTCCACACAGTAAATTCTTTCACGTCCATCTTCAGTCACATGATATAAAGAATTACTAAATTCAACACAATACAAGCCTATGCAATCCATCAATTCCTCTTCAAACCTTTTAAACATAGCAAGAGTGTAAACATTGGATGCATGCTTCAAAATCCCACGTCCATTAACTTTGTTTGGTGCTCCATTTTTACATTGAAAATCTTGATTTAACTCTATCTGGCAAAATTCTTTTGCCTTTTCCTCATAATGTTGTATAACCTGAATAAGAGATAAAGAGCAATTCATAATCTGATGTAATATGCTATTCATACTCTCGCTTCTTTGAGTGGATCTAATTCGAGCCGAAAAAATATCTATGCTAAAGGCAGGGCACCATTTTACGTGAAGCTCATATAGTCTCTTAAGCCAAGCATGATCTTGAAGTTCAAAATTTTCAATCATGGTAGCCCAACTTGATTCAAACTCTGTTTCACTTTCACATCCATAAAAGCATTTATTAAATTGTGCTTTGAACTCGGCGTTGACAAAACGACTAGCAAGATGTTGTTTAGCATTATTTGAAATATGCCACATGCATAATCTATGAGAAGATTCTGGGAAGACAATCTCTACTGCTTTCATCATCGCTTAATCTTAATCAGTAAAAATACTTTTCGGTTGTCGATGGCCCATGGCTTCTAAAAATGTTTCAAATAGCCAAGTAAATGACTCAGTGGTTTCATTCGATAAAAAAGCACAACCAAACAAAACAGTATTCCAGTGATTGTTGATTCCGACAAATGGAGCACAAACCAAATTATACTTATTGGTTCTATACGTGGTATCAAACACAAGAATATATCCAAAACAATCGTAATCCAATTTTGATCTTCCATCTCTCCAAAAAAAATTAGCTAGTCGATTATTCTGGTCCACTTGCATTGAATAGAAAAACATAGGGTCTTCAGCTTGCTTATGTTTGAAAAAATTGATAATACTCAGTGCATCCCCTGCTTCAACCAGTTTCTCTCTTTCAATTCGCAAGAAATTATGACAATCTCGTTTGGTAAATGTAATATTTTCAAACCCAGTCTACTTCCTCAGAAACAAATATGAACTTGATTGTTTAATTCCTGCAGCAACCATTGAACGAATAACATCTCCATGTCCTTCCAAAATTTTTCTTCCTGATCTTAAATTAATTCTTTCTTTTGAAGTTGCTAAGTGGTGATTATGATAATCATTAAAGTAAGAAACAACCCAAACACCTTTTTCTATTGTAAAACGAATCTTAGCTTGACAACCTGTCCTTGTCTCTAAACGATTAAATTTTTTCACTTTGGCAATATCTTCGTGTTCATGATACCCAAATTTTGAGCATAAAAATTCACGTTGTCTTATAGGTTCAGTCATACTTCGTCTCTTATTTCCGCTTCGAATACTAAACCCCTTACTCAAAGCAAACTGATTATAAAGATTATAAGCCTATTTTTCGGAATGCACTTTCAGTCCCACTTTTATTTCTTCAACAGAATTATCTTGTTTCCCGACAAGATGAACTATTTCATCTTGATTTGTCTCCGTAAATAAAAATTATAAATTAACAAAACCTGAGAATAAATTGTAATATATAATAAAAAATCATGATAATACAAGAAATCATTAAAACACTTAAAAGAACAATTCAAATCTAATAAAAACACGACTCAAAAATCATATAATTTTTTTTTTCAGTACGCTAAGTCATTATTATTAAAAATCACAATTATTTCAAAGAATCTAAATAGAACTATATTTCAAACAAATGAAAATCAAGTGGAAATACTTAACATCCCAAACTAAATCACCCAACCAGCCTTGAATAACCTAACATGTTGATCCAATTGAGCATAATGCTAGAATTCACTAATTTTATCTAAAACTATTTAATTATATTGTATTACATGAAAAGCTACCTAAAGATTAGATCTTTGTTTTTTGCTCAAGAATAGTTTAAACTATTCAACTAGCATTGACTTTCTTGCTTCCCTATCTATTTTAGCATAATAGAAGAAAAAAAAAACATCACTGAAAACAAAAAAAGAGTTTATGCAAACGAATTGAAAATGAATAAATGAATATACAGAGACGAAGTAGTAAAATTTATCAAACTGGTGAGACAAACTAAAAAGGGCTTCCCTTTGCATCAAGAAGAAACCCTTCACTGAAAGTTGATACAATACTACCATAGAAAGATCATTATCACCCTACATATTCTACCCATCAGAATTCTATTCAAAAACCCAAATAAAAAATAAAATAAAATCAACCAATAAAATCCTTCAACAAATGGACCTTGTATCATGAAATTCAAATTCGCCAACAGCAACATAGCACATATACTTCATGATAAGCGGCGAGAAGAATTAGAACAAAACTGTAAGTTTATATACAATAATTAAATTCAAGTTACCAAACAAAGAAACGGATACCTTAAATCGAAAGAAACAAGAAATCAAGCCGGAATTCAACCTAAAAACAACTATATAGTAAAAAAAAAAATCTCACCTGTAAAATAAATTGTAACAGCCACGCCGAAAAACCAAAGCAAATCAACAGCAAAGCAGTTGCTGGAAAAAAATAATAGCAGGGCAGCAGGGCAGAGATGTGAAGCATAGTAACTGAAGCAGAATAATAGTAGCGGGGCAGCAGGGCAAAGATGTTAATAGCAGGGCAGAGATGTGAAGCAGAGTAATTGAAGCAGAATAATATCAGCAGGGCAGCAGGGTAGAGACGTTAGCAGTAAGGCAGAGAGGTGAAGATAGAATTGTTATTAGGGTTGAATAATTTTTAATTGGGATTTTAGGGATTTGTGATTAAAAAATCTAGTTAAATGATGTGTAAATGAGACATGTCATTAAATAAGGTGTAAAATCTAATCAAATGAGGTGTAAATGACATGTAAAAATTAGCTGACATGTCATTAATTGATTGGGAAGGGATATGGATGACGTGGCGTAACTATTGGAAAGGGAAACAGATGACATGACGTCACTGTTTTATACAATCCTTTCTCCATGAAAGAAACTTACTAATAGTTGAGAGACTACCAATGTAGTTTACATTTATTTTAATTAAGGTAGCTTTCATGTTCGTTTTGTGGTTTATAGAGGTGAATCCCTTCGAAATTTGTGACGGCCCCTTCTAATAGTCTCATTTACAAAGTTCAAACCCACATCTTCATTTTAAAAATACAATATCATTTACCATTACAAGTAACAATTGTCTTCGTTCCATTAAATCAGATATATTGTATAAGAATCAATATTAGAACTATTAAATGATATAATGTGATTGTGATTTTTAAAGGAAGCAAGTGCATTTAATTTCACTCAAAACAAAATTAAAATATTATTATTGGTTTATCATTCATATATATATATATATATATATATATCATATAATACTCACTAATTTTAAACGTCTAAACTAGTCCCTTGTATATAATCCCCTGTCATCATGCATTTGAAGTTTCGAATCACTATAATAATTGTATTGTGGTGACAGAAAAGTTATTTTAAAATAAAGCTTATCCTATTTTGTGACCGAAAACAGCCTTAGTGCACATAATGAATTTTTCTCTCAAACTATTAAAATTTTCCATAAAATCCATCAGCTTCTTCCTCAATCTATTGACCACCGACGCCCTCGTCTGGTCCGAAGAAGGCTTGAGGAAAACGCTGCCGCTGAAGGAGTAGTGGTCGCTACGACCGAGGAAGCTGCTCTGCTGTTTCCCAAATGACATTTAGTCCTGCTGAAGGAGGCGACTGGTAGCGAGAGTTGAATTTTCTCCAAGATTTTAGCGATTTTCGTTCTTGTTTCATTTTTCGGTTCTTTGGTCCTTGTTCTTTTATGGACAATTGGACGGTGGGGTAGGGTTGTGGGGTCCGTTGTCTTCTTCGGATTTCCTGCGTTTTTGTGTTTTTGCGGTGGTGGGGTGCTGCTCCTTCCCATTTTCGGTGATTCTTGTCGCTTTGTGCATGGAAGGGTGCCTTGTTTGCCAAGTTTCGACTCCTGCTTTTAGGCGGTGACAACCTTAAGCGGTGATTTTTGCAGTGGCGAATTCGGGGGATGGGCCCGGCCCCCCTAAAAGGTAAAATTTCCATTTAGGCCTTTCAAATTTTTTAAAAATTTTAAATTAATAAAGGTAAAATTACACTTTGATTTCCCTAAAATTATAAAATTTCGATTTAATTCTTTACAAATTAGAAAGATATAAACTATAAAAAATTAAAATTTCATCCGGCCCCCAAAGCTTCGCCCCTGGATTTTTGTCCTTTTCTCTCTTTTATTGTTTTGCATGTTTGTTTCTTTATTTTCTGCATGGTTTTACGTATCTTTCTTTATGCATGTTTCATGCATTTCTTTCAATCCTGGATATTTTTCACGTTTCTTTAAGTAGTCCAATTGTTAATGATCTGTTACTGTAGTATTTTAATTTTCGTTTTCTGTTTTTTCTCTACAATTTAGGTAGTTTCTTCTCGCATCTCCTTTTGTTTTACTTTGTTCTTTTCCCCTTATTTTTTTGATTCCTTTTTCTCCTGATTCATTTTTGTGCTTATTTCTTTCTTGATTTTTTGTTTCCGAATTTTCTCTGTTTGGGTTCTGCTTTTATAGGTGGCTGTTCATTGGGGTAATTCTGAAGATGAATCTGTCCTTGTTTCGATCTCTTTCGTTTTCCCTTCGTAGTTTGGTTCGCACTGGAGTATCTTCCTGATCGGAGCTTGTTACGTGCCTGGGCATGGAGTTTCTCCTGAAACTTACGTCTTCTGCTGTAAGTTCCAGTTTGGTGTTGTCCCAAGTTTGAAGGCGAAGGTAATCCTGTTTTATTTTTTTTTCTTTCGGTTTTAGTTTGCCTTTTCTAGGTTGTAAATGGACTGTTTAAATTGGGATTGGGATTTTTGTTCTTCTTTATCGCTTTGTTTTTTTTTTGGTTATTATTATTTTTTCATCTTTCTTGATATTGCTTTTTGTATTTGATCTGGGTCTGTTGAATTTTGGCTTGTCTTACGACTTATTTTCCTTGGTTATTGGTCAAGTGCCTGCGGTATCTTTCTTTTTGTTTTGTTTTCGTGGTTGTTGCTTTAGTTTCTAGGGTGGTGGCTTATTCGTAATAGAGCTTTGTTTTGGGGGCCGTTTGTTTCCTCTTCGGGTATCAGCTTTTCTTAGTTCTTGGGTGGTTTTAGTTTTTCTCTTGTTGGCTGGGTGTTTTGTTGTCTGGTTGCTTGAGTGCTGTTTTCAGGGGTTTGATGGCTGAAGATATTAATAAGCTGTTCGCTAAATTAACGTTCTCGGAGGAAGAGGCTACTCAGGTGGTTGGGTTGAATAAGTCGTCGCTGGACTTTAATGGACACGAAGCATGGGCTGTTGGTAGGGTTATATCGACGGAAAAGATTACCAGGAAGCTATGTATAGGGAGTTAAAATCGATTTGGTTTACCAAAGAGCCAGTTACTTTCGTCTCAATGCCGGACGGCCACTTCCTTGTTAAGTTCGGCAGCGTGGAGGATAGAACCAGAATTTTCAATATGTCCCATTGGCTTTTTGATCAGTGCCTGTTCGCTATGCTTCCTTTTGTCAAGGGAAAAGCAATGACGGATTATGATTTCCATTTAACCCGTTTTTGGATTTGAATCTACAATATTCCTTTTGAACTATTGGATCTGCAGGTGGCGGTTGATCTTGGTGGTGTCTTGGGTGAATTAATGGCCATCGATTGGAGGGACAAGGACGGTTGTTGGATCGAATACATAAGAATCAGGGTCAAAAATCAATATTTAAAACCTCTTCGACGTGTGGTTAAAATGGTGGGGTAGGATGGGACAGAACTCTTGTGCACAGTAAAATACGAAAGGCTCCCCATTTTTTGCTAAAATGTGGCTGCATCGGACACGAGACTAAGCAATGTCAGTCTCAGGTGGAATCGGATGAATCGAACCTCAAATTTGGGAATTGGTTACGGGTAAAATTAGGACAGTCAAACAACTACGGAGGTATTTGGCCAAATGGAGTTGAAATTTTAAGGAATGATGTCGCCAGTAAGATGGATGATGAGAAGCGGGGATGGATTGGGGAGGAAGAATATGAGGCTGAAAAAGGGAAAGGTAAGCTAAGGGTGGGTGAGAAGAGGTTTCGGATTCTAGCTCGTTAAATGATAGAAAACCAAGGGGGATTCCCAAAGAAGGAGGGAGTCGTATAAGGAGTAAGCGCAAGAAAATTAAGGGGTGTAATGGTGAGGGAGATTTGGAGAGTCCGGTTCGTATGGTAAGGAGGGAACTCTCGGATGGTGCTTCACCATTCAACGCGGTGGCTGGCGATTAGCCCCTCCTAGAACCATGAAAATTTTTTGTTGGAACTGTTGTGGGCTCGGAAACCTTGCGACTGTTCGTGATTTGAAACAACTTCTTGTTATTAAAAGTCCTTTGTAGCGCTCGTTACGATAGCTTTCAGATTCTTTATTATCTTCTTGAGCGAGACTAAAGCTAAGGCTTGTGAGGTGGAGCATGTTAGAATCAAATGCGACATGGATGGGTGTTTTTTGGTTAACACTGAGGGACGCCGAGGGGGGTTTGGCTCTCCTTTGGAAAAATGAGACTAAGGCTACTATAAAGAATTTCTCTAACCACCATATTGATTCTTTGGTTTCTATTAACGGGATGGATTGTTTCCGTTTCATGTGTTTTTATGGTTTTTTTAACCTAAATAATCGCGAGCAGTCGTGGGAATTGTTGAGAAGAGTGGGCAGTTTGATTCACGATGACTGGATTATCGGGGGGACTTTAATGCCATTTTGAATGATGGGGAGAAGGTTGGTATGGAAGAGTTTGGAAAAGTGCTTGACGAGTTGGCTTTGATTGATATTAAAACAAATAAGGGCTGATTACGTGGTCCAACAATAGGGACGGATCCGGTTTTGTCAAAGAACGTTTGGATAGATTCATGGTCTCGGCTTCGGGGTGGAGAAAATGCCTTTCCTTTCTACTAAGGTTGTGAGACAAAGTTGTTCGGATTGCAACACTATTCTCCTTGATTTAGTGGGTCGTAAGCCCAATAATGATTTTAAGGACTCCAGGTTGCTCTTTAAATTCGAGGCTTGTTGGGCCAAAGATAGAGACGCTAAAAATCTTGTCAGAAGGGTTTGGGATGTTTACAAAAATAATTGTAAATTCATGGAGTGCCTTGAAAAATTCCGTTTGAGTCTTGGTCTTTAACAGCATTCTCGGTATAATAGGTTGAAGAGTCGCATGTGTCGTCTGATTAAGAGGATTGACAGACCCATTGACAAGCCTAATGTAACATCGATAACTGAGTTGCTCAGAACCAGTCGTTCAGAGTTGGGTCGCATTAATGCAGAGAAAGAATCTTATTGGGCTTAGAGATCTTATATCGCTCGGCTTAAGGGGGAACAGAAATACTCGATTTTTTCATGTTTGCGCGACAGGCAGATTTAAGAAGAATAAGATCGAAGGTATTTCTGATATGGATGGCAATTAGGTCGAGGGGACGACAAACTTTAGTAAGGTGGCTTGGAATTATTTCAATGATTTTTTTAGGTCTGAGGCTGTGAATGACGAGAGGGTTATTGATAAACCATAAATGTAGCATATTTTAATTCCATGCTTGGCATATTTTTGGATAATTTATGATGAGAATTAGTGAATTTGATGCTCCTAATCCCTTAAATTCATGTTTTTATACTTAGGAGAGCATTTGGGAGCAAAAGGAGTGAAAAGGGGCCAAAATCAGAGTTTTCAGGATCCACACGGGCTAGGCACACGCCCATGTGAGCTACACGGGTTAGCCACACGCCCATGTGCCAGCCCATGTCGATTTCACACACTGCTTCCCTGTTACGCGGAAAAACCCAATTTTTAGGGGTTCTGAGCATTCTAAAGTCTATAAATACACACTAGAAGAGGACCTAAAGGGAGACGTAGAGTAGAACGAAGAATTTACTCGAAAGAAGCCGTCAGAATAATCTTGGAAGCAGATCCACTCCAGGATTGAAGATCTCCAGTCGAATTTCCTTTGAAGTTTTATTGGGTTTTTCATGTCTTGCTGTTATTCTTATTTTGAGATGTTTTCCTCTATGAATATGAACTAAACTCCCTAAATACTTAGGGAGGATGAAACCTATGATGAACCTTATTATTTAATTATCTGAATTACATGATAAATACTTGTTCTTGTTCTTGATTATGTGTTCTTAATTCCCGCTTTAATATTTTCAGGATGTTAATTCAAGTTTGATGTGCTTATTTAGTGGAGCAAAAGTCCCTGTTTAAGAGTAGATCTAGCATAATTAAGTGGAGTTGATTGCAACCCTAGAAATAGGACAACATAAATCTGCCGGATTAGAGTCAAATCTAATAAGCGAATCCATAGATCGAGTTAATGCGACGATAGGGGTTTTAATTAGAAAGATATTTCAATTAATCAACCTAGAGTCAGTTGTTCTTAGTCTCGAAAGAGATATTAACATAGTTTAGGGATTTTTACGGATCAAGGCAAGTGAATAAATCGTTTGATTCAGAGTTAAAATAATAAGTTAAGTCTAGGTGGATTCCTTCTTGGGTGTTGTCTTTATCATTAGTTTATTCGATTACTTTCTTCACTCTCTGTTGCGTTCATAGTTTAGTTAGTTTTAAATTAAAAACAAATCCCCTTAATTATTAGGCTAAATAATAGAAATATAGTTATTACTAGTACTTTTAATCCTTGTGGATACGATATTTCGGACTCACCATAGCTATACTACTGCTCGATAAGTGCGCTTGCCTTTATCGAATTATTAATTAGTTCGTGACGTCATCAAGTTTTTGGCGCCGTTGCCGGGGACTAGAATATTAGGAACACATAATTTTTATTACTTTAGCCATTCTTTATTTTCTGCAATTTATTTTTTGTTTTTAGTTTATTATTTGTTTTCTAATCTTTCTTTCGTTTTAATTCTAGCATGTATCTTTAGTTTATGACTAGAAGAAACCCGTCAGGACTTCTATTATTTGATAGCGAAAGTGAAAGCACAACTCACAGAAATCGTAGAGAAATAAGGCGAAGCCTACAGTATATAGAGGAAGAGCAAGAGGACGATACCAATACTACCGAGGAGATCATTTATAATCAGAATAATCCGCTACCTCTTGTGGTTGCCACGAATCCTGTGAATCAAAATGCTGTTGCTCCTCGTACTATGTACAATTATGCTAAGCCTAATTTAACTGGGGCTGAATAGAGTATTGTTAGACCTGCTATTGCTACGAATAATTTTGAACTGAAACCTAACACTATTCAAATAATTCAACAGTTTGTTCAGTTTGATGGTTTGCAGGATGAAGACCCAAATACTTATTTGGCTAATTTCTTAGAATTCTACAACACTTTTAAAATTAATGGCGTTTCTGATGATGCCATTCGCTTACGGTTATTTCCCTTTTCATTAAGGAACAAAGCTAAATAGTGGTTGAACTCGTTACCACGAGGTTCCATCACTACTTGGGAGCAAATGATTAAAAAGTTTCTATTAAAATATTTTTCGCCAACTAAAACGGCAAAGTTGAGGAATAATATCTTTTCTTTTGTGCAGATGGACTTAGAAACTCTTTACGATGCATGAGAGATGTATAAGGACTTACTGTTACCTCTATGGTTACAGGTTCAAACCTTTTACAACGGTTTGAACCCCTCAACTAGGCAACCAATCGATACAGCCGCCGATGGGACTCTGAATAACAAAACACCTGAAACCGCTTATGAATTTATCGAAGAGATGTCACTGAATAACTATTTGTGGCAAGTCACGAGGACAAAACCTAATAAAGCAGCTGGTGTTTTTAACCTTGACGCGGTCACCATGTTATCTAACCAGGTAGAGCTTTCAAATAAAAAAATTGATGGTTTGTATGGTTCTACACAGGTACATCCGGTGATGCAGTGTGATACAAATAGAGGAGGAGTGAACAAAACAGAATATCTATCCTACAACCCTAGCATAAAGAACGAACAAGTCAACTATATGGGTAACAATTCTATACTTCAAAATAATCCCTATAGTAACATTTATAATGCAGGTTGGAAGAACCATCCAAATTTCTCGTGGGGTGGTCAAGGCAATCAAAGACCACAACCTCCTCCAGGTTTTCAACAACCACCTTACCAGCAGGAGAAGAAGCCGAACCTTGAGGAGATGCTAACAAAATTCATCTCGGTGTCAAAAACACGTTTCCAAAACACTAAAACAGCACTTAAAAATCAGAAAGCATCGATTTAAGGGCTCGAGAGTCAAGTAGGTCAGCTTGCTAAGCTGATCTCAAAAAGACCACAAGGTAGCTTGCCTAGCAACATCGAAACTAACTCAAAAGAGCAACTCCATGCGATTACTGTTCGAGATGAAGAAGGGTTAGTTGAGTCCAAATCAGAACCAAGGCAAGAAAGCGTGGTAAGTAAAGGTAAGGTTGATGAAAGCCACAGTAAACAAAAATCAGTAAGTAAGGAGTATACATCTCGTGTGCCATATCCCAACATGGCAAAGAAAGACCACACAAATGAACAATTCGGTAAATTTCTTAAACTTTTGAAAAAGTTGCATATTAACTTATCGTTTATTAAAGCTCTTTCGTAGGTGCCTAACTCAGTTAAATTTTTAAAGGAGATTTTGGAAAACAAATGGAAGTTAGATGACTTGTCGCATGTGGAGCTAAATGCAGTGTACTCAGGTATCTTACAAAATAAACTACTGGAAATGTGGAAATGTGCAAGTGTACACAATCACAACAAGTAATAAAGTGACAAGTAAATGTCGAGTATCGTACCTATAGGGACTATAAAAGAATTATTTATGAAAGTAAGTTTAAACACTTTGGTGAAGGAAAAATATTTGGATTTGGGAAGTGATTAAAAACTAGAAAACAAAGTAAAATAAAACAAAATAAAATAAAGTTCTAATGCACGATTTCAAAAGCTGATTTTAATCAAGATGATATAATTGTGTTGGATTAATTACATTTCTTAACTTAGAATTATTAAACTTATGCTTATACTTGTTAAGAATAAATCACGGCAACTCGGTAATTTGCTAACTTATGAACATATTTACAAAACAAAAATCCATTCATCTCTTGTACATATTCCTATGTCAATTCGAGCGATTAAACAGATTTATAAAGGTAAACATGTTATTGCACATACATACTTATTAAGTTAAACAATCTCTCGCATATTCCTATGTCGATTCAAACGATTAATTCAACCTAATAAGCATATAAAAGACTATGTGAGGTAACAAAGTATCCTTACCTTGAAACAGTTTAATCACAAAAATCTTGCAAGTTATGCAAGGCATATGTATCGCCAAATACAATGCTAATCTAATCTTCAGCTACCTTAGAAGAATTAAACATGCACTGATTAAGTACCGTGTCCATTAATTACAATTTCAATGCATTTAAATAATTAATTCTTTAGTTATCTAAAAAATTATAATGCCAGAATAACTTAGGCATGATTTTACTTAATCAAGCATTTTACCGAGGCCTATAACAACATAAACACAATTTTAATAATTTAAAAGGACGAAATGCAATCAACCCAACACGAATTAAATTCAAGCTAAGCTGATTAAATTAACCATTCAAATAGCATAAATATTCATAAACATGTTTGTCAAAACAATAACAAAATTTAAAGAGATAGGGAACAAGAAGCAAATCCGGTGTTTCTTCGTGGCTTGATTGATTGCTTCGTTCTTCGTCCCCTGTTGTCCTCGGCTATCAAGGTGGCTTATAAACACTCTAATTGCTGCTCAATGATGGCTGAAGAAGACCCCTTTCCCAAGGGGAGAAATTGACACAAGAGAAAAAGGGGAAATGGAAAGGAAAAGTTGGGAGAAAGTGAGAGAGGAGAAGAGAGAATGAAAGAGTGAATGAGAAATGAGGGATGCCTTGAATGATCAGCAAGGGGTAGCTTTTATAGCTGATTCTGGCTGCTAAAAATAGCAAATTCCATCAGCCAAAGAGACCCCCCTTGGCTGGCCATCTATGTGGCACAGTTGATGGCTTCAACTTTGCTAAATATGGCTTGGGGCAAATCTACAAAGCCACTTATTGTGGAGGGGGTTGAATGCAATTTTAACAAGTCTTCAAGGGCTTCTTTGCAAGCTTAATTAATCAGCTAATAAGCTGATTTGGGTCAGCATATGGACGGTTCTGGGTAGCCCAATTGGTGGCTGGTTCGGTTCACTAAATTCGGTTCAACCAGTGCGGTTTAACTGGACCCTTTTTCCATAATTAATTAATAATAATTTATTTAGCCCAAATTAAATTGGGAATAAATTAAAATTAATTATATTATGATTTAATATTCATAATTGAACTGTCTTCGGCTGGAAATAAATTTGCTTGGATACTTCAAATTGCTTCTCCGGTTTATTCTTCGAGCAGTGTCTGCCGAGCCAATTTTCGCTCTTTGTGCAAATTTGTCGAAAATAGTCAAAATTAATCAAAATTAACTATAAAATTAATTAAAATTCATCATGTTCATTTTTTAACACAATTTAATTATTTTATAATATTTAATTATTTTTCGACAAGAATTTAACCGAAATAGCATGATTTTAAGTTAAAAAGGGCATGTAAAAACACGTAAATTTTTGTGTTTCCAACTACCCAACAAATTGATGGATCCAGAGAGTTTTACTATTCCTTGTTTAATTGGTAGTTTAAATGTAAATAATGCTTTAGCTAATTTAGGGGCAAGTATTAATGTCATGCCTTACAAAATGTTTAAACAGTTAGGTCTTGGGAAACCCAGACAAACTAGGATGAGCATTCAATTAGCAGATAAAACCATTAGATTTCCTAGGGGTATTGTTGATGTTGGAACGCCGGCACCCCATGGCGCAGCAAAATAAAATCAATTCCGGCGATCCAGACCATGAATCCATGTGTGAGGAACGAATCGGGGTGAAATAAAGGTTTCGAAATTACCGAAACTTCAATCTGTGTAGATAACGATGCCTCGACAACAAGAATTTTGATCTACTGTCCAACCAAGCCGTAATCTTTCTTCGATGTCGGCCTCTACGTAATCCACCCGGTTTGACTATGAACGGAAGAAAAATCTCCAAAACTATTTTGGAGGTTTTATTTGCTTGACGGCTGCTAGACCTCTCAAAACAAAAACTTAGGGTTTTTTTTATTTAAGCTTTGTATCTTTTAATACCTTTTATAATTTGTATCTCTTGAATGTATCATAAAATTAAATAAATACAATAAAGTTTTTAATCGAAAATTATAATTACATTAATTATATCCGAAAATTATAATTACATTAATTATAATAAGGATTTCGGTAAACTATATTTATTTAAATTTATATACAAACCAAATTCATATATTAATAAAACTATGTTCTCATTATGTGTACAACATCCTTGTACATATAATATGTTCAATATTTGATTGCCCAATTAAATTAATTCTTTAATTAATTTAATTCATGTGACAACCAAACACAATACCAATTATGTTTTATTCCGTTCATTTCAACTATAGGGTGTGACCCTGTAGGTTCTTGCAATGTTAGCAGTAATACTATAACGATTCTAATGTTACAAACACTGAGTGGCATCTAGCAATGCATCATTGCTACCTAAACTACAAGAAGTCATGATTCGACATAACCTTTTTTGATTAACCTTTCATGCATTAATCCTTAAGTCCTTTATCTCTGGAACGGATACAAGTCATGGGATAGTCACACTTGCATAGTCCATCCCATGTTTCTTGATATCTTGAGTAGACTATGATATACAAATTAGTATGACATCTCATATCAACTTATTTGAGCATGGCCATGCATTTCTAGTCTCACTCAATCAAGTGGCCTAAGATATTACTCCTATCATGTAGGAGGGACTTATCCTATATTGATCAACCATATCCCTCAACATAGATTGTGGTATATCCAACATCAGCCTTTATAGAACAACCTGTTACGGTGTACATTTGACTGTATCAAAATATACAACTCACGATATTAGGATAATGATGATCTCAAGTCTGAGGATCATATACATATTAATCACTATGAGTAATGTTGTTGCAATTACATAATAATCCAATAAACATACTCAGAGCGGGTCAATCCAATATGTTGTTCTCTAACACACATATTCATGCATTGATTTTGACACTCCATATCAATGACAACTCTTTATCATCAATCAACTACATGTTAGTCTTAATGCATTATTGTTGTCCTAGTCAACAATAATACTTGACTAAGGATCTTTTAAGAATAATCATATTATTCTCAGGACATTATTATAAAACAATTTATTTGTACACACAAAAAGAAAAACTGAAATAATAATGACAACGCTTTATATTAATAAACATGGTAAATCAAGTATGTTATTACAACCATCTTATGATTGATCTTTGGGCATACTCTTACAGTTGAAGATGTACTCGTAAAAATTGATAAATTCATATTCCCAGTTGACTTTGTTGTCCTAGACATGGATGAGGATAGTGATGTCCTTTTAATTTTAGGACGCCCCTTTTTAGCAACTGCTAGAACTATCATTGATGTTGGTACAGGTGAACTCACACTTCCCGTAGGTGATGATACGACCACGCTCCAAGCTCGTGATTCTATAAATCCTGTTAATAAGACTAATCATGGGATTCAACCTTCTTTATAGGAAACTCTTTCGAAAAACACAAATGAGCCACGTTCTGGTTCATGCGCCAACAATGGAACCATCCATGAAAGAAGAATGCTACAGATAGATGAACTAGACCAATGGAAGACTTATGTTAAAGAGGAACAGAAGCAACACCATATCAAGCTTAAGGATAGAACCAATCAATTTAAGGTTGGGGACCAGGTACTGTTAGATAAAATGGATCCTCGAGTTGTCACTTCAAAGCCTGATGCAAACGGAGCAACTCCCTTTACAATACTAAATGTGTCCAAGTGAATGGGAGAGGAGTTTCAACTCCTCAAACCACCATGACCAAGCGAATGAGAGGTAAGTCGAGCTTAGACTCTAAATAAGCACTTCTCAGGAGGCAACCCGAGCACTAACCCTACTAATTAGTTTATTTTTTACTTCCTTTCATGTTAAAATACAGGTTTTTGACCCACACGACCTAGACACACGGGCGTGTCCTTGGCCGTATGGAAATAGGGCTAAAATTTTCCCAGAAATCGATAGAGACACGACCTTAAATTAAACCACACGGGCGTGTGACATGGCCATGTAGACCACACGACCTGGACACACAGGCGTGTCCTAGGCCGTGTGAAACCTAGAGCAAAATTTTTTTGAATTTTAAAACAAAGTCAAAGAGTTACACGGTCAAGGCACACGGCCGTGTGTGAGACACGGCCTAGCCACATGGGCTTGTGGGAGGTCACACGGGCGTGGGAGAAGCGAAGGAAGATATAGATGACTGTGTGACTCGGCCGTGTGAACCACACGGCCTGGACACATGGGCATGACCAAGGCCGTGTGAAGACTGGGCTATTTTTTTCCCCTCGACGAACACGGGTTAAAAACAAGCCACACAAGCATGTGACATGGCCGTGTGGCCCAACAGGGACCCTCACACAGCCGTGTCACCCCATAAAAACCCTAACCCCTTTTCTCTTTTTTTTAGTTTGTCTTCTTGTTTTATCTTATTTTTATTTTTATTTTTATTTTTATTTTCTTTTATGTTTCTTATTATCTTTTAAAGACTTGTCTACTATATTTTGAACTTTATTTTATTTATTATGGTTGTTCGTAATCGAGTAATCCTTTAATCTTCTCCACTAGTTGTGTTTATTTTCTTAATAACTTGCTCAGAATCATGCACTACATTTAGCCTTCTCTACAATTCCGCTAGTCACTAATTTGAGAATTTCATCCAAAATTCAAGGCAGTTTCACTTCTCTCCCTCTCTTATGATATTCTACTTATACTATCATTATATATATATTCATACATTGAGGACAATGTATATCTTAAGTGTGGGGAGGTTATTTATATGATTATTAGAAAATTCCTGAATTATGTCTTGTTCTTAAGTAATTTTCTCATATTACTATTAGAATGAATTTTTATTGATTTGTGATTTTTATTGATATGTTTTAGATTAAACTCATAGGTAATTGTGCATTGATTGTTTAAACTTTAAGACATTAGAGAATCAAGCATGATAAGTCTATTTTCAGAATAAAAAATTGCTAGGTTGTTTCCCTAAATTGAGGTATTACATTGAAGTTTGAGATTTGTAAGATTGATATCAAAAACCATAATTTTTTGTGAAATTTTAAGCTTTTAGAGCATACACTTTTCTTGCTCACTTTATTATTGGTTATAAGTGTGTCAATACTGATTGGTTATTCTAGAACTTGCTTCAATTATACATGTTGAGACCACACCTTTGATTTGATATACTGAGATGATAAAGGCACCTAGGTTTTAACCCACTTATCCCAAAAACCCTACCTTCATAATTAACCCTTAGTGAACCCCTTTGAGCCTAATAAACTGTTTCTTGATCTACCATTAATATTAACCCATAACTCATTCTTTTTGATTCATTGAGAATTTTTCCTATTGTATTGACTCCCTTTTTGTCGAGATTTGATTTGGTCAGTTGCCTAACTATATTCTTTTGTTTCAGTTGTTAAATTATTTCTTTTTATCCAAACTCAAAAAAAAAAGTGAAAAAAAGTAAAAAAAAAAAAGTGAAAAAAATATGTACATTTATTTTAATTATTACTAGTTCTATGTTATTTGAGCTTAAAAGATTAATTTCACATTTTAAGAAGAAGCTCGTGTTATTATTGATAAGTTTTTAATTGATGTAATTATTCAGTATTAGTTTATTTTTCTAGTTAGGTAAATTGTCAATTCGATCTCGATTCTAACCCTTTATTTCAGCCTTTATCCACACCTTTAACCCAAGCCCTATTACAACCCTTTAAAGACCTTTTACTTTTTGTATCATCTCATTTTATAGTGGTGAAGATTTGATTTTCATGCAAGCCTATGGTAATGACTTTCCATAATTGACTATTGAGTGCTTATTTCTAAACCTTAAACATTTTGAGTGATTTGAGTGAATCTTTAGTGAGGATGTCAACTCTTGTTGGTTTTGAATTAAAGGTAATCACTTAGATAAGGGGAAATACCTATGTTTTCATGTTAAAATACTTGACTTGGATTGTTTGAGACTTTAATGTTCTTTTAGTTGAAATCTCAATGCATGATTATTTGTGAATTATTTCGAAACACTATTGATGAGGATTATAAGTTGAGAAGAATTAGTATTAATTGTTAGTTGAGAATTTTTCTTGAGGACAAGCAAATGCTTAAGTGTGGGGATATTTGATAAACCATAAATGTAACATATTTTAATTCCATGCTTGGCATATTTTTGGATGATTTATGATGTGAATTAGTGAATTTGATGCTCCTAATCCCTTAAATTCATGTTTCTATACTTAGGAGAGCATTTGAGAGCAAAAGGAGAGAAAAAGGGGCTAAAATCGGAGTTTTCAGGATCCATACGGGCTGGGCACACGCCCATGTCAACCACACAGGCTAGCCACACGCCCATGTGCCAGCTCGTGTCAATTTCGCACCCTGCTTCCTTGTTACGCAGAAAAACCCAATTTTTAGGGTTTCTGAGCATTCCAAAGTCTATAAATACACACTAGAAGAGGACCTAAAGGGAGACGCAAAGTAGAAAAAAGAAATTACTCAAAGGAAGCTGTCGAAATCATCCCAGAAGCAGACCCACTCCAGGATTGAAGATCTCCAGTTGAATTTCCTTCGAAGTTTTAATGGGTTTTTCATGTCTTGTTATTATTCTTATTTTGAGATATTTTCCTCTATGAATATGAACTAAACTCCCTAAATACCTAGGGAGGATGAAACCTATGATGAACCTGTAACACCCCTAATCCGTATCCGTCATCGGATTAGGATTAAAGGCATTACCGATAAAACACAGCTTATTGACCTTTAACAAATTTGGCGTAAATGACTTCACCAAATGGTCAAGTATAGATCTTAAACAACATATTCATGTGCGCATTTAACAAGATCAGAAATGAGCCCAGTTAACTAACTCCTCAAGCAATATATATATATATATATATTTATTTGCCAAGTCAAACCTAATCAAAATAGTCAATTCACAAACGATTATATCGTAGGCATATACATTTAATTCACTTAAGGTTAACCATTATAAACATGCATTGTATAACCTAATTATTATCTCACGAAATGACCAAAACAAATACATACTCATAAGAAATACACGTTACTTAGCTAATATGTTACTTACCATGATTTAAACATGTATCCATCATTTACTTCATTGCTTAAGCCGAATGATATACTATACTTACCATTACCTATTGCCGAATTCAAATGGAATCATTCCACTTCATCGAACTAATGTACACCCTAATAAATTTGCATGCACATAATCGAACCAAAATGATCATATAACTTATTCATTAGTATACATTCACCAACTTTTCCTAATTAGCAAACCATTCGTCATGTTATGTGCGCATACCATCCCTTTTCAATTAAATCAAAACATCCAAAACAAAATTGAATCTATGATGTTCATTTTATCCTATTAACTAAGTGAGTTTATACCATAATCAAAGACAAATCCATACCAATCATCAAGATCATCAAAAATGCTCTAGTCATAAACAATCCACATCATTTCCAAATCAAGCCATATAAGCAATACATTATACTCACATGCTATGTAATATAATTACCCTAAAGAGCTTATAACATGACCGAATATGTACACACCATACCAACATCATGACCCAGCCATTTTCACATGGCTTACATACATTGTAACATCCTGGAAAGGGCCTATGCATTTTCAGTCTAACTGTACAAAATGACAAGTCTTAAGCACTATGAATAAATTTTTGATATTTTTGGAAACTCAGAAATGTATGAAAATGAATTGGAAATGAACATTTTTGGAAACCTGGAAATGCATGGACATGAACATTTTTGGAAACCTGGAAATGCATGGACATGAACATTTTTGGAAACCTAGAAATGCATAGACATGAACATTTTTGGAAACTAGGAAATGTAAGTAAATGATTCAAAAATGGAAAGCGAACATTTTTGGAAACTTGGAAATGTAAGAAAATGGCAAGTTTACAGAGCCGATCGAAAATTTTAGGAAACTTGGAAATGACCTAGAAATGTCAAATTTTAAAGTTTAAAATAGAAAATTAGGGCAAGGAGGCCTTAAAAGAAAAAGTTGGAGAAATTTGACACACAAACAGGCTTGGAAAAGTGGCCTGAAGATGCCACTTAGGGCCTCTGGAAATGGCGCCACATGCAAGGGTGTTGGGCCTGAGTTCGAGTCACTTGGAAAGCAAATAAAGAAAGTTTTATTTTTGTTTCCAAAAGCACAAGGAGTGGACGGCAAGGCATCTAGAAAAAAAAGAGGTTTATCCTCTTTAAAATTCGGCTATTAAGTGATAAATAAGGGATTTTTTTTAGATTTTTAAATTGGATTATTTAGAAGAGATAAATACTGGATTAAATCCTTTTATTTATCATATTAAAAAGATAAAGTTATCAGATAGAGGAGTGGTGGCCAAGTAAGGGACTCCTTAGCTGATAATTTTGCCTATAAAAGGAAGGAAGGAGGGCTACTCATCAGTTTGTTTCTTTCTCTGCTCTGCCGAAAATTTCCTGGCAAACTCTCTCTGCCGAATTTTCTTCTCTTCTTTTCTTCTTCTTTTCTCTTCTACTGTCAAGCCGAAACCTCTTTGATTCCTGTTTAAGTCTCCATAGCCGAATCTCTGTGGCTTCAATCAAGGGTGCCGTCGACTGTGGTGATAAGGTAAGAATAATGGATTCTTGTTGTTTATTCTCTTTCAACCAAGATTTGGGAACTAATTCTTTTGGTTGTCTTTTGGCCGAATATTAAAGGAGGAATTCCGGGATTTTAGATCTAAGGATTTAAGGTAAGAAAAGCATGGTTTAGGCCAGAGGCCAATTGATTTAAGATTATTAAGTGATATGGAAATCAGATCTAACATATGTGTGTAGGGATTTCAACATCTCCATAGCCAAGGGTTACTTTTCGGGATTTGAAATCACAAGGTATGTGTTTAAGATATTCGGCCAAGGCTATTTTAAATATTTAGATTTATTATCAGAAGCCGAAAACTAACCTGTGGAGTAATATAGTGTTTAGCCGAATTCACAAGGGAGGAATACAAAGATCCGGCCCTTGATTCTTAAAATCAATTCAGTTACAAGGATTTGAGATCTAAATCTGTAATCGGTTCTCTTTGGGATTTACATGGACTTCATTAAGCGAATCAGGTGTGTATTCCACACTACTTTGTAATATGAATTATGGTTGCATGTATTAAAATATATGTTAATGAAAATATGAGCATGGCTAAGGTACCATGTTAAGGTACTAAGTATTTAGGTACGTTTCCTACTTCTACTAGGAATATGAAATATGTTATTCATAACATGAGAATATGATAAGAATGTGAACTATGGTATATTATGCATATTAATGTTTATGGGGCATATGGTTGTATATTGAAAGAGGAAGTGAAAAGTGGTGATTTAAGACCACAGTAATCTGAAAAGTGGTGACTTACGACCACAGTAATCTGAAAAGTGGTGATCTAAGACCACAGTAATCTAAAAAGTGGTTTCCTAAAACCACAGATGCGGAGCCTTAAGCCCGCAAATTGGTGTGTAGCGGAAGGAGGGTCGACTTAGTAGTCCCCAAGGTGTGTTTGGCAGGTACGGGGGTGTGTAGCGGATGGACAATTAGGTTTGGGTTTGGGAATGCATCATAACTTGTATTTTATGATTGAATGTATTGTATGCCTGATTCTATTACGATTTAGTGCCACGTACACATTGAGTCTGGTTGACTCACCCCGTTGGGGAAATATTTTTTTCAGGTGATGAGCAGTAATGGACCGGGTCGGCAGGAGCTAAAGGTGGCCATGCATCGCAAGGAGAAATTTAAAGACTTGGGCTTTTATTTTACACAGTACTTAAATTTTATTTTGGGTTTTGATTGATGTAATAAGGCCATGAGGCCCAAGTAGGATTTCTTTATTTCTGTTTAAACTTTTAATTTACTATGTTACGAACTATTTTTGATTAAAGTTCAACTTAAGAATTATTTATTTAAAAATAAACCCTAAACTGTTTTGTCATCGTAATTAAATGATTTCTAAGTAAATAAGTGGGTTTCGATCTAAGCCAAACCCAAAACAATATTTTTCAAAAAAATTACACAAATTTTCTCTAAGTAACAAAGAACTTTGAAATCGATTTTCTTAAGGAACATACCAGATCCGGTTCAGGCTCGTGGGCCGGGGGTGGGGTGTTTCATACATTAACAAAAAGTCATTAGCACATAAAGCTAGCCTATACATGCCTTAAGTTCAAAATTTTAACTTTGTAGGTACCAAAAATAAGTTGATAGCGTGGATGACTTCGATGACGATCCCCTGAGCTCGTAGCTTGAACAAAATCTATAAAACATAGCGGAAACATAACACACAAAGTAAGCTAACTAGCTTAGTAAGTCTTAAGCAAATGTATTAACTCAATTGATCATTCAATCATTTCAATATCATACATAATATCGTAGAATTTAAAAACTTAATACTTATTCAATCTACTTAAGCCGAATGCTAGTACCTCATTTGGCTCAATCATCATAATTATTTTACCTTTAAATTTCACTTTATTACTCATCATATAGTTCAAATATGAATTAATAACTCTTCTCCAACTACTAAAATTTTCGATACCTTTAGTTCAATAGGATCACATAAACATAAGCATAAGGCCGAATATACAGGATCAATTAGTATCATTCTCGTTCGACAATTTACCACATATATATTTACCTTATTAATCAAACATAGAAGGTCAATTTAATGATTTGTAGGCACTTACCTGTATGGCCGAACATACATGTATAACTTGTAATATCTACTTACTATCTTGATGATTACATAGCTAGAAAAGTTTATGTCTTGCAACTTGAAATTTCATCACCGGTTTAGAACCTGCTAGGCGTCAGCCTGAATCACACACCGGCACTAGGCCTGTTAGACCTGAGTTGTGAAACGTAAACACCGGCATTTAGCCTGCTAGGCAATAAGCCCGATATAATTCACCGGCACAAGGCCTGCTAGGCTCGAAGCTCGAATAACGATATTATTCTCATCTCATACACATTACATGTTGCCCAAACTTTCATAAATCACACATAATTCGTATCACTTAAACATATCAACTCAGTTAAAATTTAACAACATTTCATTATAAAATCACCATCCACATTCGGCTTTGACTAAATTTACAATTATAATTTCGTAATTCAACATGTAATCCAGGTTATAAATGATATTAACGGTATTAAATTGCTTATAGACTTACCTCGAATATCGTCGGACAACTAAAACCGGCTATTCGATAACTTTCGCTTTTCCCCGATCCAAGTCCGTTTTTCTTTGTTCTTGATCTAAACATATTCAATTTAAGCTCATTCAAACACATTTCATTTAAATTTAATCCAAAAACACTTAAATGGACAAATTACCATTTTGCCCCTAATGTTTCACACTTTTACAATTTAGTCCTATTTGTATAAAACACAAAATACACCAAATTTGGCCACACACTTCAAGGGCCGAATGCTTCTAAGCTTCACACAAGACCATGCATTTCATTTGTCTCATGTTTTAGTCCCTCAAGAATTTGTTCTTTCTAATTAAATCCCTAACACTTAATTTCATCAAAATTTCTAATTCCAAACATGATAATTTAAAACATACTCTTAATAATCTACCATCAACCATCACAAATCATGAATATACATCAATGGCCGAATCCTTAACACACCTCAAACTCAAAAATTTCAACATGGGTTGTATAGCATTCAGAGCAACGAATTCAAAAATGTAAAAATTATCAAAAACTAAACAAAGTACATACCCCAATTTGAGCTCTCCTAATGCCGAAACTCAAGCTTCAAAAATGGAGTTTCTTTCCTTCTCCCATTCGGCCAAGAAGATGAACATATGCATGTTCTCTTTCTTTCCACTTTGTTACATTATTTTATGACTTAAAAATAAAAGAAATAATCATTTACTTATTACTTATATTAACATATTATAATAACATAAATTTTTTTCTAATTTTCCTACATGTTGCCGTCCACTTAAATAATAATGGACTAATTGTCCTTTAAGGACTTCACTTTAATAAAGCCATCTCAATTTTAGCCAATAATCAATTAAGAGGCCACTCCTACCAATTATGCAATTTAGTCCTTTAGTCAAATTAAACACACAAACAGTCAATTTAATTCACAGAAATTTAACACATGCTAATTCACATATCAACGACACATAAGATAATATTAAAATATTATCCCGACTCAGATTTGTAGTCCCGAAACCACTGTTCTGATTAAGGTCAAATTTGGATTGTTACAACTCTCCCCCCTTAAGGGATTTTCGTCCCCAAAAATCTTACCGTTAAACAAAGTCGAATATTGTCATCTCACAGAATCCTCAGGCTCCCACGTAGCCTCTTCTATTCCAGGTCGATTCCATAATACTTTTACTAATGGAATTTTCTTGTTTCTCAGCTATTTCCCTTCACGAGCTAAGATACGGATTGGTTCTTCCTCGTACGTCATATCTGATCGGATTTCAATCTTAGACGGGGTGATCACATGTGACGGATCTGATCTATATCTACGAAGCATCGAAACATGAAATACGTTGTGTATCTTTTCTAATTCATGGGGCAACTTTAATCTATAAGCAACAGGCCTGATACGTTCGATGATCTCATACGGTCCGATGAACCTCGGACTTAATTTGCCTTTACGTCCAAATCGAAGTACTTTCTTCCACGGGGAAACTTTCAAAAATACCCGGTCTCCGACTTGAAACTCAATATCTTTGCATTTCAAATTTGCGTATGACTTTTGGCGATCTGATGCAACTTTCAAACTATCTCAGATCACTGCCACTTTCTGTTCAGTCTCTTTAATCAAATCAACCCCGTGTATCTTATTTCACTGAGCTCAGTCCAGTACAATGGTGTACGACACTTGCGGCCGTACAAAGCTTCGTAAGGTGCCATTTTGATACTAGATTGAAAGCTATTATTGTAAGCGAATTCAATCAGAGGTAAGTATGGTTCCCACGTACCTTCAAACTCGAGGACACAACATCTCAACATATCCTCAAGTATCTGAATAGTTCGTTTATACTGACCATCTGTCTGCGGATGAAAAGCTGTGCTAAAGTGTAGTTTGGTACCTAAAGCATCTTGCAATTTCTTCCAAAACCGCGACGTGAATCTCGGGTCTCTGTCCGGTACAATGGAAATCGGCACACTATGTAATCTCACAATTTGAGATACATACAACTCAGCAAGCTTATCGAGCGAATAGTCCGTACGAACTGGGACAAAGTGAGCTGATTTGGTTAGTCTATACACTATAACCCAAATGGCATCTTTCTTGCTCGGTGTCGTAGGCAAACCAGATACAAAATCCATAGCAATTCTGTCCCATTTCCATTTAGGTATCATGATCGGCTGAAGTAACCCAGAAGGCACCTGATGTTCGGCTTTTACTTGCTGACAAACTAAGCACTTCTAGACAAATTCAGATATTTCCCGTTTCATACCAGGCCACCAATAGAACTGTTTCAAATCATTATACATTTTCGTGCTACCCGGATGTACAGACAATCGACTATTATGAGCCTCATTCAGTATCATCTGAATCAAATCCACATTCCTTGGAACACATATTCGGCCTTTGAAGTTCAAATAGTCATTTTCATCAATTCGAAACTCTGACTCTGCATTACTTCCACACTGAACTCGTCTTGCCATCGAATCTTTGTCAACTTTTTGAGCATCACAAATTTATTGAATATACAATGGTCTTGCTTTTAATTCGGCTACTATCGAACCATCATCAGACATAACCATATGTGTGTTCAACGCACGAAGAGCAAATAATGATTTTCGACTTAGGGCATCCGCAACAACATTGGCTTTCCCCGGATGGTAGTCAATCACTAATTTGTAATCTTTCAACAGCTCTAACCATCTACGTTGTCTCAAGTTCAAATCTTTCTGAGTCATCAAATACTTTAAACTTTTGTGATCCGAATAGACATGATATTTCTCACCGAATAGATAATGATGCCAAATCTTTAACGCGAATACAATGGCTGCTAACTCCAAATCATGTGTCGGATAATTTCTTTCATGTGGCTTCAACTGTCTCGAAGCATAGGCTACTACTTTGCCTTCTTGCATTAAAATGCAACCCAAACCATTCAAAGAAGCATCACTATACACAACAAATTCTTTACCCGATTCAGGCTGAACTAACACTGGAGCCTCGGTCAAAAGAGCTTTCAACTGGTGTAATATCCGGGATTTAGGGCTTGTGCATTTTTGCTTAAAGTGTATGACGTAGAATTCCTATGTGTGTTGTGAATGTGTTTTATGGATTTTGAGAACTTTAGAGTGTAGGTGAATACCTTAGAAAATATTTGATTTTTAAGCCTTAAAGGGGAGCTAGGCTAATGAGGCCTTAAGAGAAATTGTAGAGGGAATTGGACATAAAAATGGGCTTGTTAAAGTGGCAAGGAGGCGCCACTTAAAGCCTTAGTAAGTGACGCCTCAGGCAGTGTGCAGGGCTTAGGTTCGAGCAGCAAGGGACGCATATAGGAGTTTTATTTTGCAGCAAAGGGGAGTAAAGGTGGATGGCAATGGGACACTAAGGAGATGAGCTCTAGATGTGGTCAATTTCTTTTTAAAATTTCGGCTAAGGGCAAGGATAATTTTTGATTTATTTAATTTATTTTAAATGGGTAAAGAAGAGAGAAAGTAGGAGAAAAATGAGGAAGCTGATAAGGGGAGAAGAGTGGCCGGCCTAGGGACTTTCTTGAGGCAATTTTCGGTTAAGTTAGTAGGGAGGAATAGCCGAATTTCATAACATCATTTAGCCTCTCTTTCGTTTACTCTTTTCTTTTCAAAACCTATCACTTTTCTGTTCTTTTTCTTTAATCTGTTCTAGCCGAAATCTTCTTCTCTCTATTCCACCATTGTCGATTCTCCCTAAAGCCTTATACTCTTCCTTTTGTGTCCCTTGTGGAAGCCGAATCTCCCTATTGTCCATCAAGCCGAATCCATAACTCCTTACTATTCTCTTCTAAGCCGAAAGTTCTTTTTCATTGTCACCATTGGAACCGATTTCTCCTAAGCACCAAGAGCCTACCATCTTTCTCATCTAAAACGATTTCTCCTGCAAGTTCTTCTTGTCGATTTCTTGAAGGTGGTTGGCCATTTGCGTTTTGGTCATTCGGTAAGAACCTCTTTTTAAGTTGATTTCTTCCTTATTCTTTTCTGACGACTGAAAAATAAAGATCTAATCCCTCCTATTCTTCTTGGCCGAAACCTTGAAAAGGGATTTCGGGATTTCTTCTGTAATCGACATTTAGGGGGAGATCTTCCAGGATTTCAAGATCCAAGGTTAGTAAGTGTGGTTTAGGCCGAAGGCCATTTATTCAAATGTTGAAATTGAATCTAACATAAGGCTTATAGGTATTTCGACATCTCCATAGCCAAGTGACGATTTTCGGGATTTAGATCCATAAGGTAAGGGAGTATGAATATTCGGCCAAGGCCATATTTAGTGATTATTGACTAGCCGATTCTGACTATGGTTTTTAGGGAGGAGTACAATCTGTTTTGGTAGATTTTCGGGATTCAGTAAAAGCGTTAGTACCAGGTGTGTAGCCCTACACTGATTCCTAATAGATTTATGGTATTAATTTAAAACATGTGTTAATAAGAGTATGAAAGATGTGACTAAAGGTACCATTCAATGGTACGGCATATTCAGGTACGTTATCCTCTAAAGCTCTATTAATAGTATTATGAACACTGAATATGACATATATGAGAATTGGTTACGAATGTGAAATAAGGCATATGACATGATATCTGCATGAATTGTATGACGCATGGGGCATTTGGGTGATATTGAAAAGGGGAAGTGATCTGGTGGTTTTTACCACAATATCTGGTGACTCATGTCACATAATCTGAATGTGGTGACTTATGTCACAAATTGTTATCTGGTGACTCTGTCACATTATCTGGTGGCTATGCCACAATTTATAAGGGCGATATGCAAGTCGTCTGCAGCGACTGCCTTCGATGGTGTGTAGCGGATGGAGGGTCGATTTAGTAATCCCCACGGTGTGATTGGTTGGTACGGGTGATGTGTAGAGGATGGTTATCTAGGTTTGGGTTTGGGATTGCATCATTGTTTATAATTGTTTTGTATATGATTTTTTGTGCCTAAATGGTTGGGAGTTCGTGTTGGTTGTTACACATTGAGTCTGTTGACTCACCCCGTTGTGGGATATCTTTTCAGGTGACACTCAGTGAATGGACCGGGTCGGTAGGATCTTAGTGGTGGCCATGCTCAGCTCAGCATTTGTTTTATTTTGAATCTTTATATTTAAGTATTTTGGATTCATTTCGGGTTTTACAAGGCCATTACTATTAACTGTTTTATGCATGCATTTTATTTGATTTTATTATGATACAATTATTATTAAATCAAGGTTAAACAACTTTTCTTGAAAATAAATTTTTATAAGTTTGACACCTAAACACAAATGATTTTCAATTTAAAGGTGAACTCTAAACCAACTCGGCAATTCTTTTAACTTATAGTTTTGAAATATAAAAATAAGGTTTCATAGATTTCAGACTTCAAGTAATAACACCGTTTTCAAATTGAACTAAAAACAAATCAGCTTTTCTTCGAAACCACCCAAATTTTCCAAACTAACAAATAAGTCTTTGAAATGTTTTACTCAAGGAACATACCAGATCCGGTTGAGGCTCGTGGGTCGGGTTTGGGGTGTTTCAGATCGAAACTTTTTTAACATTTTTCCGTCCATTCGAACTTGACATCTTTCTGTAATAGCTTTGTCAAAGGTGTGGCTATCATAGAAAAACCTTTCATGAATCGTCTGTAGTAACCAGCAAGTCCCAGAAAGCTTCAAATTTCAGAAACATTTCTTGGTGGTTTCCAATCAAGTATAGCCGATATTTTATTCGGATCAACCCGAATGCCTGACGCCGAAACGACGTGACCCAGAAAACTGACCTCATTCAACCAGAACTCACACTTACTAAACTTTGCATACAATTGATTATCTCACAAAGTTTGTAGCACAAATCTTAGGTGCTCAGCATGCTCGGTTTCATCTCTAGAGTAGATCAGAATATCATCTATAAACACTACCACAAACCTATCCAAATACTGTCTGAAAATTCGATTCATCAGATCCATAAAAATAACAGGTGCATTAATAAGTCCAAAAGGCAAAACCAAAAGCTCATAATGTCCGTACCTCGTTCTAAAAGCAGTCTTTGGCACATCAGAATCTCTGACTCGCAACTGGTAATTACCCGATCTCAAATCTATTTTTGAAAACACTGAAGCCCTTTTAAACTGATCAAACAAGTCGTCAATCCGTGGCAATGGGTATTTATTCTTTATAGTTACCTTGTTGAGCTGTCGGTAATCGATGCACATTTGCATAGTCCCATCTTTCTTTTTCACAAATAAAACTGGTGCACCCCAAGGAGAGAAGCTCGGTCGTGCAAAGCCCCTCTCTGTTAACTCTTGCAACTGTGCTTTCAACTCTTTTAATTCTGTAGGTGCCATCCAATACGGAGCTATCGAAATTGGAGTCGTCCCCGGTACTAATTCAATGGCAAACTCTATTTCTCGAACAGGTGGTAAACCCGGTAGTTCTTCAGGAAACATGTCTGGATACTCGCACACAACTGGTACAGATTCAATCTGTTTCTCAGTCACTTTACTATCTAACACATAAGCCAAGTAAGCTTCACACCCTTTTCTCACATACTTACGAGCTAACATCGTAGATATTACTGCTGGTAACCCATTCAAGTCATTAGATTCAATCCGGATAATTTCACCGTTCTGACATCTCAAATCAATGGTCTTTCTTTTGCAATTAACAACAGAATCGTGCAAAGTTAACCAGTCCATTCCCAAAATTATATCAAATTTGTCGAAAGGCAACAACATTAAATCAGCTGGGAAGCATGAATCTCGAATCATCAACAGGCAACTTTTACACACTTTATCAACCAGAACACATCGACCCAAGGGGTTTGATACACGAATCACAAAGTCAGTAGACTCAACAGGCAGAGTCTTACTGGATACTAAAGTTTCACACACATAAGAATGAGTCGAACCAGGATCAATCAACGCAACAACAGTAGTATCATAAAGAGTGAAAGTACCGGTAATAACATCTGGGGAAGAAGCATCTTCTCTGGCGCGTATAGCATATGCTCTAGCAGGTGCATGAGCGTCTGATCGAACTGTAGTGTCTTTAGTTCCTTTCTGACTGCCACTTACATTTCCCGAATACCTGGGTGGTCTGCCACGCACTGATACATTGCTCGATCTTGTATTCTGAGCAGTATTTTGCTTGGCTAGCATCGGGCATTCCCGAATAAAATGATCCAACGATCCACATTTAAAACAGGATCTATCACGGAATCTACAACTCCCAGAATGCCATTTCCCAAAATGCTTACACTCAACTCGGTTCTGCTGAACATTACCAACACTGGCTATCGAAGTAGCTCGGGAACCCACAAGAGGTCAATCTCGTCTAGAGAAGTCTTAAGTAGCTTTATGTCGACCGGATTCATCTTTGAACGTTTTGGATACAGAATGAAAAGTCTTACTAGATGATCTTTTACGGATGTCTCTAGCTTCCATTTCAGCTTTTCTTTTCTCTTTCCCAAGCTCTTCGGCTTTGCAAGCTCGTTCAACAAGTACCACGAACTCTTTAATCTCAAGTATGCTGACTAGCAACTTAATATCTTCATTCAGACTGTCTTCGAACCTTTTACACATAGTGGCTTCAGTTGACACACATTCACGGGCATATCGGCTCAGTCTAACAAATTTTCTTTCATACTCAGTCATGGTCATTCGGCCCTATTTCAATTTCAGAAATTCTATTTTTTTTGATCAATGAATCTCTGGCTGATATATTTCTTACGGAACTCAGTCTAAAAGAATTCCCAAGTCATTTTCTCTTTCGGAACCACCGATACTAGTGTATTCCACTAGTGATATGCGATGTCACGTAGTAAGGATATAACACACTTCAAGCATTCTTCTGGAGTACATGACAGCTCGTCGAGCACACGGATGGTATTATCAAGCCATAGCTCAGCACGTTCCGCGTCGTCATCATCATTAGCTTTAAATTTTTCGGCCCCGTGCTTCCTGATTTTATCAACGGGAGGCCTGCTAGATCTCATCGGATCTATGATCGGAGGTGCTGAAGGTACCGGAGATAGATTATTCGGGGGCGGAGGTTGTTGCACAGCCGGATTAGTCCGGATGTATTGTGTAGACCACTCGTTCATCATCTGGTAGAAGGCTTGCTTAGCCTTCTCCTCATGGCTACCCGAGATAGGTCGAAAGTCTACCGGTGCTGACCCATGTGCGAGATCAGGCGCTACGCTCTCAACATCTCAGCTACTGCTTTGTCGGGATCCATTTACTAAATAAAAACACAATTCAAATGTCAGAAGTCACCACACTATCGTATAATAAAATTAAGGCATGCATAGTTAGACTCACACGCACCACGGTAGTCCTAGAATCGACTAAATCGTAAGCTCTGATACCAATCAAATGTAACACCCCTAATCCGTATCCATCGTCAGATTAGGATTAGAGGCATTACCGATAAAACACAGCTTATTGACCTTTAACAAATTTGGTGTAAATGACTTCACCAAATGGTCAAGTATAGATCTTAAACAACATATTCATGTGCGCATTTAACAAGATCAGAAATGAGCCCAATTAACTAACTCCTCAAGCAATATATATATATATTCATTTGCCAAGTCAATCCTAATCAAAATAGTCAATTTACAAACGATTATATCGTAGGCACATACATTTAATTCACTTAAGGTTAACCATTATAAACATGCATTGTATAACCTAATTCTTATCTCACGAAATGACCAAAACAAATACATACTCGTAAGAAATACACGTTACTTAGCTAATATGTTACTTACCGTGATTTAAACATGTATCCATCATTTACTTCATTGCTTAAGCCGAATGATATACTATACTTACCATTACCTATTGCCGAATTAAATGGAATCATTCCACTTCATCGAACTAATGTACACCCTAATAAATTTGCATGTACATAATCGAACCAAAATGATCATATAACTTATTCATTAGTATACATTCACCAACTTTTCCTAATTAGCAAACCATTCGGCATATTATGTGCGCATACCATCCCTTTTCAATTAAATCAAAACATCTAAAACAAAATTGAATCTATGATGTTCATTTTTATCCTATTAACTAAGTGAATTTATACCATAATCAAAGACAAATCCATACCAATCATCAAGATCGTCAAAAATACTTTAGTCATAAACAATCCACATCATTTCCAAATCAAGCCATATAAGCAATACATTATACTCACATGCTATGTAATATAATTACCTTAAAGAGCTTATAACATGGCCGAATATGTACACACCATACCAACATCATGACCCAGCCATTTTCACATGGCTTATACACATTAACAAAAAGTCATTCGCACATAAAGCTAGCCTATACATGCCTTAAGTTTAAAATTTTAACTTTGTAGGTACCAAAAATAAGTTGATAGCGTGGATGACATCGATGACGATCCCCTGAGCTCGTAGCTTGAACAAAATCTATAAAACATAGTGGAAACATAACACACAAAGTAAGCTAACTAGCTTAGTAAGTCTTAAGCAAATGTATTAACTCAATTGATCATTCAATCATTTCAGTATCATACATAATATCGTAGAATTTAAAAACTTAATACTTATTCAATCTACTTAAGCCGAATGCTAGTACCTCATTTGGCTCAATCATCATAATTATTTTACCTTTAAATTTCACTTTATTACTCATCATATAGTTCAAATATGAATTAATAACTCTTCTCCAACTACTAATATTTTCGATACCCTTAGTTCAATAGGATCACATAAACATAAGCATAAGGCCGAATATACAGGATCAATTAGTATCATTCACGTTCGACAATTTACCACATATATATTTACCTTATTAATCAAACATAGAAGGTCAATTTAATGATTTGTAGGCACTTACCTGTATGGCCGAACATACATGTATAACTTGTAATATCTACTTACTATCTTGATGATTACATAGCTAGAAAAGTTTATGTCTTGCAACTTGAAATTTCATCACCGGTTTAGAACCTGCTAGGCGTCAGCCTGAATCACACACCGGCACTAGGCCTGCTAGACCCGAGGTCTGAAACTTAAACACCGATATTTAGCTTGCTAGGCAATAAGCCCGATATAATTCACCGGCACAAGGCCTGCTAGGCTCGAAGCCCGAATAACGATATTATTATCATCTCATACACATTACATGCTGCCCAAAATTTCATAAATCACACATAATTCGTATCACTTAAACATATCAACTCAGTTAAAATTTAACAAAATTTCATTATAAAATCACCATCCACATTCGACTTTGACTAAATTTACAATTATAATTTCATAATTCAACATGTAATCCAGGTTATAAATGATATTAACGGTATTAAATTGCTTATAGACTTACCTCGAATATCGTCGGACAACTAAAACCGGCTATTCGATAACTTTTACTTTTCCCCGATCCAAGTCCGTTTTTCTTTGTTCTTGATCTAAACATATTCAATTTAAGCTCATTCAAACACATTTCATTTTAATTTAATCCAAAAACACTTAAATGGGCAAATTACCATTTTACCCCTAATGTTTCACACTTTTACAATTTAGTCCTATTTGTATAAAACACCAAATACACCAAATTTGGCCACACACTTCAAGGGCCGAATGCTTCTAAGCTTCATACAAGACCATGCATTTCATTTGTCTCATGTTTTAGTCCCTCAAGAATTTATTCTTTCCAATTAAATCCCTAACACTCAATTTCATCAAAATTTCTAATTCCAAACATGATAATTTAAAACATACTCTTAATAATCTACCATCAACCATCACAAATCATGAATATACATCAATGGCCGAATCCTCAACACACCTCAAACTCAAAAATTTCAACATGGGTTGTATAGCATTCAGAGCAACGAATTCAAAAATGTAAAAATTATCAAAAACTAAACAAAGTACATACCCCAATTTGAGCTCTCCTAATGCCGAAACTCAAGCTTCAAAAATGGAGTTTCTTTCCTTCTCACATTCGGCCAAGAAGATGAACATATGCATGTTCTCTTTCTTTCCACTTTGTTACATTATTTTATGACTTAAAAATAAAAGAAATAATCATTTACTTATTACTTATATTAACATATTATAATAACATAAATTTTTTTCTAATTTTCCTACATGTTGCCGTCCACTTAAATAATAATGGACTAATTGTCCTTTAAGGACTTCACTTTAATAAAGCCATCTCAATTTTAGCCAATAATCAATTAAGAGGCCACTCCTACCAATTATGCAATTTAGTCCTTTAGTCAAATTAAACACACAAACAGTCAATTTAATTCACAGAAATTTAACACATGCTAATTCACATATCAATGACACGGAAAATAATATTAAAATATTATCCGGACTAGGATTTGTGGTCCCGAAACCATTGTTCCGATTAGGGTCAAATTTGGACTGTTACAGAACCTTATTATTTAATTATCTGAATTACATGATAAATACTTTTTCTTGTTCTTGATTATGTGTTCTTAATTCCTGCTTTAATATTTTCAGGATGTTAATTCAAGTTTGATGTGGTTATTAAGTGGAGCAAAAGTCCTTGTTTAAGAGTAGATCTAGCATAATTAAGCGGATTTGATTGCAATCCTAGAAATAGGACGACAGAAAATTGCCGAATTAGAGTCAAATCTAATATCGAGTTAACGTGACGATAGAGGTTTTAATTAGAAAGAGATCTCAATTAATCAACCTAGAGTCAGTTATTCTTAGTATCGAAAGAGATATTAACATAATTTAGGGATTTCTACGGATCAAGGCAAGTGAATAAATCGTTCGATTCAGAGTTAGAATAACAAGTTAAGTCTAGGTGGATTCCTTCCTCGGTGTTGTCTTTATCATTGGTTTATTCGATTACTTTCTTCACTCTCTGTCGCGTTCATAGTTAATTAGTTAGTTTTAAATTTAGAACAAATCCCCTTAATTATTAGGCTAAATAATAGAAAGATAGTTATTACTAGTACTTTTAGTCCTTATGGATACGATATTCCGGACTCACCATAGCTATACTACTGCTCGATAGGTGTGCTTGCCTTTGTCAAATTATGAGTTAGTTCATGACGTATCAGTTATGAGCCATGTTAGAAGGTGTATCTCATCATAAATGAATGAGGTCTGTTGGGCCGTTTTATTGATAAGGAATTTATGGACGCTTTCGCTCAAATGGACCCCCGTAGGGCCCCTGGTATCAATGGTCTCTCCGGTCTCTTCTTCCGGAAAAATTGGGATGTGGTTGGTAAGGATGTACTCCAGTTCTATCATGATGTCTTAGAGGGCAAGAAAAATATCAAGGAGATCAACGACATGGTGGTTATGTAACACCCCTATCCCGTGTCCGTCGTCAGATTAGGGTTAGGAACGTTACCGGATAGAGCGAAAACATTCAAATCATCTCATACATTCCATTCATTAATCATACACACAATGTCCCTTAAATAGGTCAACAAGACCTTAAACTCGCTTATAAATCGAGTCGAGACTAAACTGAAACACATACAAAATTTCATTGAAAATTAAAACTTTTCTAAGTTACAGGGCTTGCACGCCCGTGTGGGCAGGCCGTGTGCCTTCCACGGCTAATAGACACACCCGTGTGTCCTTTCCGTGGTCTATCCTAACTACACTCCCATGGCCTCCAAGCACGCCCGTGTGCCTTGACCGTGGTTGATCCTGCCAAAGCCAACACGGTTTTCCAGCACCCCCGTGCCAAGTCCGTGTACTAGTAGGCCATATACTGATTAGCTAACACGGTCACTAGCACGCTCGTGTGCCATGGCCGTGCGACATTATAGGTCATTTACAAGATCGAAGTGCCACCCAAAAGGGTCATGCCTACTATCAACATATACCAAGACATTTCATGCACATATAACCACCAAAAACATACCAAATTTGACCATTCATCTATTCATTCAATACTCATTTCATTCATGCCAACTTTCAAGACTAAACATATATATAACTAAAGCATTTCTCAATCATTTTCTTACCCAAAACTTGACCATTTCAAGTGCTTCAAGCATACCAAGATATTCATCATATATCACAACCATTTAAGCAAATTGTCAACTCATAACTAGCCAAATCACATGGCTATATTCATATAACAAACTTATATAAAAACCTATATATGCTATATCTAGATATATACATTTTCAAAGTGTACCAAAAAAATGAGTTTAGTAGTGTGATGACGATCCCTGACAGTCCCGAGCCTTCAGTAGCTTTGACGACCTATAAAACAGAGAAAACACACACAGAGTAAGCTTTCCAAAAGCTTAGTAAGTCATTATACAAACAAACTTAGCATGAACTGCACGTAATTGAACTAATAAGATAATCAATATGGTTCTCATGACAAAATCACCTCATTCTTTCTTGAGCTCATATGCTTAGCCATAACTTACCATATTTCCAAAACACATACCATATATGCATATAGTTCATCTAGTCAAGACTTTACATATCGTATCATCAATTTCATATACATAACATCATAATATGCTCACATAGATACTTACCTTATATACTCATTTAGTATATAAGCAACATACCTGAAACGGATATTCATTCACTTAATTTATCAAAGCTCGGATTTGAAGTTCGTATCACAGACTTGCCCGTTGAACCGTAAGGAATCTAGTAGGATACTCAGAAACTCGGAATAGTCGTACAATGCCAACGCCCCAGATGAGGCCTTACATGCCCTCGGATATTGATGCCATTGTCCCAAACAGGGTCTTACACGAATCAATACGATGTCGATGTCCCAGACATGGTCTTACACTAAGGATCATAACGATGCCAACGTCCCAGACGTGGTCTTACACGTAAAGCTCACATCGATGCCAACGTCCCAGACGTGGTCTTACACGAGTCTTAAATCAATGCCAATGTCCCAGACGTGGTCTTACATGATAAAAACGGAACAGATACCTATGTCATGACATAACTAATCCTATCTATTCCTAGGTTAATACGGGACTTCTCGGACATTGTCGCTATATTGACCTTATCTCGTAATTCATATGCACAACCTCTCATAAGCATTCATTATCAGCATTAGTCATATGAACAATTACAATTACATACATATACGTTTATTTGCATAGTGACTTACCTTGGCTTTGATTTTACGGAAATGGAAACGGCTACTCGTTTACTTTTTCTTTCCCGCGATTTAAGTCTGTTTTCCTCGGTTCTTGATCTAAACATATTCAGAATTAATCCTTTTATTCACTAATTCATTCAATGCAATCCAAGAACACACATTTAGGGCTATTAACAAATTAACCCTCATACTTGCACAATTTATTAATTTAGTCCATTTTTCTCAAAACATCAATTTCACAAAAATCATCACCAACCATGCTTAGCCGAATCCTTATGTATATCATACAAGCCCGTACTTTTCATCAAATTAGAAATTTAGTCCCTCAATTTTCTATTTCACAATTTAGCCCTTATTTAGCTAAATTCATCAAAACTTCAAGAACAAAACATGTTCATCTAGCTCAAATATTTCATTTGACAACTAAACTCATCTCAAAACTCAACATTTCATCAATGGCATTTTTCACAAACATCATTAATACACAAAATTGAGACATGGGCTTGATAGTAGACAAAGCAATGATTGCAAAAACGTAGAAATTATCAAAAACCGACTAAAACATACCTTGAATTTAAGCCCTCAAATGGCCGAACCTTAACAAGCTTAAGCTCTTTCTTTTTCTTTATGGTTTCAGCAAGAAGGTGATAAAATGAGGCCACTTACTCTTGTTTTTGTTTTCATTATAATAATATATATTTATCTTATAACATAAATGTAATATAAATTTATCTTATAAAAGCAAACATAATAAAACATGTTATACATATGCATATCATCACTCTATGTCGTCCACTATCATAAATAATAGGCAAAAATTGCCACATAAGGCCTCCAACTTTACAAAGCCACAACATATTGATACCTTAACATATAGCATACAACTTTTACATTCAATGCAATTTTATCCTTTTGTCAAATTAAACACACAGACGGACAAATCAACTTACGAAAATTTAACACATGCTTAGTCATATATCAACAGCACAGAAAATAATATTAAAATATTATACGAACTCAGATTTGTGGTCCCGAAACCACTGTTCCGACTAGGGTATAAACCAGACTGTTACATGTTATGCTTATTCCTAAAATTAAGGATCTTAGGGACATGGCTAACTTTCGGCCTAACAGCCTCTCTATGGTCATTTTCAAAATCATTTCTAAAGTTTTAGCCAACAGACTCAAGACAGCCCTTCACTCTTGCATTACCCCAAATTAGAGTGTGTTTGTCTCGGCTGTATGATTCATGATAATGTCTTGATTGCTCACAAGCTTGTGCATTACTTATAGAGTTCCAAAAATGGGCCTAATAAGGGTTTGGTGATCAAACTTGACATGAGTAAAGCCTATGACAGGGTAGAGTGAGACTTCCTTGAAAATGTTATGCTTCGGGTGGGTTTTGCGAATGGTTAGGGAAATTGATTATGCATTGTGTCCATTCGGTTAAATATGTTATTGTTAAAGTTGTGTGACCCAAATTCCAAGAGATTAGTTGCAAGTCAAGTTAAACAAAATATATTTTCTATCTAGAAGATTTAGTATTTATTAGTATAACATATTTAGCATTTATTAGCATAGTTTATTTGACCTACTAATTTAGCCTATAAATAGGTTCTTTTACAACCTTAGAAAATAAACCATTAGAGATTAGAACTCATAATACATTTAGAGAATTTTGTGTTTACGTTTTGAGGGTTCTTTGTTTTTGGGTTTTCGAGGTTTAGTTTTTATCTCCATCTTTTTGTACTCTTCGTTCTTTTCCATTATAGTAAATTTATCTTTGCCCGTGGTTTTTTATCCTCTTTGGAGGGGTTTTTCCACGTTAAATTTGTGTGTTCAATTTCTCAATTTATTCTGCTATTTTTTTTTACTTGTTGCTTAATTGGGTTGATCCTAACAGTTATCAAGTACAATATGACTTTGTTCGAGGAGATTATCCCAGAGCATGGCCTCTGTTAATGGGACCCTCTTTTGCCTTATCTTTTTCTTTTTTGTATGGAGGCTTTATCTCATTTGCTTTGTGATGCTCAAGCTTGCGGAAACATTCGTGGTATTAGGGTGAGTCAAAATGTCCTTAGGATTAATCACTTGTTTTTTGCTGATGACGCGTTGCTCTTTGTCAAGAATAAGAACAAGGAAGTCGACACTGCTATTAATATTCTTAGATAATTTGAGCGTGTTTCCGGGAAAAAAATTAACCTTTCTAAATCCGTGGTGTGGTTTAGCCCCAAAACCCCAGGGAATCAGAAGCAAATTTTTGGTGACATGCTTGGGATGCGGGTGGTTGAGAATCTGGATAATTACCTTGGGCTCTCTATGTTTATTGGCAAACAAAAGACGAGGGCTTTTAAGCATATCCTTGATTGTTTTTCTAACAAGATTAATAGCTGGTCTAAGCGTTTACTTTCCTATGGTGGTAAAGAGATTTTTATCAAATCTATCTTACAATCATTACCTACTTATGCTATGTCTGTTTTTCTTGCTGCTAGGGGAACGATGGAGGAGATGACCTTGAAAATCCGTCGATGGTGGTGGACAAGCAAGGAGAAGGGTCGTGGTTGGGCCATGCTTGTGTGAGATAATCTTTTCCTTCCTAAGGGCATGATAGGAATCAATTTTAGAGATCTGCGGCTCTTTAACCTAGCTTTGATCAATCGACAAGTTTGGAGGCTTGTAACATCCTCAAAACCCCCTTGGTCGTAAATAATATGAAATAAAATTTTAGCGAAATAAGGTATAAGATCAAAGAAAATGAAAGTTACAATATATCAAAAGAGAGTTAAATCAAGAAGCATGACATGATGTATTAAGGAAGGGACTAAATAGCAAATATGCAAAAAGTTCTATGGCACAAGCATAAATGTAACATCCTTATAATTGATATATAATAAAAGTAGTAATAAATTGAATAATGTATAATTGATTTTTTGGTAAAATGAGAAAATGATATAAAACGGATAAAAGAGAATATTAAGGAGTATTAAAATGATGATGATGATGATGATGATGATGATGATGATGATGATGATGATGATGATGATGATGATGATTAAGAACTAGGTTTTAGTATATTGATTTAAAGTAAAGGCTAAATCGTAAATATGTGGAAAGTTTTTGGCTCAAGTGTAATATTCAAAATTTAGGGGATTGAAGTGTAAAAACGAGAAAGTTGAAGACCAAAAGTGAAAATAATCCAATTTACTAAGATATAGAATTGGCATGTAGGGATCAAATTGAATAGGTTAAGAATTGTGAGGGACTAAATCACAATTTTACCAAATTAAGTGATGATTCAAGGATGGAATTTTGAAAGATCATAAAGGGCAAAATTGTCAATTAGCGAGAGGGAAAGTTCTAGAATGTAATGATGATGTCGATGATATTTTGGTGATTTTTTAATTAATTAATTAGTTAAATATTATTTTATTAATATTTTGCTTAGATATTTATTATTATTTTATTTAGAAAAATGGTAGTATAAAAAGAGAGGAAGGATGAATGAAATGGATCATCCTTCTGACATGAGTGAAAGGATGAGAAAAGAAGTTTTCGTTTCTTTACAATTTAGTCCTTTTCCATGAAAACTTACCTTTTTACCCAAGTTTTTTGAAAATTTTCTTAGATATTAAAGAGAAAAGATGAATTAGAGATTCTAGGGAATACGTTCATCAATTTAGAAGCAAGAAAATAGTAGATGAAAGTGGAGAAAATGAGAAGAAAAAGGAAGGAAAGTGGTCAAGATGAGAAATGCACGGAAATGAAGAAGAAATAAAGAAATTCTTGACAAATGAGGTAAGTTTCATACTAAACCTACTTGTATTTCAATAGATTGAGTTAAAAATGTTTTGAGTGAGATGTATGAAACATGTATTTAATCTAAATACTAGAAATAGAAAGTATTTGATGAAGAATAGAGACTTAAAACACTAAATTGGTAAGAGAAAATGTGATTTGTATGGTGAAAAGTACTAAGATTAAGAGATAAATATGTAATCTACACATAAACATAAGTGTCTAAATTGTATAGTAATCAAAAGTAGGGCAATTATGTGTGAATGAATGAAAGATAGTGCAAAGAACCATGGAAAAGAACATATTTTTTTCATTAAAACAGTTTGGACAGCAGCAGTGACTTAACTTTGAAAATTCACCAAAAATTATTTAAATTTAGTTAGAGATTGAATTAAATATGTAATTAAATCTTATTGCGTTCAGTTTCATATGGAAGAAACAGTGAAAGAAACAGAATTTTATAGTTTGAGATATATTAATATTCGTGAAACAAGGTCGGAGTGTATTCGGGTTCCCCTGTTCTGACTTTGGAAAATTATAAAAAATATAAAAACAATTATTAGGGTTTTAAATTTATATTTTTAAATTTTTAATGAGTCTATTTTCAAGAGAAATAAATGGAAACATCACCCAAACCTCGTAATAAGAGATAATTAATTTTTAGCAAAAAAGATCGAAGCTGTCAAATAGCAGAACAGAGACAAATTTGAAGAATTTACTGTACTTATTGGCTAAGTAATAAATTCTAAAATTTTTATGGTAAAAATATATTTGAGTCTAGTTTGAAAAACATCAAGCGGATCTTAATTTCGAATTCTGTAGCTCAAGATATAAATAATTTGTGACTATGACTCAAGTGGACAGCTTTGATATGAACACATAAGTAAATAGTGGAATTATAGATAATGTTACATACAAGCATGTTATATACTAAAAGTTAAAAATTCTAACAAATATATATATAAAGGATGTGGAATGGAAAGGAGGAAGTGTAACAGACCAATTTTGACCCTAATCGGAACGGTGGTTTCGGAACCACGAATCCGAGCCGAGAGTTATTTTTTAATATTATGTTTTGTGTCTGTTATGTGTGATTTAGTAAGTGTGAAAATCTCGTGGAAAATCTTAGCCATCTAAGTGTTTAAATTGCTAAAGGTCTAAATTGCAAGAAGAACCAATGTAGTGGGCATTAATAAAAAAAGGGGGCTAAGTAAATTGTTCATTAAACATGGGGATTTGCATGTCAAATTCCCCATTCTTAAACAAGGTGGACGGCAAGCATGCTTTATATGTTCTTTTTTTTTATTTTTGTATGATATTTAGGCACTATTATATTAAAAGCATGCCAAGAAATTATGCTTTCTAATTAAATATATATTGATTTTAGTAATATTATAAGAAAAGCATGTCATATTTTATGTTAAATAGATAAAAACAAAAAGAAAAAAAAATTCTCTCTTCATTCATTCATCTCTTACCCGATTCCTACCTTGAAGAGAAGAGAAGAACTTCATCTTCCCCATTCGGCCCTTGCATGCACTAGGATAGGTAAGAATTTGAACTTGATTTTAAAAAACCTACCTTGATATGGCTTAAATTCTTGATCATTTTTCTTTTGAAACAAGCAAAATTTGTTAATATTGGTAGGATGAGATTCGGCCATGGGTGCTAATGTTGTAGTTTGTTGTGTTAATAAGTTAGATAGTATGAGAAGAAATGGCATGAACTTGTAAGAAAATTTTGTTGATTTGGCTTGAAGGTACCCTCATAGTTGGCCGAATAATAGGAGGGATATTCATGAAAACATTTCTTCTTGTGTGTTGATGTTCGGCCATCCTCTTATAATGAAATTAACCATAGAAGATTGTTATATGTGATGTTAAATTATTGGGTGGACTAAGTCTAAGACTTGATTACTTGAAGTAAATTAGTGCAAGGGGTAAAATGGATGGAAGGAAGAGTTATAGAGAATCCTAAGAACCTAAGGGCCATTCGGCCATGTAGAAGAGATCCATATGGGTTGAAAATTTTATTGTGGTGTTCAATAGGTTGAATTGGATTAGTTAAATGCGTGAATTTGGTGTGGTTATTTAGTGTGTTGCTTGGTGGTATGTTGAAGAAATTGCATGGGTATTGAATTGGCATATTCGGCCATAAGAGTGAATGAATTTGAGCTATTGTATTCGGTTATATATGTATAATTATATAAAGTTAATGTATGGCTATAGATAAGAAGGTAAGTTGTAAGTTAAAGCACATCAGGGAAATTATTACTAAAGTGTTCCCTAATAATTTTGAATGCACTTGAACAAAGTAGAGGATGAATGCCGAATGCAAATATGTATGTCATGGAATTATTTATTTTATGATTTTGCTTTCAAATTGAATGGAAGTGTGGTTTAATTGGTTTAAATTGAACCAAATTAGATCAAGATCAAAAGGAGAAAAAGTTGGAGCGAGGAAAAGCTAAACTAAATGAATAGTTGGAGATTTTGAATCTATCTACTTTTAAGGTAAGTCCTTTATCTAAAATATGTCAATAAGTTAATTACGAATTTAGTGAATGATAAACAGTGAAAAATCAAAGTATAAATTCATGATATAGCCGCATGTAGATGTATAGTATTGAAGTGAATTTATTTGGCTAATGCAAATGAATAAGTAAGTTCTTGAGCAATCTTATGTTTTGAGGTTATTTACAAAATCTAATGAATGATAGAATTTGTATGAGTTGGTGTAAAACCATGAGTTGGCCGAATGTGATGATGATGGATTGGGTTGATTTCAAATGTATTTAACTAAATGTGAATAAATGCATATGGTTCAATATGTGACAGTGAAGTGCAAAAAGTGTGTAAAGCTATTTTTGACAATTCGGGCTTTATGCCTAGCAGGCTTCGTGCCGGTGTTATTTATCGGGCTTTATGCCTAGCAGGCTTCGTGCCGGTGTTATTTATCGGGCTTTATGCCTAGCAGGCTTCGTGCCGGTGTTATTTATCGGGCTTTACGCCTAGCAGGCCTTGTGCCGGTGTCACTTTTCAGGCTTTTATGCCTAGCAGGCTTGATGCCGGTGATGTATTTTACCAAAGAGGAATTGAATCTTTGTTTAAGACAATTGAGAGCTAAATTGTCAAGAATATGGTTCAGGTAAGTATGTAAGGTATGCTATGTTTAATATTACTTGGGTCAAATTAATATTGATGGATGTAATTTGACGGAAGTCGAGCTTAGAACGTGCTATTATGGAACAATTGGTTTTCATGTATAGACGTTAAGAAAGTAGATTTCCATGTGATATGCTTACATGAACTACGAAGAAATGTAGGTCTAAGGAAATGATCCCTAATCCACTTAGGTTACTGAATTACTAGTATTTGGCTTTGTGTAAACTATTTACTTAATTGCCTATGTGAAATGCCATACGTTGATTGTTTTCTTTTCGTAAATAATTAAATGTTCTATTATTATGAGTTAGGACTTACTAAGCTAATAAGCTTAATTATGTGAGATGTTTCCTCTGTTTTATAGATTAGGAGCAAGCCACAAGCTCATCGGGATTGTCGGAAAGTCGCTCACACTATCAATCCACATTTTGGGTACTCTTTCATTTTGGTTTTTAGGCGAAGGCATGTATAGGATAGGCTTGGTTTTTGTTTGATGGAATCTTAAGGTTTATGTGTAAAAACTAAAAATAGCCATGCGAAAATGGCTAAGTTTTTTGTTAAGTACGTTGGTGTGTTTTGAATGTAAGTTGGTTCATGGTGGCAATGTCTATGCATTCTTAATCAAGTGAATCGTTTTTATTAAGGAAATGTTTGTATATGAATTGAATCCTTGAATTTGAGATGTAGGTAGGTTCGGTTAGAAGCTAGTTTATTTTTATGAATGCAATAAAACAGCTTGTAGTGGCAGCAGTGACGTGAGTTAGAAAAATCACCAAAAATAGGGTGTATTGAATTTGGAGGTGAGTGAGTTATGAGATTGAACATTAGTGTGTCTATTTTTACATGAAAGAAACAGAATAGGTAAAATATTTGTATATTATGTGATAATTAGGTTTTAACGAGACCTGCTCTGAATGAATTCACGAGCTACTGTTCTGTTTTGGAAAAATTGTCAAAAATTGTACAAAAATAATTAGGAATCATGGTTTATATGTGTAGAACCCTAAATGAGTCTATTTTTCATTGGTATAAACAAGAACATCATAGGAAATTTGTGCAATCAGATAACTGCAGTTTTATAGGGACAGGTCAGAGTTGTCCAGCAGTGTAATAAGGGTAAATTTGAAGAATAAACTGTACTAATTGGCCACATGAAAAATTCTGGAAAAATTATGGTGAATATTTATATGAATCTAGTTTCAAGGAAAATTTACGGATCCAAATTTCGAGTTTTTTAACTCGAGTTATGGCCGATTTAGTCAGCGTGATGCAGTTGGACAGCTTTAAAAATTTTACTCCCCGAGTTAATGGTCACGTCTAGTAATGCCACGTACTCGATTCCGGCAAGGGTTTCGGGTAAGGGGTGTTACAGGAAGAGGAAAAAATATATGAATATATATATATATATATATATATAGTAAATGAATTTGAAATGTTTCGAAATGGTTGTAAGTGATGGAATGATTAATACATGTGAGTATATTTAAACGAATTGATAAAATTACAAGTGAATAATTGTTAATTGATGTGATATTGAATTTTTTGTTAAAATTTATGAAGAATTAAATTGATTGGCACGATTTAGAAATAAATATGAAATATACGTAAAGTGGGTAAACTACTTTTGAAAGTGCAAGTCCTCCAATTGTCTTATTTGTAAAACTTTAATATTTGTGTTAATTTTATATACTTTGTTATCTTTGACTGAATATCATACTTTTATGAGGACTTGATATTAGAAATAGATGTAAGTGGATGATATGTAAAATGAAGTTGCGATTATGACATCTGAATATATATTCAGGTAATGATATATAAAAATAAATAAATAAAAATAAAGCGTGGAACTTGTAAGAAAATGGAGACGACGTCACGATGACAAGTTCACCATGTCAAAATGTGGAAACCCCAATGTCGCGACGACAGTTCAGAAATTTTTATGAACATTATAGTTTGGCCTTTGATCAATTGTGGATGTTTTAATGAGCTCCTTTAACTCATTATTAGTTCTATCGTAAATTCAATTATTACTAAAATGAGTTAATGATCTACATTAATTAAATAATATGATAAATTGATCTGAAATTTTCAATAGTTGCTTCGGCAACGAATGTAACATCCTGATGCTTTGACTTGATGATCGGGTCGGGTATGGGGGTGTTACAAGGCTCATCTCGTAGAAGGACACTTTGTGCTATCAAGTTCTGAGCTCGAAATACTTCCCTGATGGTGATCTCTTTCTTCCCAGAAAGGTCGACAAACCTTCCTTCACTTGGTCTAGCATTTCGACGACGGCTAGAGCTCTTCATAAGGGTTTTGGTTAGAAATTGGGGGATAGCTGTAGTGTTCGGCTTGATAAGGACAAATAGGGCTTTAAGGGTCTCGATGGTGATGCCTTACAACTCCTGAACAACACTTTTCTGGAGGTAAACGTCTATGATCTTTGGTTACCACACCATGGTGGTTGGGATGTAGGTCGCATTTGCGAGCTATAAGGGGACTCTTTGGCCAGCCGTATTTGTAATATCCCGATCTTACCTCATGGGCCAAACGATAGGATGGTTTGGTTTCATAATATCCACGACTTTTACACGACCAATTCAGCCTACTCTTGGTTGTTACTTAAAAGTATTAGGTTTGGACCGCATCGATTCTTTTGGAAATTAACTTGGAAGATTAAAGTCCTCCCTAAAATCCATGTTTTTGTTTGGCGCATTGGTCACGATTTGCTTCCCACTAATGTTAAGATCTCGGCTATTAAACGCCACGTCGATCTGGTTTGCTTGAGGTGTAGGGGTGGGGACGAAACGATGCTTTATGCTTTAAGAGATTGCCTTAAAGCCTGGGATGTCCTTATTGCGAGCGGCTTTAACAATAGATTACTGATTAAGCAGTATGAGTTTTGCATTGATTGGGTTTAAGACTCTATTCGTATCTTGGACAAAAAAGCCTTCGAAGACTTCATTTCTACTCTGTGGAACATTTGGAACAACAAAAACAATGTTATTTTTAGAGGTAAGGACGAGGACGCGGGGGTGATCTGGGATAGAGCCTGCAAGCTCAAGGATGACTTTTGGATTCATAACTTTTCTTTTCAGCCGATCTTACCTCGGGTCCCTAGAAGTTGCAAATGGGAAAAACCGTCGGAGGGTGATACTAAAGTGAATGTTGATGCATCCGCGAATGCTAATGGTACGAGATTGGGCATTATTGCGAGAGATTCTGATGGCTTTGTTTTAAGTAGTAAAGCCGTTTTCATTAACAGGGTGGTTAACTCCGAATGGGCGGAATTGGATGCCCTTATCGAAGGTTTTTGGCTTGCTCATTCGCTCAATTATGATGAGGTTATTTTCGAAACGGACTGTACTAGCATTGTCAATCGCTTTCGCAAACACAAGGAGGATATCATGATTCTTGGTCACTGTATCAAGGAAGCCTGCAAGATGCTTGATTCTTTCTCTAAAGCCGACGTCAATTTGGTGGATCGCGGTTGTAATAAATTGGCCGATTCTCTTTGTACTTGGTCTCTTTCTAATTGTTGTAATTTGTCTTTTGAGATGGATTATCCTAGTGATATCCATAACATTGTAATTTCTGATGCAATTTAATTTGAGGTTGTGGCCTTTTGGCTTTTCTTTGTAGAAAAAAGAAAAAAGAAAAAAAAAGGGACACTTAGTCCTGCTGGAACATCCACACGCTTGGTGCTTTTCACGTTCACCTGATTCTCCCCAACCGATTCTTTAGCCGCCGTGGACGGTGGGTTTAAATGTCCTGAAAACCTTAACTTCTCACTATACCTTCTCGAAACCTTAACGTAAAGAGGCTTGACTTGCTTTAAGTATCGTTGCATTACATCTTTGGAGAATCTCTTTTCATCGGAAATAGAATCGTCTGAGCTTTGCTGTTTTTGTGACTTGCCGTTGTCTTTGGAAAACAGAAAACAATATTGGAACCTCTTCAACCTAAAACTTCACTGTAAAAACCTGTTCTTGTTGTACTTCTTGTTACCGTCGCTTCCTTCTTGATTTTTGGCGGCTCTGTTTTTTCATTTGAGCTGAGCTTCGTCTTCTTCAACCTTAACAAAAAAAAAAAAAAAAACAATTCTAATTTTAGCAGCTGATTTCAACAATAAGATAATGAATTGTTGAGGCCTCACTTTATCTTCAACATTATCTTCTTCGTTTTCCTTTATTTCATCCTCATCAGGAACTGCAAATTCTAAGTCAAAGAAAGGCCCATCATCATCGTCCTTGTCGTCAGTATCCACTGCCAAATGAGTGGTGGCATCCTCAGATCGGACGAGGACGTATGTGGTCAACTGGTTGAGGAAGAAGCTGAAGGATTCCATGGATAGCTTTAATGGTTTGAGAGAAAAGGTCCGAGGGTCAACGATTTGAAAGAAAAAATGAAATTATTAACGAAAGTGTCTATAATTATTTAAAATTGATTTTTTAAATAAATAAAAGAAACTTTATTTTAAGGTGATAATAGGTGTAATTTACTTAAAAAAAATCCATTTTTTATATAGTTAAGAATCATTTTTTTATTAAAAAATAATCAAACATTTTAGCTTTAATCAAAATTTTATATGCACCCCATATATGAATATAAACTATGAAATATAATGAGGATTAAACAAATATAAATCTTATAATATTATGAAAAAATATAAGAATAAGTTAGTTTTACACTATGACATTTATATATCAAAATTTTAACAAAATATCATTGATGTTATATTTGGTTGGAGTATTAATTTTATGCATATTTTAGTGAAAGAAAAAATAATTACTTTTTTTTTGAAAAAGTCTTATTTTTAAAAGAGTTTTTACGCATCATTCTAATTTTAAGTTTAAATTTGTATTAACTTTTCTTTATTGTATGCCTAACTATTATAATACTTATGTAATAAATAATTTTTTTTTTCTTAATGTTACTACACTAGTAACCAAATGAGCCATGAAGGTGTTACAATGTAATGCACAACATTGTATGCAAATTATTGTTAGTTTTAATTTACTAAACTTTTTTTTTTTTTGAAAACAATTTACTAAACTTTTGATATAACAACATTTACCATTAATATTTATTTCTAAGTGATTTTGATAAAATATTATTGAAAAAATCATAAAATATTTTTATAGTTCAAAATAAACACAAAAGTTCTTTAAAATGATTTGATTTATATTTAAGAATTTTTTTAGTTGAGCTAAAATAATTTAATTTTTTAAACTCATTTTTAGTTCATTTTAGGCATTTCCATATATAAATGATCGAATCCTCAAACATGGTATAATCCTTATGAAATTTAGTAGCTAAATGAATTTTTGAGAAGATTGAGGTGTCGAACCCCCTTTGATCCTTTGTGCCTGTTGCTACCTACAACTATTATTTATTGAAATTCAAAATAGTTTATGGAAGTGTGTGGAGTTATACCTCGTATTTTTCAACTTTTTTTTTTCTCCCAGTTAAAGTCTATTTTTAGTTTACCACATAAACTCTGATTAGTGTAGGTTATTTTAATATTATTTAACCTACAAATTTAGTCTATAAACAGGTCATTTTCCACCCTAAAAAAATAACTCGTTACACATTTAAGTATCAGCTTTTACAAGCTTTCAGAGAATTTTGTATTTATGTTTTGAGGGTTCTTATTTTAGGTTTCGAGGTTTAGTTTTATCTCCATATTTTGTACTATTCGTTTTTGCCGTTTTAGTGAAATTATATTTGCCCATGGTTTTTTATCCTCTTCGGAGGGGTTTTTCCACGTAAAATATTTGTGTTTGATCTCTTCAATTTTTTCGTTATTTTACTTCGTTGCTTAATGATAACTCTTGAAAAGAGTTATATTTCAAACCTCTAAGCTTGATTAAATGCTTGTACTTAAATACAAATATTTGCATTTTTAGGTTATTTTTAGAACATTGCATAATAACGCTTGGATTGTGCCTCAAATGTCATTTCATGTTACTTTTATTGTTGGGAAGAAGGGAATTGGTTGTTGTATGCAACAGGTGCAGAAAGGATAAAGAAAAGGAGAAAAAGGAGGAAGAGAATGAAGGAAGTGAAATATTGCCATGGCAAAAGGTTGGATGGATTGCCAACACAAATGCCATGGCAGTTCCAAGAAAATGCTGGCGCAACACTCAGTCCTCGTCACTCTCAGCCAGATGGATATGTACTAGATAAATCCACCTAAAAAAGAGGGAGAAAATTGTATGCTAAGAGAGGGGGACCTACCCTATAAAAGAGGAAAGAGAAAAGAAAGAGGACACAAGTATTTTGGACGGGGAGTTGGAAAGCAGTTTTCTCTCCAGAAAAACTCATGAAAAATTCTAGAGAAAAAGGAGAGGGTAGCAGCTTAAGAGAAGAGTAGAGACGCAAGGAAAGGGACGAGTAATTACCCTTGGGTCCTACACGATTCAGCAGTGTCGAAGTGAAAGCTGGAGTGGCGAAAGCTTCCTGTAGCTCTACCTTCATTATGTTAATTAATTTCTATGACTTCTAAACTGTTAATGATGATGTTGAATGTTATTCTGATTTTGGATGTTAAATCCCAACCCATGAGCTAATTTCATTTGGGTTGGAATTACTAGATCTATCTTGATATATTTGATGATCATGGTGATATTTTGAGTAGATCTACTATTTTATTTGGTTTGGATTATTATTAAACATATGCATGCAAGCTCTAGACATAGATGAATGCATGGTATACCTTTAGACTTGATTTAATTCTGAAAAGGTTAAATAAGTTGGATCGTGATCGAATAATACAAGCTAGTACTCGAGTGAATACTCGTGGCATCTAGACATAGAGTTGTGATATGTACAAAGCGAGGAAAAATATTGTTAGGTATTGTTCTTGAGACTTGTAGATGTACAAAGACTTAGAATGATAACTTTGATTCTAGCTCTCAAAAGAAACAGAATGCAGTAGTTATACTTTGAGCAGTAGTTTGGTCAAGATTTTGCCATGGCATTATCATGTTATTAAGATATAATCCAAGTAATTCCAACCTTCCCATTCAACAGCATCAATCCTCTCAACTTTGTCTCGTAGAATTGCCACAACATTTTATTCATTACTTGATTTTTATATTTCATACATTAATACTTCACTTCAAATGATTTGATTTATATTTAAGAAATTTTTTTAGGTGAGCTAAAATAATTTAATTTTTTTAAAATTCACTTTTAGCTCATTTTAGGTATTTCCATATATAACACCGAAACATGGTATCAATCCCCATGAAATTTAGTAGCTAAATGAACTTTTGAGAAGGGTAAGGGGCCGAACCCCCTTTGATCCTTAGTGCCTGTTACTACCTACAATTATTATTTACTGAAATTCAAAATAGTTTATGGAAGTGTGTGAAGTTATGCCTCTTATTTTTCTGCTTTTCTTCTCCCAGTTAAACTCTCTTTTTAGTTTACCACTTAAATCTGATTAGTGTAAGTTATTTTAATATTATTTGACCTATGAATTTATCCTATAAATAGACCATTTTTCACCCTAAAAAAAACTCATTACACATTTAAGTATCAGCTTTTACAAGCTTTTAGAGAAATTTGTATTTACATTTTGAGGGTTTTTATTTCAAGGTTTAATTTTATCTCCATCTTTTGTACTCTTCATTTTTGCCATTTTAGTGAAATTATCTTTGCCCGTGATTTTTTATCCTCTTCGGAGGGGTTTTTCCATGTAAAATATTTGTGTTCGATCTTTTCAATTTCTTCGTTATTTTACTTGTTCGTTGTTTAATCAGGTTTATCCCCAATAAACCGGTATCAAGAGCTAGTTCGATTTCTACAATCAGTCCATTTAGAGATGATAGCAATGACGTTTGATATTGATAAGTTTGATAGAATCACAAATTTCAATCTATGGCAAGTTCAGATAATAACAATTTTGGTTTAGGGCGATCTTGGAAAGGTCCTTACAGAGAAGAAGCCTATAAACATGGATAAATCATAAGGTGATAAGGTAGATAAAAAGACTCTATCCACGATTCAATTAGGTCTAACAAATAATGTGTTGTAGGAGGTTTTGATGGAGAAAATGAAATTCACCTAACGGAAAAGGTTAGAAACCCTTTATGTGACAAAGTTCTTGGCTAACCGATTAATGCTGAAACAACGGTTGTACATGTTCCGCATGAATAAAGGGAAACCCTGATTATGATAGAATAATCTTTCATTCGAAAATGTGAAGGGTCATCTGTTGAGTAAAGACAAACTCGAAAATGATTTTTGTAACAGCTGTTTTCAATGGTGTCAGAAATAGTGATTTCGGGACCACAATTTCGATAAGTATAAATATTATTTATTTAATATTTACGAGTGTTTATTAGAGTCATATTAATATTTGGTTAAGAAATTTTAACGTTTAAATAGTTAATTAAGTAAAAAGGACTAAATCGTAAAACCTGCAAAAGTTAGTATCTATTTTTTAAAGTTTTGATTGACCATAGAAATGTAAATTTATAGACTTAAAAGGTAAATATACCATATATATAGATACTAGACATTTATGGACAATGTTTTGTTATTTGTTAATTAAATTACTAAGGGTAAAATGGTAATTAGATAAATAAAACTAAAACAAAATGAACTAAAAATAAGTTATCATCTTCGAAAGTCACTACCAAAATTTTAAGGGAGAAAAACACCATCGAAGAAGCTTGGTTCAGCTAGGTTAATTTCATCTTGCACGGTATGTAATTTTTATTCATTTTTAATGAATTTTATGTTTTTGAAATCGTTTTAGCTTAATCTAGCTAGCCCGGCAGTTAATTTGTGAAACTGTTAAAATTTTAGGGACTTACCATGATTGACTTATATGTTTTTATGAACTTTTGTGAAAAATTCATGAACTTGATAGCTAAATATATGTATTTTGTTAAGTGATTTTTAGTAATTTAAATGTTTAAGGATTTATTTCTTAAAATAGTAAAACTCCATGGAAATATTTTGAAATGATGATAAAAATGGGTTGATTAGGAACTTTAAGAGATTTGGCTTGCTTGGATTTTGGTTAATGGTGGTTAATTTGTAAGTTTCGGGTTTAGGGACTAACTTGTATAAAGGTTAAAATGATAGGGGCAATTTTGTAAATTTACTTTGATAAGGTTTTTTAAGTTTATAATAATTATTTAAGCTATTTGAATTATTTAATTGAATAAAAAAATATTATCTAGATCAAGAAACGAATAAATTGGACTCAAATTGTGAAAAAGCCATAGTATAGTAGTCATCGATTCGTGTTAGTAATCGTTTTTATATAGGTAAGTTCGTATATCGATTAAGCTGGTTAATTAGTTGATTAATGTTATGCTTTATATAGCTTTAGTTGATTGATAAATGTTAACTAGTGACTTGGATTTAATTATAATCTTAATCAAATTGATGATTATGTTTGAAATATGAGTTTCATGGATGTATATTTGACAAGATATAATGGAATGAAAATAAAGGATTTGAGTATGTAATGTGTCCCGTTTGAACCCAGTGAATACATAGGATACAAATGGCACGTCATTAGGGGTTATATAGTCTCGGGTGCTGGTCTTAGATGTCCTACAGCTGGGTTAGGTTGTAATATCCGGGATTTACGGCTTATGCATTTTTGCTTAATTATGTGAAGTAGCATGCCTTTGTATGTTATGAATGTGTTTGGTGAATTCTGTGAACCTTAGAGTGTAGGTAAGTGCCTTAGAAATTATCAGATTTTAAGTCTTTAAGGGGAGCTAAGCCTGATAGGCCTTAAGAGAAATAGTAGGGGAAATTGGACATAATAATTAGCCTGTTAAAGTGGTTGCAAGGCGCCACTTAAGGCCTTGGTAGGTGACGCCACAAGCTATGGAGAAGGGCTTGAGTTCGAGCCACAAGGGAAGCAGAAAGGGAGTTTTTATTTTGTGGCAAGGGTGAGCAGAGGTGGACGGCATGGGGAGTAGAAGTGGACGGCATAGGGATTTTGGAAAATGAGGATAAGTCTTGTTTTTCTTTTTAAAAATTTCGGCTAAAGTAAAGGATAAGTGTTGATTTATTTCAATTATTTTGTGTGGGTAAAGAAGAGAGAAAATAGAAGAAAAAGAAGGATGTTGATAGAGGGAAGAAGAGTTGGCCGGCCAAGGGATTGTTTTGAGGACATATTCGGCCATGTAGATAGGGGGGAGTAGCCGAATTTTGTAAAGGGATCTTATGTTGTTCTTTGCCGAAATTCAACATTTCTCTTCTAAGTTTCCATCCTTTTCTTTTCCATACGCAAGCCATACCAAAACCCGCCTCTCTTTCTCACTTAATCACCATTGCCGAAACTCCTAAGCCTCATATTTCTCTCTTTTCATTCTTGTGCTAGCCGAATCTTTATCTATCTCCATTGCCGAAATTGATCAACCTTTTCTCTTCTTCTTTTCATAATTTTCTAAAAGCCGAAAGTGAGTTTTTCTAGACCATAGCCGATTGTCCATTAAACCCCAAAAGCCGAAACTTGTTGATCACTACCTAGCCTTCTTAGCCGAACATCTCTGTGGGTTCAACGAGGAGCTTTTCTTTCTTTTCTTTAGCCGAAAGATGGAATCTAGCCCCATTAGTATTCTTTGGCCGAAACTATGAAGGAGTGTTTCGGGATTCTGCTATTGTCGACTACAAGGGAGGAGGTCTTCGGGACTTTCAAGAACTAAGGTAAGCTATGGGTGACATTCGGCCAAGGGCCATTTGTTGTGATTAAATGTTAGAAATTGATCTAACATGTGTCTATAGGGATTTCGACAGATACCATAACCAAGGATTAATTCCGGGATTTAAGATTCATAAGGTAAGTGACTATGCACAATCGGCCAAGGCCATATTTAGTGATTCGAATCTATTTCTTAGTTGTTCAAAAGCCGAAACTAACCAGTCAAGTGATTTAGTGTCTAGCCGATTGCAAGGGAGAAACTCTACAAAGTTTCGGGATTTGATTAGTAATCAATCGGCAGCCAGGTAATTGCAATTATCCTTCGGGATTTGATTAAGTAGCCGAATGGCTTTTTGTTAAATTACTTAGTGTTGGCCGAATGTAGGAATTAAGGATCTAAAGCATTAGATCGGGTTTTCGGGATTTCAATAAAGCGTTAATACCAGGTGTGTAGCCCTACCCTTAGTCTTAATAGATTTATAGTATTATTTTAATGCATGTGTTAATAAGAATGTGAAAGATATGGTTAGGGTACCATGCAATGGTACAAAGTACTCAGGTACGTTTACCTACTCCTACTATGAGTATAATATGATCTGTTATGACACATATGTGAAACTATAAGAATGTGAATAAGGAATATGACATGGTTTATGCATATTTGTATGACATGGGGCATATGGGTGAATTTGAAAAGGGGAAGTGATCTGGTGGTTTTATACCACAATATCTGAATGTGGTGACTTATGTCACGAAATCTGAATGTGGTGACTTATGTCACAAAAGTATTATCTCGTGGCTATGCCACGATTTTATAAGGGCGATGAGCACGTCGTCTGCAGCGACTGCCTTCGATGATGTGTAGCGGATGGAGGGTCGACTTAGTAGTCCCCACGGTGTGATGGTTGGTACGGGTGATGTGTAGCGGATGGTATCTAGGTTTGGGTTCGGGATTGCATCATTAAATTTAATTGCTATGTGTATATGTATAATCTGTTATGCCTAAATCGTTGGGACTTAGTGTTGGTGGTTATACACTGAGTCTGTTTGACTCACCCCGTTGTGGGATATTTTTTTTCAGGTGACGCTCAGTAGATGGACCGGGTCGGCAGGAACTTAGTGGTGGCCATGCTCAGCTCAGAATTTTATTTTATTTTGGACTTCCTATTTTATTTAAGTATCTTGGATTTATTTCGAGTTTTCATTTGATGTAATAAGGCCACTAATATGAGACTGCTTATGCATGCATTTTTAATTATTTTATTATGACACGATTCTTATCAAATTAAAGTTTAAGTGATTTTTCTTAAAAATAAATCTTGAAATGTTTTGACACCTAACCCAAATGGTTTTCAGTTTAAATAGTAAACTCTAAGAACTCGACAACGTTTTCAACTTATGGTCTTGAAAATAAAGTTTTATCAAAATCTAGACTTCAACATAAACTCGTTTACAACTCGAACACAACACGAATCAAATATTCTTCAAAACCAACCAAAGTTTTCCAAAGAAACAAACAAGTTTTGAACCATTTTACTCAAGGAACATGCCAGATCCGGTCAGGGCTCGTGGGCCGGGCTTGGGGTGTTTCATAGGTACTGCATTTGTTACGGATTCTCCACAGCTCATGTGAGCAGCATCGTGTAGCTTAACATCCTGAACCATAGCTCGTGTGAGCATTACTGATAAACAGTAATATGAACCTATTTTAATCCCACTTTTAGCATACTTTTGGATGATTTATTCCTTGAATTGTGTAATTTGGTGCTCTTAATCCTTTAATTTCATGTTTTATACTTAGGAGAGCATCGGAGGACGAAAAGAACGAGAAACGGGCCTAAAACGGAGTAAATGGGCCATATCACGAAATCAACACGGCCTGGGCCCAAGCCACACGGCCGTGCCACCTTAACATACCCGAACACGGCCTGGCCACGATTCACACTGGCGTGTGCCATGGGCGTGTCCCTGTCGTGACAAAGAAGAATTTCACTCAGAATAGGGAACTTAGAGGCAAAGAAAGCCATTCCAAAATCCTATATAAACACCCTAGAGGCCAACCTTCAAGGGGAGTCCAGTTAGGCATCCAGTGAGGCTGAAGAGCCAAGCCAGAGAGGCCAGAGTTGTGGAATTTACTCGAAGAAAGCCAGTTGATTCATCTCAAGAAGACAGAATTATACTCAAGACAGATGATCTTCTCTTCAATTCCTTCAGGGGGTTTTAGGGTTTTTCTTATGTTTTGTTTTATATTTTCTTTTGATATGTATTCTTTCATAATTATGAACTAAACCCTCAAATACCTAAGGGGGGATGAAACCTAAGACGGATTTTATTATTATTTTCTGAATTATATGATAAATACTTGATTTGTTTTTAATTATGTGTTCTTAATTCTTGCTTTGATATTTCAGGATATTAATTCAAGTATTGATGTGCTTAGGCAGTGGAGCAAAAGTCTCTGTTTAAGAGTAGATCTAGCATAATTAAGCGGAGTTGATCGCAACCCTAAAAATAGGATGACGAAAATATGCCAGATTAGGGTCAAACCTAATATGGGAGTCCATAGATCGAGTTAATGCAATTCTAGGAGTTTTAATTAGAAAGAGATTTCAATTAATCAACCTAGGGTTAGACGTTAGTAGCTTTGAAAGAGGTATTAATATAAATTAGGGAATCCTACGGATCAAGTCAAGTGAATAAACCGTCTGGTTCAGAGTTAGATAACAAGTGAAGTCTAGGTGGATTTTTCCTCGAGTATTGTCTTAATCCATTGGTTTTTCCCACAAGTATTTCCCCAATTCATTCTCTTTGTCTTAGTATCTTTAGCTTAATAGTTAGTTAATTTTAGATTAATTTTAGATTAATTAATAAATATTCTTCAAAACCAACCAAAGTTTTCCAAAGAAACAAACAAGTTTTGAACCGTTTTACTCAAGGAACATGCTAGATCCGGTCAGGGCTCGTGGGCCGGGCTTGGGGTGTTTCAATTTGGTATCAGAGCCCAGTTTTAAAACTCTCGGCATTGGGTTTAAAGCCCACAACGTTTCCAAATCGAGCCCAAATAAGTTTTATGAAAATCTTTTTGGAATTGAGTAGGTTTTTCTGGCATGGCACCTAAGTCTCCGACCCGAAGTCCACCAGGTAAGTACCCCTATCTATTATGTGATTTATAGTATGATTTGTAGAAGGGTATAAATGGAACGTAGATTAGTATATTAAGTACTGGAACTATAGGACTAGTTTACCCCAACAATTACATAAAACTTTAATGCCTAATTAAACAAACCTGTGACTAAGTCGCCGAGTTAGGGTGTGGCAACCATTGTGCGCATGTCTAGGATTGGTTTCGGTGGGAGCTTGGTATTTAAGCAGTCCTAGTGACTCACCTCCTCTCCACTCGAATCCTACCTGGTGCGTAGTGACGGTTCACCCTAACCAAGAGGACTTATTCACGGGCTAAACCCAATAATTAAAACCCGAAAGGGACTAGCCGTATTTTTATAAAAACCCTAGTTTTAAAATCCTCAAATTACCCTTTTGGATTTGTAAAAACTATTCTATAAAATTTTTCTGAAATATTCCCGATTTACAAAATTACCCTAATACCCCTGGTTGAAAAATTACCAAAAATGCCCTGGGTTTCTAAAATTACCATACTACCCTCGATTTTAATAAAATTTTCTTACTTTGCAAAAGTATCCAAAAACCCTATTTTGCAAAAATTCAAGATACCCTGATTGGGAAAATTTACCAAATTACCCCTGGTTTACGAAATTACCAAAAATAACCCCGATTTCCAAAATTTCTGCAACATCTTTGATTTGGGAAAAATTTCCAAAATACCCTCGAGTTTGAAAATTTCAGAGTGCCTTGACTTATTAATATTTTCCAATGGACCTCGATTTAGTACCAAAATACCCCTATAGGACAAATGACAAAAATACCCCTGGGATAGGAACAGACAAAAATGTTCGAATGATGAATGTGTGTGTGATAGATACTATTGAATGTGTGTATTTCTCTGAATTATGGTAGAAAACTTGAAATGAAAACTCTGAATGATCGAAAGAACTACTATTAAGCTCTTTTCATAAAATTGTTCGCGGATAAACAGTGGAACATATACTAATATATAAAATTTCTTAAATCAGATTAAAGCGCGATCGTAGACATGAGCTCTAGGGGACGTGGTCGTAATGTGCGAGGACGTGGTCGAGGCAGAATGACTGTGTCGGAACCCGTTAGGTCGGGTCAAGGGTCTGAAAATGAGGTACCACCACCACCCCCACCACCAGCTGTAGGTGTTGAGCAGCAAGATCAGACGGGGGATGATGCTGTATCGCAGGCGGTGCTGCGAGTTCTGGAGATGGTGGCTGGAGCAGGTGGAAATATGGGAGCTCAGAAATCTGTACCCGAGCGACTCCGAGCCAATGGAGCTGAGGTGTTCCGTGGCGTATCTGGTGTGGCACCCAGTACTGCTGAGTATTGGTTGGAGGCGACCGAGCGAATTATGGATGAGTTGGATCTGACGGCTGAGGAGAAAGTGAAAGGAATGGTGTCGCTTCTTCGCGATAAGTCATATCAATGGTGGCTCACAGTTCGGGATGGTGCTACGGCTGAGGAACTCACTTGGGAGTATGTTAAGGCGGCATACCAGAAGAAGTATATTGGTACTCAGTATATAGATGCGCAGAGGAAGGCATTTCTGGGGCTGGTTCAAGGGAACAAGTCCGTGGCAGAGTACGAGGCTGAATTCCTAAGATTGAGCCGGTATGCTCGAGGAATTGTGGTTATGGAGCATGAGCGGTGTGTCCGGTTTGAGGACGGACTGAGGAATGATCTGAGGTTATTGATAGCCCCATAGCAAGAGCGAGAATTTACTGTGTTGGTAGAGAAGGCTAAGGTAGCTGAAGGAATTAAGGACTATGTGAGGCAGAACACGGATCGGAATAGGCAGAAGAGAGGCTTTGGATCATCAGGGTCTTCTGGGAATATTCAAAAGAGGCCTAGAGTTGATGGGCCGCGAGGTCAGCAGGCTGCGACAGGAGGGCAGTATCGTACCTGTGACCAGTGTGGAAAAAAGCACCTAGGAGAGTGTTGGAAGAAGACAGGAGGATGTTTCAAGTGTTGGTCCAAGGATCATATGATTAAGGACTGTCCTATGAAACCGGATAGGAATCGACTAGCAGCTCAGGGTTTTAATCAGGCTGGAAGAGGCGGACAGCAGCCTCAGCGAGGGCGTGGTCCGAATGGTGGAGGAAACGGTGCAGGAAGAGGACGTGGAACACCTGGCAGAGGTGTTGGTAATACAGAGGCAAGACAGCTGGGCTTGGTATATGCAGTTCACCGGAGAGAGGATGGAGACGCACCAGACGTCATAACCGGTACGTTCCTTATATTTGGCAAGCCTTACTTTGCTTTGATTGATGTTGGCTCTACCCATTCCTATGTTGCATATAGAGTAGTTGAAACTCTAGGCATAGCTCTGAACTATCTGATAGGGAGATGACTGTAGTAAGCCCACTAGGTCAAACTGTAGTGGTGAATAAGATGTTTCGGAAAATACCTTTAGAAATTCAAGGAGCAGTATTCCCGGCTAACTTAATGGAACTACCCTTCGGAGAATTCGATCTCATACTTGGCACGGATTGGCTGGTGGAACATCGAGCCATATTAGATTGTGCCGCTAAGCGAATGGAGTTATGGGCGCCGGAGGGTGAGACGGTAATCATGATAGGAGAAAGAAGAAACTACCTGTCTAACGTAGTTTCAGCACTAAAGGCTGATAAGATGGTTCGGAAAGGATGCAAGGCATTCTTGGCTTTCGTTAGTGCGATGGATGCGAAGAAAGAGGGAGTTAGTGGAGTTAGAACCGTAAGGGAATTTGTGGATGTCTTTTCGGAGGAGTTACCTGGAATACCCCCGGATAGGGAGGTGGAGTTTGGAATTGATTTGCTACCTGGTACATCTCCTGTGTCAATCGCCCCGTACAGAATGGCATCCGAGGAGTTGGTTGAGCTCAAGGCTCAAATCCAAGAGTTGCTTGAGCGTGGGTTTATTCGACCCAGTGTGTATCCATGGGGAGCACCGGTCTTGTTTGTGAAGAAGAAGGACGGAACTATGCGTATGTGCATAGATTACCGTCAGTTGAATAAGCTGACTATCAAGAACAAGTACCCTTTGCCGAGGATTGACGACTTGTTCGATCAGCTTAAGGGGGCAGCGGTTTTCTCGAAGATAGATCTAAGGTCTGGATATCATCAGCTTAAGGTGAAGGAAGTGGATATCCATAAGACAGATTTCCGGACAAGGTATGGGCATTTTGAGTTCGTGGTAATGCCGTTTGGATTGACGAACGCCCCAACTGCGTTCATGGATATGATGAACCGGGTTTTTCAACCTTATTTGGATAGGTTCGTCATTGTGTTCATCGACGACATCTTAGTATATTCCAAGTCAGAGGAAGATCATGACGAGCATCTTCGGATAGTGTTGCAAGTATTAAGGGAGAAGAAGCTCTATGCCAAATTCAGCAAGTGTGAATTTTGGCTTAAGGAAGTTGCGTTCTTGGGACATGTAGTGTCTGCAGAAGGAATAAGGGTGGATCCTAGAAAGATTGAGGCAGTGTTAGATTGGAAACCACCTAAGTTTGTGGCTGAGGTTCGTAGTTTCTTGGGTTTGGCAGGCTACTACAGAAGGTTTGTGGAAGGATTCTCATCGATAGCCGCACCTTTGACAAAGTTGTTAAGGAAGGAAGTACCTTTTGTATGGACGGATAAGCAATAGGAGAGCTTTGAGAAGCTCGAGAGGGTTTTGATTGAAGCTCCAGTTTTGATTCAGCCTGAGGCAGGGAAGAGTTTCGTGGTATATTGTGACGCTTCTCATACAGGTTTAAGATTTGTTCTGATGCAAGACGGGAAAGTAGTCGCTTATGTGTCTCGACAATTAAGGCCACACGAGGTTAACTACCCGACTCATGATTTGGAATTGGCGGCAGTGGTCTTTGCTCTTAAGGTGTGGAGGCACTATCTTTATGGAGAAAAGTCAGTGATCTACACAGACCACAAGAGTCTTAAGTATCTGTTGACTCAGAAGGAGTTGAACCTGAGACAGCGAAGGTGGGTTGAATTATTGAAGGATTACGATTATTTAATAGAGTATCATCCGGGCAAGGCAAATGTAGTGGCGGATGCCCTAAGTTGGAAGGTAGTATCGGATCTGAGGGCGATGTTTGCACATCTGAGCTTGTATGATGACGGAAGTCTGCTGGCAGAGCTGCAAGTTAAGCCGACGTGGTTGAATGAAGTGAAAGAGGGACAGTTGGTTGATGATGGTCTAAGTGCTAAGCTACGGCAAGTGTAGAGTGGGGAGTTGGAAGATTATGGTATTAATGACGAGGGAGTATTGTGTTTCAAGGGTAAGGTTTGTATGCCGAAGAACGAAGAACTTAGACGGAGGATTCTTCAAGAATCGCATAGTAGCCCTTATGCTATGCATCCTGGAGGTAGTAAGTTGTATCGAGATCTAAAGGAACAGTTTTGGTGGCCTGGTCTTAAGAAGGAAGTTACCGAATTCGTAGGGAAGTGCTTAACGTGTCAGCAAGTTAAGGCTGAACACCAAGTTCCGTCAGGGTTGCTTCAGCCAATAAAGATTCCGCAGTGGAAGTGGGAGAGAATCACCATGGACTTCGTTAGTGGGTTTCCCCTTACGCCTACTAAGAAGGACTCGGTGTGGGTGATAGTGGATCGATTGACAAGTCCGCGCATTTCATTCCAGTGCGGGTTGATTATTCTTTGCAGAAGTTGGCGAAGTTATATGTGGCAGAGATTGTGAGGTTGCATGGAGTGCCAGAATCGATTATTTCGGATAGGGATCCAAGGTTTACGTCTCGGTTTTGGAAAGCGCTACATCAAGCGCTGGGTACCAGATTAGACTTCAGTATGGCATTTCATCCACAGTCAGACGGTCAGTCGGAACGAGTAATCCAAGTGTTAGAGGATATGTTGAGAGGCTGTGTGATAGACTTCAGAGGAAGTTGGGATGAATATTTACCTTAAGCGGAATTTGCTTACAACAACAGCTATCAAGCTAGTATTCGGATGGCACCGTATGAAGCGTTGTATGGATGAAGGTGTCGCACTCCTACGTTCTGGACGGAGTTAGGGGAACGTCAAGTTTTGGGTCCAGAGTTAGTGGCGGAATCCGAAGAGAAGGTTAATGTGATTCGAGCATGGTTGAAGGAGGCATCTGACAGGCAAAAGTCGCATGCAGATCTTAAGCAGAAGGAAATAGAATTTGATGTGGGGGATCAAGTGTTTCTTAAAGTGTCGCCTTGGAAGAAGGTGATGAGATTTAGTCACAAAGGGAAGTTAAGTCCAAGGTTTATAGGACCTTATCGGGTATTAAAACGGGTTGGACCAGTGGCATACCAGTTAGAGTCGCCTTCGGAATTGAAGCAGATGCATGACGTATTCCATGTTTCCATGTTACGTCGTTATAGATCGGATCCATCTCATATAATGCCAGTTGAGGAGGTGGAATTAAGACCAGGTTTGTCCTACGAGGAAGAGCCGATTCAGATTTTGGAACGAGATGTGAAAGTGCTACGGAGGAAGTCAGTTCCTCTAGTCAAAGTGTTATGGCGTAATCATGGATCGGAAGAAGCATCGTGGGAGCCAGAAGAGGCAATGCGACAGCAATACCCTCACTTATTTCAGCCAGGTAATTTCGAGGTCAAAATTATTTTAAGGGGGTAGAACTGTAATATCCGGGATTTACGGCTTATGCATTTTTGCTTAATTATGTGAAGTAGCATGCCTTTGTATGTTATGAATGTGTTTTGTGAATTCTGTGAACCTTAGAGTGTAGGTAAGTGCCTTAGAAATTATCATATTTTAAGTCTTTAAAGGGAGCTAAGCCTGATAGGCCTTAAGAGAAATAGTAGGGGAAATTGGACATAATAATCAGCCTGTTAAAGTGGTTGCAAGGCTCCACTTAAGGCCTTGGTAGGTGACGCCACAAGCTATGGAGAAGGGCTTGAGTTCGAGCCACAAGGGAAGCAGAAAGGGAGTTTTTATTTTGTGGCAAGGGTGAGCAGAGGTGGACGGCATGGGGAGTAGAAGTGGACGGCATAGGGACTTTGGAAAATGAGGATAAGTCTTGTTTTTCTTTTTAAAAATTTCGGCTAAAGTAAAGGATAAGTGTTGATTTATTTCAATTATTTTGTGTGGGTAAAGAAGAGAGAAAATAGGAGACAAAGAAGGATGTTGATAGAGGGAAGAAGGGTTGGCCGGTTAAGGGATTGTTTTGAGGACATATTCGGCCATGTAGATAGGGGGGAGTAGCCGAATTTTGTAAAGGGATCTTATGTTGTTCTTTGCCGAAATTCAACATTTCTCTTCTAAGTTTCCATCCTTTTCTTTTCCATACGCAAGCCATACCAAAACCCGCCTCTCTTTCTCACTTAATCACCATTGCCGAAACTCCTAAGCCTCATATTTCTCTCTTTTCATTCTTGTGCTAGCCGAATCTTTATCTATCTCCATTGCCGAAATTGATCAACCTTTTCTCTTCTTCTTTTCATAATTTTCTAAAAGCCGAAAGTGAGTTTTTCTAGACCATAGCCGATTGTCCATTAAACCCCAAAAGCCGAAACTTGTTGATCACTACCTAGCCTTTTTAGCCGAACATCTCTGTGGGTTCAACAAGGAGCAGTCGACTTCTGTAATAAGGGTAAGGGTCAACTATCGATGCTTTTCTTTCTTTTCTTTAGCCGAAAGATGGAATCTAACCCCATTAGTATTCTTTGGCCGAAACTATGAAGGAGTGTTTCGAGATTCTGCTATTGTCGTCTACAAGGGAGGAGGTCTTCGGGACTTTCAAGAACTAAGGTAAGCTATGGGTGACATTCGGCCAAGGGCCATTTGTTGTGATTAAATGTTAGAAATTGATCTAACATGTGTCTATAGGGATTTCGACAGATACCATAACCAAGGATTAATTCCGGGATTTAAGATTCATAAGGTAAGTAACTATGCACAATCGGCCAAGGCCATATTTAGTGATTCGAATCTATTTCTTAGTTGTTCAAAAGCCGAAACTAACCAGTCAAGTGATTTAGTGTCTAGCCAATTGCAAGGGAGAAACTCTACGAAGTTTCGGGATTTGATTAGTAATCAATCGGCAGCCAGGTAATTGCAATTATCCTTCGGGATTTGATTAAGTAGCCGAATGGCTTTTTGTTAAATTACTTAGTGTTGGCCGAATGTAGGAATTAAGGATCTAAAGCATTAGATCGGGTTTTCGGGATTTCAATAAAGCGTTAATACCAGGTGTGTAGCCCTACCCTTAGTCTTAATAGATTTATAGTATTATTTTAATGCATGTGTTAATAAGAATGTGAAAGATATGGTTAGGGTACCATGCAATGGTACAAAGTACTCAAGTACGTTTACCTACTCCTACTATGAGTATAATATGATCTGTTATGACACATATGTGAAACTATAAGAATGTGAATAAGGAATATGACATGGTTTATGCATATTTGAATGACATGGGGCATATGGGTGAATTTGAAAAGGGGAAGTGATCTAGTGGTTTTATACCACAATATCTGAATGTGGTGACTTATGTCACGTAATTTGAATATGGTGACTTATGTCACAAAAATATTATCTGGTGGCTATGCCACGATTTTATAAGGGCGATGAGAACGTCGTCTGCAGCGACTGCCTTCGATGGTGTGTAGCGGATGGAGGGTCGACTTAGTAGTCCCCACGGTGTGATGGTTGGTACGGGTGATGTGTAGCGGATGGTATCTAGGTTTGGGTTCGGGATTGCATCATTAAATTTAATTGCTATGTGTATATGTATGATCTGTTATGCCTAAATCGTTGGGACTTAGTGTTGGTGGTTATACACTGAGTCTGTTTGACTCACCCCGTTGTGGGATATTTTTTTTCAGGTGACGCTCAGTAGATGGACCGGGTCGGCAGGAACTTAGTGGTGGCCATGCTCAGCTCAGAATTTTATTTTATTTTGGACTTCCTATTTTATTTAAGTATCTTGGATTTATTTCGGGTTTTCATTTGATGTAATAAGGCCACTAATATGAGACTGCTTATGCATGCATTTTTAATTATTTTATTATGACACGATTCTTATCAAATTAAAGTTTAAGTGATTTTTCTTAAAAATAAATCTTGAAGTGTTTTGACACCTAACCCAAATGGTTTTCAATTTAAATAGTAAACTCTAAGAACTCGACAACGTTTTCAACTTATGGTCTTGAAAATAAAGTTTTATCAAAATCTAGACTTCAACATAAACTCGTTTACAACTCGAACACAACATGAATCAAATATTCTTCAAAACCAACCAAAGTTTTCCAAAGAAACAAACAAGTTTTGAACCATTTTACTCAAGGAACATGCCAGATCCGGTCAGGGCTCGTGGGCCGGGCTTGGGGTGTTTCATAGGTACTGCATTTGTTACGGATTCTCCACAGCTCATGTGAGCAGCATCGTGTAGCTTAACATCCTGAACCATAGCTCGCGTGAGCATTACTGATAAACCGTAATATGAACATATTTTAATCCCACTTTTAGCATACTTTTGGATGATTTATTCCTTGAATTGTGTAATTTGGTGCTCTTAATCCTTTAATTTCATGTTTTATACTTAGGAGAGCATCGAATGATGAAAAGAACGAGAAACGGGCCTAAAACGGAGTAAATGGGCCATATCACAAAATCAACACGGCCTGGGCCCAAGCCACACGGCCGTGCCACCTTAACAGACCCGAACACGGCTTGGCCACGATTCACACTGGCGTGTGCCATGGGCGTGTCCCGGTCGTGACAAAGAAGAATTTCACTCGGAATAGGGAACTTAGAGGCAGAGAAAGCCATTCCAAAATCCTATATAAACACCCTAGAGGCCAACCTTCAAGGGGAGTCCAGTTAGGCATCCAGTGAGGCTGAAGAGCCAAGCCAGAGAGGCCAGGGTTGTGGAATTTACTCGAAGAAAGCTAGTTGATTCATCTCAAGATGACAGAATTATACTCAAGATAGATGATCTTCTCTTCAATTCCTTTAGGGGGTTTTAGGGTTTTTCTTATGTTTTGTTTTATATTTTCTTCTGATATGTATTCTTTCATAATTATGAACTAAACCCTCAAATACCTAAGGGGGATGAAACCTAAGACGGATCTTATTATTATTTTCTGAATTATATGATAAATACTTGATTTGTTTTTAATTATGTGTTCTTAATTCTTGCTTTGATATTTCAGGATATTAATTCAAGTATTGATGTGCTTAGGCAGTGGAGCAAAAGTCCCTGTTTAAGAGTAGATCTAGCATAATTAAGCGGAGTTGATTGCAACCCTAAAAATAGGATGACTAAAATATGCCAGATTAGGGTCAAACCTAATCTGGGAGTCCATAGATCGAGTTAATGCAATTCTAGGAGTTTTAATTAGAAAGAGATTTCAATTAATCAACCTAGTGTTAGACGTTAGTAGCTTTGAAAGAGGTATTAATATAAATTAGGGAATCCTACGGATCAAGTCAAGTGAATAAACCGTCTGGTTCAGAGTTAGATAACAAGTGAAGTCTAGGTGGATTTTTCCTCGAGTATTGTCTTAATCAATTGGTTTTTCCCACAAGTATTTTCCCAATTCATTCTCTTTGTCTTAGTATCTTTAGCTTAATAGTTAGTTAATTTTAGATTAATTAATAAATCCTTTAATTTCTAGGCTAAATAATAAAAAGAAAGTTAGTATTAGTACTTTTGGTTCCTTTGGGTTCGACAATCCGGTCTTGCCACTAAGCTATACTACTGTTTGATAGTTGCACTTGCCTCCATCGTTGTCATAGCTAGTTTTTAGGCTCGATCATTCTTTTTATAAATTTTTAAGACTCTGATACACGATCAAGTTTTTGGCGCCGTTGCCGGGGAACTAAAATATTAAGAACTCCCAATTTTTATTACTTTAGCCATTTTTATTTTCGCAATTTATTTTTATTTTTATTTTGCTTTTAACTTTGCTAATTTTTCTTTTTTTTTTTATTTGTTCTTAGCAGGTACATCTAGTTTATAACTAGATGGAACCCGACATGACCCCTGATTTACGACAGTGAAATAGAACGTACCACTTGCAAAAACCAAAGAGATGTCACTAAATAATTATCAGTGGCAAGTCATGAGGACAAAGCCTACTAAAGCAGCCAATGTTTTCAACCTTGACGCGGTCACCATGTTATCTAACCAGGTAGAACTTTTAAATAAAAAAATTGATGGTTTGTATGGTTCTATGCAGGTACATCTGGTAATACAGTATGATACAAATGGAAGAGGGGTGAACAACACAGAATATCTATTCTACAACCCTAGCACAGAGAACGAACATGTCAACGATATGGGTAACTATTCTAGACCTCAAAATAATCTTTATAGTAACACTTATAATGCATGTTGGAGGTACCATCCCAATTTCTCGTGGGGAGGTCAAGGTAATCAAAGACCGCAACTTCCTTCAGGTTTTCAACAACTACCTCACCAGCAGGAAAAGAAGCCGAACCTTGAGGAGATGCTGATAAAATTTATAGCAGTGTCAGAAACCCATTTACAAAACACCGAAACAGCACTCAAAAATCGATAAGCATCGATTCAAGGGATCAAGAACCAGTTAAGTCAGCTTGTTAAGCTGATCTCAGAAAGACCACAAGGTATCTTGCCTAGCAACTGTAATACCCGGGAATTAGGGCTTGTGCATATTGCTTAAATGTATGAAATAGCATGCCTATGTGTGTTGTGAATGTGTATTATGAATTTTGTGAACCTTAGTGTGTAGGTGAATACTTTAGAAATTATTCGATTTTAAGTTTAAAAGAGGAAGCTAAGTCTGATAAGGCCTTAAGAAAATTAGTAGGGGAATTTGGACATGAAATTGGGCTTGTTAAAGTGGCTGCAAGGCGCCACTTAAGGCCTAGTAAGTGACGCCACAAGCAAGGGGAAAGGGCCTAAGTTCGAGCTGCATGGGAAGGCAAAAAGGAGTTTTATTTTGCTGCATGGATGAGCAGCATTGGACGGCACTAAGGCACTTAAGGGATGAGTTTAATCCTTTCTAAAATTCGGCTGGGATAAGGGATAAATGATGGATTATTTTTATTAATCTTAAATGAAGGGATAAAGAGAAAAATAAGGGACTAGATAAGGGATGAGGAGTTGGCCGAATATGGGGCACAGGGGGATGGTATTTTCGGTTTAATGATAGCAAGGTAAGTGTGCCAAAAATTCTTCTCTTCTCATCGTTTCATTTGTGCCGAAATTCTCAAAAAGATCAGCTTGTGTCCCTTTTCTTTTCTTCCTTTTTGCTACTCACTTCCATAAGCCGAAATTCATCAAGCCACATTCTCTTCTTCTCTTCATCAAAGGCCGAATACTCTCTTCTCAAAATACCACCATTGTCGAAATCTTCTTCTCTCTATTCTACCATTGCCGTAACCCCTAAAGCTTCATACCCTTCCTTTTTGTGTTCCTTGTTGAAGCTGAATCCTCTACTTGGTGGCCATAGCCGAATGCTCCTCTACCCCTTAGGAGCCGATTGGATCAGTTAAGCAAGAGCCGAATTTCTTGCTTCAAGGAAGGACATTTGATTAAGTTGGTAAGGAACCCCTTCTATGTCGAAATACAATTCTTTTTCTTTCACTGACTGTCGAAATCAAGGTACTAATCCCCTTAATGTCTTTGGCCGAAACTATGAAGGATTCTTTCGGGATTTATTATAGTCGACTATAAGGAGGTTTCAGGGTTGCAATATCCAAGGTAAGTTGTGTGACATTCGGCCAAGGGGCTACTTATTGTGATTTAATGTTAGAATTGGATCTAACATGGATTTTTAGGTATTTCAATAGATACCACAACCAAGGGATACTTTTCGGGATTTAGATCCATCAGGTAAGTGTACATGTACATTCGGCCAAGGCCATACTTAAGGATTTCGATCTGTTTCTTAAATGTTCAAAAGCCGGAACTAACCAAGTCCAGTGAACTAGTGTTGGCCGATTGCAATGAAGAAATATCATAGAATTTTGGGATTTGATTAGTAATCAAATCGATAGCAAGGTAAGGGTTTAAGTTGTGAAAATCCTTCGGGATTTGATTATATAGCCGAATAGGCTTTTACTAAAATACTAAGTGTTGGCCAAATGTAGGAACTAAGATCTAGAGCATTAGATCGGGATTCTTCGGGATTTCAGTGAACTCGCTAAGTAAATCAGGTGTGTACCCCACGCTAAGCCTTAATAGAATTATGGTTATGTTTTAATAGATGTGTTAATAAGAATGTGTAAGATATGGCTAAGAGTACCATGCAATGGTACAAAGTATTCAGGTATGTTTACCTACTCCTACTATGAGTACAATATGATCTGTTATGACACATATGTGAAACTATAAGAATGTGAATAAGGAATATGACATGGTTTATGCATATTTGTATGACATGGGGCATATGGGTGAATTTGAAAAGGGAAAGTGATCTGGTGGTTTTATACCACAATATCTGAATGTGGTGACTTATGTCACGAAATCTGAATGTGGTGACTTATGTCACAAAATAACTATCTGGTGGCTATGCCACAATATATATATAAGGGCGATGAGCACGTCGTCTGCAGCGACTGCCTTCGATGGTGTGTAGCGGATGGAGGGTCGACTTAGTAGTCCCCACGGTGTGATGGTTGGTACGGGTGATGTGTAGTGGATGGTATCTAGGTTTGGGTTCGGGATTGCATCATTAAATTTAATTGCTATGTGTATATGTATGATCTGTTATGCCTAAATCGTTGGAACTTAGTGTGGTGGTTATACACTGAGTCTGTTTGACTCACCCCGTTGTGGGATATTTTTCAGGTGATGCTCAGTAGATGGACCGGGTCGGCAGGAGCTTAGTGGTGGCAATGCTCAGCACGAAATTTATTTTATTTGGACTTTTTATTTTAAGTACTTTGAATTTATTTTGGGTTTTGTTTTTGATGTAAAAAGGCCATTGCTATTAACTGTTTATGCATGCATTTTAATTATTTTGTTATGACACGATTCCTATCAAATTAAAGTTAAGTAACTTTTCTTAAAAATAAATCTTAAAATGTTTTGACACATAAATACAAATGATTTTCAGTTTAAATAGTAAACTCTAAGAACTCGACAACGTTTTCAACTTATGGTTTTGAAAATAAAGTTTTATCAAAATCTAGACTTCAACATAAACTCGTTTACAACTTGAACACAACACAAATCAATTATTCTTCAAAACCAACCAAAGTTTTCCAAAGAAACAAATAAGTTTTGAACCATTTTACTCAAGGAACATGCCAGATCCGGTCAGGGCTCGTGGGCCGGGTTTGAGGTGTTTCAGCAACACCGAAACTAACCCAAGAGAGCAACCTCAAGCAATAACTGCTCACGATAGTGAAGGGTTAGATGAACCAAAATTGAAGCAAGAGAATGTGGTAGAGGAAGGTAAGGTTGAAGTAAGCCATGATAAACCAAACCCGGTAATTACAGAGTACCGACCTCGTGTGACATACCCCAATGCAATAAAAAAAGACCACATAGAGGAACAATTCAGTAATTTTTTTAAACTTCCAAAGAAATTTTATATTAACGTGATGTTTCTTGAAGCTCTTTCGTAGATGCCAGATTCAAGAAAATTTTTAAAAGAATTTTTGAAAAACAAACAGAAGTTAGACGATACGTCGCATGTGGAGCTAAACGAAGTGTGCCCAGCAATTCTATGAAATAAACGACCACGTAAGCTCACATTTTGTGTAAGTGACGAAATGATCACTCTTCAGGTTCTTGACACGGTTAGGACATCAAGTATTAAATGTGGAATCAATCACTTCAAAGTTGGGAACCAGGTACTATCAGATGTAACCAACCTTCGAATAGCTGCTTCAGAGCTTAATACAAATGGTGCGACTCCTTTTACGGCACGTAAGGTCTTTCCATACGGAACAGTCGAGGTAACACATTCTAATTTCGGCATTTTTGAGGTAAATATTACCCGACTCAAACCATATGTTGATAGAATTGATAGTAAGAAAAAGGAGTTTCGACTCCATGAATCACCATGGCCATAAGAATAACAGGTAAGGCTAGCTCAAGAGTTTAAATGAGCGCTTCTAGGGAGGCAACCCGAGCACTAACCCCACTAACGTCCATATTTTTGAATTTTAGCATCTAACTAAAAACTAACCAAAATTTTTAGGCGTAGGTTTCCCTACCACACGGCCTTGCATACGGGCGTGGCTGAGACCGTGTGCAAACCATGAATTTGCACACCAACGTGGCAGAGATCGTGCGAATCAAGGACAAAAATTTCTCAAAACATGGGCTGCGATAAAATGCCATAACCGTGCTATGCGACCGTGGTTGAAACTGACTAAAGAACACTGGCGTGTGACACGCCCATGCTTATAAGCCGTGGACGAAACTGATTAAGCAACACGGGTGTGCGAACCCTTTATACAGCCATGGGATAATTGCATGAAAGTTAACATGGCCGTGCAATTCGGCTGTGTGACATAACACGCCTAGGGCATGGGCATGGACCGTTCCTCTATTTGAAATCCCCTTCTTCTGTTCACTTTCCACCCCCAAAGTCTTCGTCCCCTTTACCCTTTCTTTTTAAACTCATATCCATTTTCCATTTTTTTACTTTTATTCTTACTTTTATTTTCTTTTTACTTTCTTTATTATTTTCTTCTTATTCTTCATGCCATTTAGATTTAGCTTAGGATACAATAAAATTAGGCCGGCTGCTTTGAGGATTCAAGTTCAAACGGTTCGAGTCACTCCCCCAAGTTCACCTCCGCCAATTCCTATTCGGTTCCTTTTCATTGACTCCATCCAAAATTCAGGAAGTTTCACTTCTCTCCCTATCTTATGGTTTTATTACTATTTTGCTATTATTTATCTTTGTACATTGAGGACAATGTACATCTTAAGTGTGGGGGGGTTTAACTATAGTATTATTTGAAAATCCCTGAATTATGCCTTATTCTTAAGTAATTTTCTCATATTATGATTAGAACGAAATTTCTTTTGAATCATGATTTTTATTGATATGTTTTGAATTATGTCATTGATAATTGTGCAGTGATGATTTAAACTTTAGGAGACTAGAGAATCAAGCATGATAAGTCCATTTTCAAAAAAAAAAAAATTGTTAGGTTGTCTACCTGAATCTAATTATTACCTTGAAATTTGAAATTTACAAAGTTGATATAAAAAACCCATAATTTTTGTGAGATTTTGAGCCTTTTAGAGCATACATTTTTTTGTGCTCACTTTTTAATTATGAGTGTGTCAACATTGATTTGTTATTCTAGAACTTGCTTCGATTATACATGTCAAGTGTCGAAACCATTTTAAAATCCGAGTTTAGAAAAAATGGGGATCGACTTTAAAAAACAAAAATGGGAGTCGCCACCAATCCTTTTTTACTTAGGTGTGATTGGATCACCTTAAAAAAATGTTTTATTTCAAAATACAGATTTTGGTCTACGGAAAACAAAAAAAAAAATGGGTTCGGGAGTCGGTTACGTATGAGGAAGGGTTAGCACCCTCATAACGCCCAAAAATTGGCACCTAATCGATAAAATCATGTCCTAATGTTGAAACTTTAAAAAAAATTAAAAAAACGATCCTTTTGTTTGAAGGAAAAGACCTAGACTTACTCATCTCAAAGAAACTAAACACCATACCCAGTAAGTTAGGATATAGTATCTCGTGACTTCGAAACTAGGCACGTCTTTATTTTAGAAAATCCCTATCTCGAGACACAAAACATCATATCCAGTAAGTTAGGACACAAAGTTTTGAATTCCCTAGAATAGGTTTTTTGATTTAAAACTTGAGATTTCTTTGTTCCGAAAGAATATAAACATCACATCCAGCACGATAGGACACGATATTTTAAAACCTTCGTAATCAAAATTATCTCATGATTTACAAAACTTGTTAAAAGGATATTTAGTTATTTAGTCAAATGAAAAATCACAACCCAGCACGATTGGGCACTATTTCCCGAATTTCTAAATTCAAAACATTGCCTTATTTTAAAAACCTTTAGATAAAATATAGTAATTTTGCAAAATGCATTTTAGTTTTTAAAAAACATCACATAAATATCAAAAGCAATTGTGAAATAATGACATTTCATATTTATATAGATAATAAAGAAATAATATTGTAGAATAACGACTAATAAAATAATTACACAATGGTAGTCATAAACAAATAAATAAGAGAGTATGGTCAAATAAAAAATGTACATAAAACAATAAATACCAAAGTAAAAATAAAATTATTAAATAAATATGAAAATTTTAAAGCAAGATTAAATAATAAATAAATAAATAAAATTATATACATGTAATATAAACGATGTAAAAAATGATTTTAAATAAAGATACATAAAATTACACATATATAATATATATAATGCAAATAGAATATAGTATACAATATAAATAAATTTTAGTTAAAAATAATATATGATATAATATTATATAATGTACAAAATTTTATAATATAACATAATAAAAAATAATTTTGTAAGTAAATAAAGAAAATAATTAAACTAAACTAAAATAATAATATACTAATAATTAGAAATATATAATATAATAAATAATATGCTAGTTTATATAATATAGGTAATAAATAATAATAATTACATATATATAAAATTAATACATATAAAAACTATATATATTGTAACATCCTAAAATTTAGAATTTTATGTGTTGCATGATATCTTGTGTGAGGCTAGCTAAATTATTAATTGTGTATGTTTTAAGGTCCTAAGAAGGCTCGGGGTTTATTTGGGCCTTAGTAAAAAAAAAATTGGTGTTTTAGCATTTTAAGGAAAGATAGTAAGTGGCATCAAAGCTTATGGAAATAAGTGAGTAAATTGCTAGCATAAAGGAGCATATGTGTATCACCCCTTCCCTTAACATTTTGCAGATGAGTAGATCGCGGAGATGGAGCCGAAGGGACTCGAGGAGGCCATGCAGTGGGAATTTTAATTAGTTGAACTTTGATTCTACTTTATTAAATTTTAATGTTGGTTTTATTTTTGTTAAGTTGTAATAAGGCCTCCTAGAATTATTTTATTATTGTTACATACTTTGAATATTTGTTTAAACTATTTAATTATGTTAACAATGAGTTCACATGTTTTTTTTTTAATCAAACGAAAAATGTTTTAAAGTACCTTCGGGTATATTTGAAATCTATAAATAACTCGACTTAATAAATATTCTTTTTTTGTTTTAAACAACACTAAGTATGGTTTTTAACAAGAGACGTGGAAAAAAACAAGGGTTTCGACAAAACTTAAATGGGTTTTAAAATGGTTTCCAAAATGTTTTCTCGGTAGCAACCAAATTCGGTCGTAGTGTTTGGGCCGGGTTCGGGGTGTTACAATATGGTAAAGGGGATATGGCGCCACATGAAGGGCTTTGAGGGAAGAGGTTCGAATCCCGCTTGGTACAAATTTTTTATTATTTTTTCTGCTATTCATACATAGTGTCGGCCATGGTGGTATTTAAGGTAAGGTGGACTTTTTAATTATGGTATGATGGCTAAAGAAACAAGGAAAGGATGAAGGTAAGGAAAGGAATCAAAAGAAAAAGGCAAGATAAGGGAGCATGTTGGCCTTTATCATGGGTGATGTTTTGGAAAGTGTTGTTGGTCAACACTTATCCTTATAGGCAAAACAATACACGGTTTTGGTGAAGGGAGAGGGTAGCCGAATTTGCTTTAGTCATTTGGTAGAATTTTTGGTGCTTGATAGGCCTAATTTCTTTTGGCATCCTTTTTGTGTTCTTTTCTTCAACTTCTCCTCTCATTGCCGTAACTTCAAGTCAATAGTGAGTATTGTTTCTTTTCTTTCTTTGCCTTGCCGAAAACACCTAGCCATTGTGACCAATTATTTTCACTCATCTTCTCTTGAAAACTGAAACTAGTTAAGCACTCCTTCTCCATCTTTCTTTTCTTTTTCACAAAATTCTTCAACCCTTCTTTCTTCTTCTCTAATCCATACTCTCATAGCCGAAATTGTTCTTGTTCATTTTTCCTTCATAGTCGAACCTTTCAATCCATAATCTCCCCTTCACAATTTCTTTTTTTCATTCGGGTTGACACTCTTTGCTTTGATTAAATCGGTAAGTGATTTCTTTTCTATTTTCATATTCTTTTCTTTCTAGCCGAATAGGTACATATCAGTATTCGGTTGTGAATATTGATTTTTAACAGAAATGGTGTACTTTCCACTCCTTTATATCTTAATCACCCTCTTTTTCGTAGTGTTCTAAGTGGGTGGCCGTGTAGTATTCTAGCCTTAAGTCAAACGGTGGAAATCGAATCCAAAATCGATAAGGTATGGAGTTCTTCATGGGTTACTTGCAATCGTTCATTATTCATTTAGTTGCTAACGGAATAATAGTGGTTGTGACTAATCGATTATATTTTTAGGGAATTATGAAAATGCCCTTATAGGCTGTTATGTTAGAATGCCTTAATGGGCCTATTATTATTGCTTAAATGAGCCTAGTCATTGTAATAAATTACTTGATAAATGATTGCTATTGTTATGCGAACATTTTATTATGTTGTTGCATTTTCATATATTGCATGGGTTGGGAAAATGTTGAAGAGAAGTGTAGCCTGGTGGCATTGCCACAATAAACTGTTTATTATAATGTTTACACATGATATCGGTGGCTTGGCCACAATAAAACTTATTAAATGGCAATTTGCCTGCGTTTTGGTGTGATGGCGGGGTGGGTTGACTTGATCCCCACAGGTGTGATGGTTGGTATGGGGTGTGTTGGATGGATGGATTGGGTTGCATACTTTGCTTATATATATATATATATATATATATTCTATTATGTAAATGGGCTTAGGCCCAAGATATTGAAATATGGGTTCAGGCCCAATGGACAACGGTAAGGGGATTATACACTGAGTTCTAGTAACTCACCCGGTTTCCTTAACCCTTGCAGGTAATGCTCAGTGTTGTGGAGACTTGGGCCAGGGATGACTCGGTGGAGGCCATACTTCAGAAATGGTGTTTCATTTTGAACTTTAAATTTCTATTTCCGTTTTCTTTACTATTTTGGGTTTTTATGATGTAATAAGGCCTCTGGAGTATTTTTATTTTGCTAATGTTTGACGTACTTTTATTTTGCTTGAATTATTTGAATGAGAATTTTTCTAAAAACTTAAATAAAGATTTTTCTAAAATAGATTAACAAAGGGATTTCATAATCAATTTTAACAAATATTTTAACTCAAAAATTTTCTCTCGAATTATCAACAATATTTTCAAAAGTCTTATTTATAAGATCTTTAGTTCAAATTATCGATTTTTCAATTCAACCTTCGAGGTTTATAAAACTTTATCAAATATTTCAAATCAAATTTATTTTCTTGATTTTAACAAACCAACCTTTTTAGTATGAACACAAATGACTTATCATGTTTTTCTCATGTGACATGTCAGATCCGGTCATAACGCATGGGCCAGGTTTAGGGTGTTACATTTTATGGTATCAAAGCCCAGTTTCAAAACTCGGTTGTGGTTTGGGTTCAAAAATGTTTTCCAAAACAGTTTAAATTTTAAATTATAAATGTATGTTTTAAAGGAAGGATGACATCACTGGTATCCGGCACCAAGTTAAGTAAGTATATGTTATATGATTATGATTATTATGGTATGACTGTAGAAACACTCTAGAACTTTTGATTTTAGGAGCTGAAACTATAGAGATTTGGGACTGTAGGATGCGTTTTGCGAAAACGACTTTAGTTACTATACTATATAAAATATTGTTTAATAAACACTAAAATAGCATACTGATTCATAAGACTCTTAATCAGATTAAATCGAATTAGCAAAAATGAGTGCTAGAGGACGTGGACGCGGTAGACGTGGTCGTGGCAGAGGTCAAGGCGCTAGAGTTGTATCTGAGGCATCGGGACATATGCCGGAAATGGACGCACCTGCGTCACCTGTGACTGAAGCTGGGTCACATGATCGTATGAGAGAGGACGACGCTCTGTCCCAAGCAATGTTGCGAGTTCTGGAAAGGGTTGCTGGGGCAAGAACTGGGTCAGCAGCTCGTGGGTCAATATCGGAGCGACTCAGATCGAATGGAGCTGAGGTATTTAGGGGTATCTTGGGAGTAGCCCAAAATGTAGCGGAGTACTGGCTTGAAGCGGTGGAGCGGATCATGGACGATTTGGATTGCACCGCCGAGCAGAAATTGAAAGGGGTGGTATCCTTGTTGAGAGACGAGGCGTATCAGTGGTGGCTCACTGTTCGGGAAGGCACTCAGGTCGATCGTATTACCTAGGATTTCTTTAAGCTGGCATTCCAGGGAAAGTATGTCGAGGCTAGCTATGTGGATGCCCGAATGAAAGAATTCTTAAATCTGTTCCAAGAAGGTAAGACTGTGGCAACTTACGAGGCAGGATTTCTACGTCTGAGTCAGTATGCTCGAGGAATAGTACCAACTTACTACGAACGCTGTGTGCATTTTGAGGACGGGTTGCGTGTTGAGTTGCGGGTATTGATAGCCCTACAAAAAGAGAGAAATTTTGCCACACTGGTGGAGAAAGCCAAGATAGCTGAAGAGGTTAAACACTCGGAGCAGCAAAATTGAGACAAGGATAGGGGCAGGAGCAAGAGAGACTCTGGGTACTCAGGTCCTGCTAGAGGTTTTCAAAAGAGGCCTAGGAATGAGGAGCCAGCTTGAGCGAGAGTACCAACTACTACTAATCAGTTACAACCATGTGTGGATTGTGGAAAACTTCACCCGGGTGAATGTTGGAGGAGAACCGGTGGTTGTTACAGATGTGGTTCCAATGATCATCGATTTAGAGATTGTCCTCGACAGCCTGCTCAGAATCAGGGTATTCGTAATGATGTTACGCAGCAAGCTAGAGGTGCTCAGCAGTCACCGAGAGGCCATGGGCCAGGTCGATGTGGTAATGGCGTAGGACGAGGTCAGGGTGCATCGGGTAGAGGTACTGGTAATAGGGGTAATGCAGAGGCGAGACAGCCAGGGTTGGTCTATGCGGTCAGACGTCGAGAGGATGGCGATGCACCTGATGTAATAACCTGTACGTTCTTCATATTTGATGTACCTGTTACTACTTTGATAGATATCGGATCCACCCATTCGTATGTTGCTTGTGCTGTATCTGGAAATATGAACATTAGTTCTGAGATTGCTGCTACAGAAACAACTGTAATTAGCCCTCTAGGAGAGTCGGTGATAGTAAATAAGTTGTTTAGGGATGTGCCCTTAGAAATTCAAGGGGAAATATTTCTGGCGGATTTGATGGAACTGCCATTTGGTGAGTTCGACCTTATTTTGGGCATGGACTGGTTGGTTAAACACCATGCAAACTTGGTTTGTGCTGCAAAGCAGATGCTACTAAAAACTTCGGAGGATAAGGAAGTGATGATGATAGGTGAAAGAAGAAACTATCTGTCTAATGTGGCATATGCTTTAAAGGCAGAAAAGTTGGTACGAAAAGGGTGTGGAGCATTCTTAACCTTCATCAGTGCTTTGGATCCCAAGAAGTTGTTGGTGGAAAGTGTTAGAACGGTGAAAGTGTTTTCAGACATTTTTCTCGAGGAGCTTCCAAGATTGCCTCCGGAATGGAAGGTAGAGTTTGGCATTAAGTTATTGCTAGGAACGGCTCCGGTATCCATTGCTCCTTATAGAATGGCACCGAAGGAGTTAGTGGAGCTTAAGGCTCAAATTCAGGAGTTGTTGGATCGTGGATTCATTCGACCGAGTGTGTCACCATGGGGAGCACCGGTCTTGTTCGTTAAGAAGAAGGATGGGTCGATGCGTATGTGTATCGATTATAGGCAATTGAATAAGTTTACGATCAAGAACAAGTATCCGTTGCCAAGAATCGACGATCTGTTTGATCAACTACGAGGAGCTTCGGTTTTCTCGAAGATAGATTTGAGATTGGGTTATCACCAGCTTAAGTTCAAAGAGGCGGATATTCATAAGACTGCGTTTTGAACTCGTTATGGGCATTACGAGTTCTTGGTGATACCATTTGGGTTGACTAATGCACCAGCTGCATTTATGGACATGATGAACCGGGTCTTCCAACCTTATTTAGATCAATTTGTGGTGGTGTTCATAGATGACATCTTGGTGTACTCGAAGAATGAAGAAGAACATGATTCGCATCTGCGGGTAGTATTGTAGATTTTAAGGGAGAAACAACTGTTTATTGCGATATTGATTCAACCTGAGGCTGGTAAGGAGTTTATTGTTTATTGCGATGCGTCACAGACGGGCTTAGGATGTGTGTTGATGCAAGGGGGAAAAGTGGTGGCTTATGCATCTCGCCAATTAAGGCCGCATGAGGTGAACTATCCTACTCATGATTTGGAGTTAGCTGCAGTGGTGTTTGCTCTGAAGATTTGGAGACACTATTTGTATGGTGAGAAGTCAATTATCTATACGGATCATAAGAGTCTGAAGTACCTCCTTACCCAGAAGGAGTTGAACTTAAGACAGCGGAGGTGGATAGAATTGTTGAAAGATTATGACTTCTCAATCGAGTATCATCCTGGAAAGGCTAACATAGTGGCAGATGCGTTGAGTCGTAAGGTGATTTCAGACTTGAGAGTGGTGTTCGCTCATCTTAGCCTGTATAAAGATGGTAGTCTGCTAGCCGAACTTCAGGTGAAGCCTGCGTGGGTAAGCCAGATTAAGGAAAAGTAGTTATTAGATGAAAGGTTGGGTTCTTTACTTCAGCAAGTGGAAGGTGGTGTGATAGGGGATTTTGGATTGAATAGTAACGGAGTATTGTTTTTCTGCGGAAGAATGTGTATGCCCAGGGATTCAGAATTGAGACAAATGATTCTGCGTGAGGTACATAGTAGCCCATATGCTATGCACCCTGGGGGAAATATGATGTACCAAGACCTCTATGAGCAGTATTGGTGGCCAGGGTTGAAACGGGAGGTTACTGATTTTGTGAGCAAGTGCTTGACATGTCAGCAGGTGAAGGCGGAACATCAATTTCCGTCAGGGTTGCTACAACCAGTGAAAATTCCATTATGGAAATGGGAAAGGATAACGATGGACTTTGTTAGTGGGTTACCCTTAACGCCTACTAAGAAAGATTCCGTTTGGGTAACAGTGGATCGGTTAACAAAGACTGCTCATTTCCTACCTGTTCGTATGGATTACTCATTGCAGAAGTTTGCCAAGTTGTATGTAACAGAGATCGTGAGGTTACATAGGGTACCAGTGTCTATTATATCGGACAGGGACCCTAGGTTTACATCATGGTTTTGGAAGGACTTACATGAAGCTTTGGGTACAAAGTTAAATTTCAGCATGACGTTTCATCCGCAATCAGATGGTCAGTCGGAGAGAGTGATCCAGATTCTAGAAGATATGTTAAGAGGCTGTGTGATCGACTTCAGGGGTAGTTGGGAGGATTTCCTACCATTGGCAGAGTTTGCATACAACAATGGCTATCAATCCAGCATCCAGATGGCACCTTACGAGGCGTTGTATGGTCGTAGGTGTCATACTCCTACTTGTTGGACTGAGCTGGGGGAGCAACAGTTATTGGGGCCTGAGTTGATATCGGAGACGGAGGAAAAAGTAAAGGTAATTCGGGCACGGTTAAAGGAAGCTTTGGGTAGACAAAAATCGTATGCGGATCTGAAGCGTAAGGATATAGAGTTTACGGTGGGAGATCAGGTCTTTCTAAAGGTCTCACCTTGGAATAAGATCTTTAGATTTGGATGGAAGGGCAAGTTGAGTCCTAGATTCATCGGACCATACCGTGTACTGAAGCGTGTTGAGCCAGTGGCTTATCAGCATGAGTTACCTCCGGAGTTAAGTCAGATACATAGCATATTTCATGTCTCAATGTTAAGGCATTATTGATCGGATCCGTCTCATGTTGTACCAGTGGAGAAAGTTGAGTTAAGACCTGACTTATCCTTTGAAGAGGAGACAGTACAAATCTTAGATCGGGATGTTAAGGTGCTGAGAAGGAAGTCGGTACCATTAGTCAAAGTATTATGGCATAATCACGGATCAGAAGAAGCTACATGGGAGCTTGAGGACGCGATTCGGTAGCAATATCCTCACATCTTTTGATCAGGTAAATTTCGAGGACGAAATTTTTTTTAAGGGGGTAGAATTGTAACATCCTAAAATTTAGAATTTTATGTGTTGCATGATATCTTGTGTGAGGCTAGCTAAATTATTAATTGTGTATGTTTTAAGGTCCTAAGAAGGCTCGAGATTTATTTGGGCCTTAGTAAAAAAAATTTGGTGTTTTAGCATTTTAAGGAAAGATAGTAAGTAGCATCAAAGCTTATGGAAATAAGTGAGTAAATTGCTAGCATAAAGGAGCATATGGTAAAGGGGATATGGCGCCACATGAAGGGCTTTGAGGGAAAAGGTTCAAATCCCGCTTGATACAAATTTTTTATTATTTTTTTGTGCTATTCATACATAGTGTCAGCCATGGTGGTATTTAAGGTAAGGTGGACCTTTTAATTATGGTATGATGGCTAAAGAAACAAGGAAAGGATGAAGGTAAGGAAATGAATCAAAAGAAAAAGGCAAGATAAGGGAGCATGTTGGCCTTTTTCATGGGTGATGTTTTGGAAAGTGTTGTTGGTCAAAACTTATCCTTATGGGCAAAACAATACACGGTTTTGGTGAAAGGAGAGGGTAGCCGAATTTGCTTTAGTCATTTGGTAGAATTTTTGGTGCTTGATAGGCCTAATTTCTTTTGGCATCCTTTTTGTGTTCTTTTCTTCAACTTCTCCTCTCATTGACGTAACTTCAAGTCAATAGTGAGTATTGTTTCTTTTCTTTCTTTGCCTTGCCGAAAACACCTAGCCATTGTGACCAATTATTTTCACTCATCTTCTCTTGAAAATTGAAACTAGTTAAGCATCCTTCTCCATCTTTCTTTTCTTTTTCACAAAATTCTTCAACCCTTCTTTCTTCTTCTCTAATCCATACTCTCATAGCCGGAATTGTTCTTGTTCATTTTTCCTTCATAGCCGAACCTTTCAATCCATAATCTCTCCTTCACAATTTCTTTTTTTCATTCGAGTTGACACTCTTTGCTTCGATTAAATCGGTAAGTGATTTCTTTTCTATTTTCATATTCTTTTCTTTCTAGCCGAATAGGTACATATCACTATTCGGTTGTGAATATTGATTTTTAACTGAAATGATGTTACTTTCCACTCCTTCATATCTTAATCACCCTCTTTTTCGTAGTGTTCTAAGTGGGTGGCCGTGTATTATTCTAGCCTTAAGTCAAACGGTGGAAACCGGATCCAAAATCGATAAGGTATGGAGTTCTTCATCGGTTACTTGCAATCGTTCATTATTCGTTTAGTTGCTAACGGAATAATAGTGGTTGTGACTAATTGATTATATCTTTAGGGACTAAATCGCTCGATCTATCCACTCGTTGATCATACAGAAATAGTGGTAAATCGACCTTTTTTCCTTAGTCAATCATTTCATATAAACATATTATCGTTTTGACTAAGATCTTATTCAATGGAGGCAAGCGGTACTGAATCGAAAGGGAAAGCGTTTGGAGATCACAAAAGGAGCGGATTTGCGATTCCTACTCCTAAATTCAAGCGAAGGGCGGTATCGGCGGTTCGGGATTTTCCACCGGGTTGTGGACCATCATCCGGTGAAAATAGACAAATCGTGGTTGCTCACGATTCTAAAGGTAAACATTTTAGATCGTTTATTTTAGAGTTAGATTAATAAAATCACATATGTTGATTAATCGGGTGTTATGATATCATAGGTGTCACCGATCGAGAAGGTCTAGTACTTACCGTAAACAGGTGTGTAATCTCACACCGTAATTTCGTAGATTTATGATTCGGTAACATGTCGAATAAGTAGATTGTTATTATTATACGACTAAAATCAAAAAATTGGCATAAAACGAGGAATTTGCTTAAAGTATACTATTTTGAAAGATATGACAAAATCGACATTAAGATTGTTAAAATTACGAAAATGCCCTTGTAGGCTGAATTACGAAAATGCCATTATGGGCCAAATTACGAAAATGCCCTTATGGGCCGAATTACGGAAATGCCCTTATGGGCCGAATTACAGAAATGCCCTTATGGGTCGAATTACGAAAATGCCCTAATGGGCCGTTATGTTAGAATACATTAATGGGCCGATTATTATTGCTTAAATGAGCCTAGTCATTGTAATAAATTACTTGATAAATGATTGCTATTGTCATGCGAACATTTTATTATGTTGTTGCATTTTCATATATTGCATGGGTTGGGAAAATGTTGAAGAGAAGTGTAGCCTGGTGGCATTACCACAATAAACTGTTTATTATAATGTTTACACATGATATCGGTGGCTTGGCCACAATAAAATTTATTAAATGGCAATTTGCCTGCTTTTTGGTGTGATGGCGGGGTGGGTTGACTTGATCCCCACAGGTGTGATGGTTGGTATGGGGGTGTGTTGGATGGATGGGTTGGGTTGCATACTTTGCTTATATATATATATTCTGTTATGTAAATGGGCTTAGGCCCAAGATATTGAAATATGGGTTCAGGCCGAGTGGACAACAGTAAGGGGATTATACACTGAGTTCTAGTAACTCACCCCGTTTCCTTAACCCTTGCAGGTAATGCTCAGTGATGTGGACTTGGGCCAGGGATGACTCGGTGGAGGCCATACTTCAGAAATGGTGCTTCATTTTGAACTTTAAATTTCTATTTTCGTTTTCTTTACTATTTTGGGTTTTTATGATGTAATAAGGCCTCTGGAGTATTTTTATTTTGCTATATGTTTGACGTACTTTTATTTTGCTTGAATTATTTGAATGGGAATTTTTCTAAAAACTTAAATAAAGATTTTTCTAAAATAGATTAACAAAGGGATTTCATAATCAATTTTAACAAATATTTTAACTCGAAAATTTTCTCTCGAATTATTAACAATATTTTCAAAAGTTTTGTTTATAAGATCTTTAGTTCAAATTATCGATTTTTCAATTCAACCTTCGAGGTTTATAAAACTTTATCAAATATTTCAAATCAAATTTATTTTCTTGATTTTAACAAACAAACCTTTTTAGTATGAACACAAATGGCTTATCATGTTTTTCTCATGTGACATGCCAGATCCGATCATAACACATGGGTCGGGTTTGGGGTGTTACATATATATATAAATTTTATATCATAAACAAATTAATATATAAATAATAAATATAATAGTTTTGAATAAAATAATAATAAAAATAATAATAAAAAGATAAAAACAGATGTAAGAGGGACTAAATTGGAACACCAGAAATACTTCTAGGCTCATTTGTAAAAGATTTAAAATGTAACAGGATTTCATTGTAAAATTGAAATAATACGGAAGGGCTAAAAGGATAAATTTCCAAATTTCTAAAAACACGTGGATCCTGTTCGGGTCTTCGGGTCAACGCGCGGGTCGCCTTTTGAACGACGTCATTTTAGGCTTATTAAATTAAACCAAAACAACGTCATTCCCAGTTAACTATATAAGTAAAAAAAAGTTAAAAAAATCATTTTTATCAGTTCAGAGAAAAAAAGAAAATAGATTTGGTTTTGAAAATTCTCTGTCCTTTGGCCTTCAGGCCAGGACTCCGACGAGGGCGTTAGTTGCACTCCACGCGCTTACGCGACGTCGTCCACAGTAGCACACAGGTATGAAATCTCGCCCTTTTCTTATATTCTTTTTTTGTTTTGTTATTTTGCATATATAACATGCATAAATAAAAATAAAAAACGAATCGGAAAATAAAGAATCACCTCTGTTTAAAAAACTCCGTATTCTGTTTCAAAGGTTTCTTTTTTATTTCTCAATGTATTCCCCTTTTTACAGATTTTGTTGGGGCTTTTTATAGCCCAAGAAAACAAATCAAAAAATAAATATAAAAAATCTGTCTTTCCATTTTGTTGTATTCTGCTGCGGTTTCTTTCCTTGTTTTTGCAGGTCTGGAGTAAGAAGTCAGGTGGTGGTGCGCAGTTTGCGAGGATTGCGGCGCTATCAAGGGGATCCTGGTGGCTGTGGCACGAACGGCGTGACTGTTGGGGTACTATGGCGATTGGGGTGCTGCGGCGCCTAGGAAACCCTAGGGTTTGAAGTTTCCAATTTCTGAAAACAAGTTTGGTCCATTGGGCTATGTTTGGCTTGGGTCTAATTAGGGACTGTTGGTGTTTTTGGGTTTGGGCCAACGAGCCTGGTTAGTTTTGGGCTAGGGGTGATGGGTTCTGGTAGCTATTTTAGGAATATGTTTGTAATTGGGTTTGGGCTTTTGAGCCTGTTTATTTTAAAAGGACTATTTTAAAAAGTCTGGACTCTGGTTTATTTATTTATTTTATTGGTTTATTTGATTTGCATGGGCCCGGGCAAAATTGGGCTCTTACAGTTGCCCCTCTTTGCTCATTGTCGCATAACGAGAATAGAGCAAAGACTATAAAAGGACCAATTTTGACCGGTTTTAGCCAAGCCTCAACTTCTTGATCCTTGTCTTCTTCAAATGACTCCAACTCCACTGCAACTTCAACGGTATTGGAGTTTCATCTTGATTTTAGTAAGTTTGACAGCTTCAATTTGCTTCACTGCGACTTCAGGAAGGCAATATCCACTATCTTTTAATCTGCTCCACTGCAAACTTAGGGAGACCAGATTTGATATTTTCAATCTGATCCCTGCAAACTCAGGGATCACCAGACTGATATCTTCGATCTGCTTCCTGCAAACTCAGGAATTGCCAGATCTGCTATTTTTAATCTGATCCCTGCAAACTCAGGGATCACCAGACTGATGTCTTCGATCTGCTTCCTGCAAACTCAGGAATTGCCAGATCTGCTATTTTCAATCTGATCCCTGCAAACTCAGGGATCACCAGAATGATGTCTTCGATCTGCTTCCTGTAAGCTCAGGAATTGTCAGATCTGCTATCTTCAATCTGCTCCCTGCAAGCTCAGGGATTTCCAGACTGATGTCTTCGATCTGCTTCCTACAAGCTCAGGAATCGTCAGATCTGCTATTTTCAATCTGATCCCTGCAAGCTCAGGGATCACCAGACTAATGTCTTCGATCTGCTTCCTGCAAGCTCAGGAATCGTCAGATATGCTATTTTCAATCTGATCCCTGCAAGATCAGGGATCACCAAACTGATGTCTTCGATCTGCTTCCTACAAGTTCAAGAATTGCCAGATCTGCTATTCTTTAATCTGATCCCTGCAAGCTCAGGGATCACCAGACTGATGCCTTCGATCTGCTTCCTGCAAGCTCAGGAATTGCTAGATCTGCTATCTCCAATCTGCTTCACTGTAAACTCAGGGATGTCAGACTGGAATCTTCAATCTTACTACATCGTCCTTTAGGAGGACATATCCTATAGAATGAATATATGCTTTTATCTAATAATTAGGATGCCTTGATCGAAATGCATCAAATGCTCCTAATTAGACATGCTATGATATATGAATGTAAAAATGATATGAGTATGATTCCCGCTCAAGGTGTTATCACTCATTTATTCGTCAAGGTTTCATCTTCGTTCTCCTTGAAGTATCATTTTTGCTCAATTATTTTGCCCCGTGGTAATTCTGAGTCCACTCCACTCGAACCTTGGGACATGAAGTTTGTGCCTCCTATTGTAACAACATTTGGCTTCTTCCATCTAATCTATTACCACTCAGAGGTATAGAACTTGTATCGTTTTCTAGCATTCCCTAGGTGTATAAATCTGAAATTTACATGAATGCAGGGCCTCCCGACAATGATCCCCTTTTACACTTGGCTTGACCTTGTTTGTCATTTGCCGATGTGGTATCACCAACGAAATTGTCTTATCCAATAAGAATTTGAAGAGATAATCATTTTCCAATATTTCCAATCCCTTAGGCTTGGTGAGTTCTGAACAATAATCCTGTTTTATATTCTCATATTATTTAGAAGCTTCCAGAGTAATATATGAAACTCCTTTTATGGAAGTGTTTTTAGCCCATTAATCATTATTTCAATATAAAATGATTGAAAAAGGTCACAAAAATGGACAAGAAAGAAATTAATCAAGATCATAGCTCGAAACAAATAAGTTAATCAAAGATCACCAAGGCAATAAAAGAAAATTGATTTGGGTGTATCTTGAAAAGAATAAAGCAATCAAAGATAACAAAAAAATGAGTAAGATAGAAGCTATGTGCCCCAGATATCGCAGCCTGAGCTTCTTTGTTCCAACTTCTTGAGGACCATTTTAAGCTTAATATGTGTTTAGGGGATCCGGAGTACTTTGTCGATGCCCCAAGGCGTAACATACTTCCTCATTGCTAATTCAGACGTAGCAGGACTACTGTATGCCATACATTTTATTCAAAATTTGAGCTATCCTTTTCGGGTTTTCAACTCAAAGCCCCTTTGGTCTCAAAGCGCCCTTTGCAGGTTTTCGCCTTGGCCTCTCATTTTTCTTTTTCTTTCATTTTTTCTTTCTTTCTCTCTTTTTTTTTAAGCGCCCTTTACGGGTTTTCACCTTGGTCTTTCCTCTTTCAGGTAATATCTCTTGACTGAACCTGAATTCGCCGGATTGGGCAAGTCTTCGCCATCCATCTCGGTCAATATCAATGCTCCTCTAGAATAGGCCCTACAGAAGTCCTTCCCAGTTTGGCATATGCTTTCCTCTAAAATCATTTTGTAGAGGAAAAATCTTTTTCAACATCAGGTTTCTTCGTAGAATTTCGTTAGATGAACTTCTTTAACGTAAGCTCGCATCATCTGGCCTTGACAGATAACTTTAACCTTTTCTTTAATTTGGTTCAATTGGAAAAACGCTTTAATTCCATAAACCAATGGGTCAGATGTTACCTTAGCGAAGGTTCTGGCCTACATTCAATAAGACAGAAGGTAACGTTAGCTTCTTATGTCAATTCTTACAAGTCTAAGTCACCTTTCATTTTTTTTTTTGGCAATTTTTACTGCCTGATCTTTGGACAAACTGTAAACTTTGTCTTTATACAATTATTTAAACGCTATCCTTTATGGCATTCTGCTAGCATCTGATCCCCTTTTTTTTAAACTAATGACTTCAACTTTGTAACATTAGCATATGAAGCTACTTCAACCTTCTTAGCAAAGTAGACGACGACCATGACGGTAAATCGATGACAACTTGAGGCGTTTGACAAGATTGGACCCATAATATCCATGTCCCACATATAGAAAAGTCTGTGAAGAAAACAGAAGAGTCACATAAATCTCGTCTTCTTCAATTTAGTATTTGTGGTATGACTGATGCAATCCCTTCCATGGTAGACCAACAGTGCCCCATCCTCTTGTTTAGCCCGCGTCTTATTAGTCCAGGCATGTCCTGATATGATCGTGTGAAAACATCTTTGAATTCTCGAAGATAATTCAATAATGTCTCGCCTTATTTCTGTGATGAGCTAGGCTACAATCTTCACTCTTTTCCTAGACTCGCAATATCTAATGATATTTGGAAAATAAGCTCTATTTTTCATCTTGTTAAACCATTCTTAACAAGTCAAAACATATGTCACAATCTCTGTCATCTTCAAAGTCCTGAGATCCCCTAGACCCATATCTTGTTCAAAAAGGGAGTTAGTAACAACGTTGCTCATGTCATTGATATCTGGGTACCTAGGTACAAAGGCGAACGAATCCAAAGAATAAATTATTCTAAGGATGAGTATTTGTATGATATGGCCATGAAAGAATATTCTAAAGAATGTACAGTATGAAATGGAAAGAATAAAAGAATATGTATTCAAAAAGATGCATTTTATTGAAATGATAATTCTGGACATAAGCCTATTTCACCAAAGAGTTCTTATTGCCTCTAGGCTTAAGGCAACAAGCATGTTTTGCACATTACTATAGATCAGCTAAAAAAAAATACAAGGATCTCTTCCACGGTCCCATTATTCAAAACACTCCCAAGTATCCAAAGGTTTGGAAACATTGTTCCCCAATTCTCTTCACTTTCACTTTCTCCAAGGGATCGCAACTTTTTTGTCTCCTCTTTCAATTATCACATTTACTGCCTTGTCAAAATGATCAGATTTTGATGACTCGTCGACTTTCACAATTCCCATTTTGATGAGCCTCTCAACTACCTTTTTGAAGGCAGTGCAATTTTCAATGGAATGCCCCAATATTCCCGCATGGTAATCACATTTAGCGTTTGAGTCATACCATTTAGGAGATGGGGGTTGTAACGGCTTTAGACAAAATGGAGACAACATATACGCGTCAAATAAACTTTGATATAGCTCCTTATACGTCATCGGGATTGGCGTTAATTGGAGCTTTTCAGAGTTTTGCCTTGGAGAAACCTTATTGCTGGTAGTTACCATCTTTGGCTGATTTGGCTTCGAATGGCTCTTGTTATACTTTCTCGTATTTCTCGCCTTATTTTCCTTTTTATTTAGAGTTTCTGCCAGTACAATCAGTTTAGCTTGACCATCATCCAGGTTAAGACCTGAACCCATTGGTAGGCTCAATATGACCAAAGTATTAGTCTGACATTGGGGTTCAATAACGACGGGTATTCCATGCGAATGTGTGTTTGGTTGAGTCGGGACACCTATCGGGGAATAAGCGATGTTTTCCTCATCATCTACATTGTTGTCCACTGAGCCATTCCCCTTTTTTTAAGTCCTTCAACTAGCAGATGACTTAACTGGTCAATCACATTCTTTTGGAATTCCCACATGTCTTGTTGAATCTTGGTTAATTGCCCCTGCATCTGTATTTGCATTTGCTCTATTCTTTCCAATCTTTGCTCCATGTTTTCCAGGTTAACTGAAATATTTTTACCTAATTAGTGTCCTTTTGTTTAGTTTAATGCAAATGATGCAATGTAATGCAAATGCATGAATGCAAAGAGGCATCGATTCTGATTCAACTTCATTTTAGAAAACTTTATTAGAAAACAAAATTCTTTACATAAAATGGACTACAAATATGCTTTCGCCCTAAGTCCTAAAGTTTTGACTTTCCCAAGCAATGAAGCTAGCTCTTGACTACGATTAGACTGTAGCTCATACTTTATGCTCAACATATCAGCCTGTGATGCCAAAGCCTGTAGATGATCAGCTACCTCTCGAATCTGAACTATCGCTTCACCCATGAGGTAATCTCGACTCCTAACTTGATCTTGAGAATGGTGAAGCTCTTCTTTCCAACGCTCCTCTCTTGTTTCAAGAAGCTCGATCCGAAGTTCACAACTGTGTAATGCTGATTCCAACTCTTCAATCCTACCTTTCATTTCCTCAATCTTGTTTAGACTTGACTTCAACTTGATTGCAGAATTGCGGCTTCGATGGTGGTGAAGAGACCTTCCCAGTTCAGCGACTCTAGCCTTTAGTCCACATTTCTCCTCTTGGCTTTCTGTCAAATTCGTTTCTAGGGCCTCATTTCACATCTGCATCTCTAGGAACTCTCTCTCCCAATGGTCAGCTTTGGCTTTTTCCATTTGTATCTCTTGTTGCCACTGTTGCGAAGTCTTCCCTAATCCGGTATTTTTCATTGATAGACGCAGTGTTTTACACTCCGTCTTTAAGTCATTCAAATCTTCTTCGACTCTTCTCTTCCCTTTTCTTACCTTTTCGGGCTCTGATTTCTGTACGTCCACTTCTAGCCTCAAGTACATCTTTTCTTCTTCCAGCTTCTCTATCCTCTTTCCAAGTTCTGAACTCTTCTTTTCAAAATCTTGCTTCACAATTTCTAACTCTGATGGGACCACTTGCATGCATTCATCTCTTGATCGGGCGTCTTCTGGATTCAGCTCAAGGATGTTATCATTAACCCTTCTAATCCTCCATCCGATGTATTCTGGGGTCGTCATTGGACCTGCGGATAACCTCTTCATCCTAAGAGTCTGATTCCAAGCACCAGAAATCTCCTTAACTCTCTGTTTATAATTGTCCCCTCTATACGAGAACTCACACTGAGCCAGCCCATGAGTTGCAGGTACGAACTGTCTCGATCCATACTGTATGGATAATATTATATACAATATAAATAATAAATAAATAAATAAAATTGTATACATATAATATAAACGATGTAAAAAATGATTTTAAATAAAGATACATAAAATTACACATATATAATATAAATAATGTAAATAGAATATAGTATACAATATAAATAAATTTTAGTTAAAAATAATATATGATATAATATTATATAATGTACAAAATTTTATATAACATAATAAAAAATAATTTTGTAAGTAAATAAAGAAAATAATTAAACTAAACTAAAATAATAATATACTAATAATTAGAAATATATAATATAATAAATAATATGCTAATTTATATAATATAGGTAATAAATAATAATAATTACATATATATAAAATTAATACATATAAAAACTCTCTATATATAAATTTTATATCATAAACAAATTAATATATAAATAATAAATATAATATTTTTTAATAAAATAACAATAATAAAGAAAATAAAAAAAGTTAGATAAAAACAGATGTAAGAGGGGCTAAATTGGAACACCAGAAATACTTCTAGGCGCATTTGTAAAAGATTTAAAACGTAACAGGACTTCATTGTAAAATCGAAATAATGCGGAAAGGCTAAAAGTGAAACACCCCAAACCCGGCCCACGAGCCGTGACCGGATCTGGTATGTTCCTCAAATAAACTGGTTCAAATTCTTTTGTTACTTTGTGAAAATCTTGTGCGATTTAAAAAAAAAAATTGTTTGGGTTGGGCTTGTGATGAAAACCAATTCGATTTTCATATTAGCAAACCCTTTTTAATTCTATGTGATCAAACATATAGAGTATATTTTTAGAAAAAAAATAAATTACTTGGTCTTTAAACTTAATAAAAATTTGTAACATAATTAAACAATAAACAGAAATAAGATAGTGCACTATGGCCTTAAGGCCTTATTACATCAAATAAATCCAAATAATTCAGAGTACTAAGAAAAAATTAATAGTCCATTAAAATAAAGACTTCAAGTTGAGCATGGCCACCACAAGTCTTGCCGTCCCGGTCCATCACTGTTTATCACCTGAAACATGGTCCCACAACGGGGTGAGTCAACAGACTCAATGTGTACACAACACTAAATCATAATCGAATCAGGCATAACAATTATTACACATTCATATCATAGCATACAAGTTATGATGCATTCCCAAAACCCAAACCTATTAAGCCATCCACTACACTCCCCCGTACCAACCTGTACACCGTGGGGACTACTAAGTCGACCCTCCTTCCGCTACACTCCATATCGCGGTCTTAGGTCACCGCATTCGTGGTCTTAGGTCACCACGTTCAGATTACTGTGGTCTAAGGTCACCACATTCAGATTACTGTGGTCTTAGGTCACCACATTCAGATATTACGGTCTTAGGTCACCGTGTTCGTGGTCTTAGGTCACCACATTCACTTCCCCTTCAAAATAAAACCCATATGCCCCATATAATAGTAATATGCATAAATATGCCAGAGTTCACATTCTTATTCTTATTCTCATATTACAATTAACATATTTCATAATCCTAGTAGGAGTAGGAAACGTACCTGAGTACTTTGTACCATAACATGGTACCTTAGCTACTTTCATATTCTTAATACCACATATATTAATTAAACTTAGCTATAGAGGGTAGTATGAAATAGTGTGGGGTACACACCTGATTCGCTTAACAACTTCACTGAAATCCCGAAATCTGATCTACTGCCTTAGATCTCAAGTTCCTACATTTGATTAATCACTTACTATTTAGCATAAATCCTATTCGGCTATAATACCAAATCCTAGTAGGATTTGTATTCTTAAAACTTACCTTTGATGCCGATTTGATGATTATTCAAATCCCGAAATTGCTGCTATGCTTCTTCTTGTATTCGGCCAAGCCCTAAATCTCATCAGGGGTTAGTTCCGGCTTTTTAAACAAATTAAAAATAGATCTAAATACCAAATCAAGCCTTGGCCGAACATACCTATATGCTTACCTTCCAAATCTTAAATCCCGAAATAGATCCTTGCTTTCTTAGTGCTGTCGAAAATCCTAAAAGCACATGCTAGATTGATTTCTAACACTTAATCATCATTAAATGGCCTATGGCCGAATATCAGATGTCTTACCTTGAAGCTTTAAATCCCGAAAATCCCTTCTCTTGAAGTCGATAACTATCAAAAATCCCGGAGTTCCTCCTTAATACCTCAGTCGGCTGCACCCTTGCTTGGAGTCACAAAGATTCGGCTTTTGAGGCTTAAAAGAAATCGATTTCACTAGAGATTATTGGTATATTCAGTTGGACAAAATAAAAGAGAAGAGAGGATTTTGCTAGGAAAAATTCGGTAGAGAGAAGAGGAGGAAGAAAATTTGATGAGTAGCCCTATTCTCTTCCTTTTATAGCCGAAATTACTACTCAGAATCCCTTATTTGGCCACCACTCTTCTATTTGATAGCTTTATCCTTTTAATTATCACAAAATAAAAGAATTAATCCAACAATTATCTCTTAGAAATAATCCAAACAAAATCCTTTATTTATCCCCCAATTAGCCGAATTTAAAAGAGAATGAAACTCCTCTTTGGCAAGCCTTGTGCCGTCCACCTCTGTGCTTCTAGAAGCAAAAACAAAACTTCTTTTATTTGCTTCCCATGTGACTCGAACTCAGGCCCAACACCCTTGCATGTGGCGCCATTTCCAGAGGCCCTAAGTGGCATCTTCAGGCCACTTTTCCAAGCCTGCTTGTGTGTCAAATTTCACATACTTTTTCTCTTAAGGCCACCTTGCCTCAGTTTCCTCTTTTAAACTTTAAAACTCGATATTTCTAAGTCATTTCTAAGTTTCCAAAAATTTTCGTTTGGCTCTTTAAACTTGACATTTCCTTACATTTCCAAGTTTCCAGAAATGTTCACTTTCCTCTTTTGAATCATTTCCAAATCATTTCCTAGTTTCCAAAAATGTCCACTTTCCATTTTTAAACTTAACATTTCCATACATTTCCGGGTTTCCAAAAATATTCAAAATTTATTCATAATACTTAAGACATGTCATTTCGTACAATTAAACCGAAAATGCATAGGCCCTTTTTAGGATGCTACAAAAAGGATAAATTTCCCATTTTCTGAAAACACGCGGATCCTGTTCGGGTCTTCGGGTCAACGCGCGGCTCACCTTTTGGAACGACGTCATTTTAGGCTTATTAAATTAAATCAAAACGGCGTCGTTCCCAGTTAACTATATAAGTAAAAAAACAGTTAAAAAAATCATTTTTATCAGTTCAGAGAAAAAAAACAGATTTGGTTTTGAAAATTCTCTGTCCTTTGGCCTTCAAGCCAGGACTCCGACGAGGGGGTCAGTCGCACTCCACGCGCCACACGCGCTTACGCGCTGTCATCCACAGCAGCACATAGGTATGAAATCTCGCCTTTTTCTTATATTTTTTTGTTATTTTGCGTATATAACATGCATAAATAAAAATAAAAAACGAATCGGAAAGTAAAGAATCACCTCTGTTTAAAAAACTCTGTATTCTGTTTCAAAGGTTTCTTTTTTATTTCTCAGTGTATTCCCCTTTTACAGATTCTGTTGGGGCTTTTTATAGCCCAAGAAATCAAATCAAAAAATAAATACAAAAAATCTGTCTTTCCATTTTGTTGTATTCTACTGCGGTTTCTTTCCTTGTTTTTGCAGGCCTGGAGCAAGAAGTCCGGCGGTGGTGCGCAGTTTGCGAGGATTGCGGCGCTATCGAGGGGATCCTGGTGGCTAAGGCGCGAACATCGTGACTTTTGGGGTACTGTGGCGATTGGGGTGCTGCGGCGCCTAGGAAACCCTAGGGTTATGGGTTTCCAATTTCTGAAAACAAGTTTGGGCCATTGGGCTGTGTTTGGCTTGGGTCTAATTAAGGTCTGTTGGTGTTTTTGGGTTTGGGCCAACGGGTCTGGTTAGTTTTGGGCTAAGGGTGATGGGTTCTGGTAGCTATTTTAGGAATATGTTTGTAATTGGGTTTGGGCTTTTGAGCCTGTTTATTGTAAAAGGACTATTTTAAAAAATCTGGACTCTAGTTTATTTATTTATTTTATTGGTTTATTTGATTTGCATGAGCCCGGGCAAAATTGGGCTCTTACATCAAGACCACATTATTGATTTGATATAATGAGATGATAAAGACACTTAGGATTTAACCCACTCACTCCCAAAAAAAAAAAAAAAAGCTTACCCTCAAAATTAACCCCTAGTGAACCCCTTTGATCCTAACAACCCTTTTTATTGACTCACCCACTAATATTAACCCAAAACCCAGTCTATATTTGTTATCACCATTCCTCTTGACCACCCTTATATCGAGATTTGATTTGATCAGTTGCCTAACTATAATCTTTAATTCAGTAGTTAAATTCATCCTTTCTTATGATTTGTTTAAAAAAAAAATTAAAAAATCAAAGTATATTCATTATTAGTTCTATAATTAAGTGAGCTTACGTGTTTAAATTCTACATTTTGAAGAAGAAGTTTGTTTTATTAGTATTACAAGTTTTCTTTACTATAATTATTCAGTAGTAATTCATTTCTCTAGTTAGGTAAATTGTCAATTCAATCTTGATTCTAACCCTCTAATTCAGCCTTTATCCACACCTTTAACCCGAGCCCCATTACAACCCTTTTTAAAGACTTTTTGATTTGTGTATCATCTCATTTTACAGTGGTGGAGATTTGATTTTTAGGCAAGCCTATGGGATTAACTTTTCATGTTCGACTTTTGGAGTGCTTAATTTTGAACCTTAAACACTTTGAGTGATTTGAGTGAATCCTTAGTGAGGATGTCAACTCTTGTTGATTTTGAATTAAGGGTAATTATTTAGATAAAGGGAAAACACCTATGTTTTCGTGCTACAAAAACCATGATTTTGATTGTTTGAATCTTTAAGACCCTTTACTTAAATTATCAATGTATGAATTATCTTTGAATTATGATGAAACACTGTTGATGAATATTATGAATCAAGGAAGTTCATTTTAATTGTAAGTTGAGAATTTTGCTTGAGGACAAGCAAATGCTTAAGTGTGGGGGTATTTGATAAACCATAATATGAACATATTTTAATCCCACTTTTAGCATACTTTTGGATGATTTATTCCCTGCATTGTGTAATTTGGTGCTCTTAATCCTTTAATTTCATGTTTTATACTTAGGAGACACCGGAGGATGAAAAGAACGAGAAATGGGCCTAAAACAGAGTAAATGGGCCATATCAAGAAACCAACATGGCCTGGGCCCATGCCACACGGCTGTGCCACCTTAATAGACCCGTGCACGGCCTGGCCACGATTCACACGGGCGTGTGCCATGGGCGTGTCCCTGTCGTGACAAAGAAGAATTTCACTCGGATTAGGGTACTTAGAGGCAACGAAAGCCATTCCAAAAGCCTATATAAACACGGTAGAGGCCAACCTTGAAGGGGAGTCTAGTTAGGCATCCAGTGAGGCCGAAGAGCAAAGCCAGAGAGGCCAGAGTTGATTCATCTCAAGACAGAGGATCTTCTCTTCAATTCCTTCAAGGGGTTTTAGGGTTTTTCTTATGTTTTGTTTTATATTTTCTTTTGAGATGTATTCTTTCATAATTCTAAACTAAACCTCAAATACTTGAGGGGGATGAAACCTAAGACTGGTCTTGTTATTGTTTTCTAAACTATATGATAAATACTTGATTTGTTCTTAATTATGTGTTCTTAATTCTTGCTTTGATATTTCAGGATATTAATTCAAGTATTGATGTGCTTAGGCAGTGGAGCAAAAGTCCCTGTTTAAGAGTAGATCTAGCATAATTAAGCAGAGTTGATCGCAACCCTAGAAATAGGATGACGAAAATCTGCCAGATTAGGGTCAAACCTAATATGGGAGTCCATAGATCGAGTTAATGCAATTCTAGGGGTTTTAATTAGAAAGAGATTTCAATTAATCAACCTAGGGTTAGACGTTAGTAGCCTCAAAAGAGGTATTAATATAAATTAGGGAATCCTACGGATCAAGTCAAGTGAATAAATCATTTGGTTCAGAGTTAGATAACAAGTGAAGTCTAGGTGGATTTTTCCTCGGGTATCGTCTTAATCAATTGGTTTTTCCCACAAGTATTTCCCCAATTCATTCTCTTTGTCTTAGTATCTTTAGCTTAATAGTTAGTTAATTTTAGATTAATTAATAAATCCTTTAATTTCTAGGCTAAATAATAAAAAGAAAGTTAGTATTAGTACTTTTGGTTCCTTTGGGTTCGACAATCTAGTCTTGGCACTAAGCTATACTACTGTTCGATAGGTGCACTTGCCTCCATTGTTGTCATAGTTAGTTTCTAGGCTCGATCATTCTTTTTATAAATTTTTAAGACTCTGACACCCGATCAATTACAATTGCGGTTACAGTTACATATACAAACGCATTTGTGTAAGCATGGTTCCTGTGTATCCGACGTTGTTTCATTTGGTTCAACGGTAATAAATGCTTGATCAAATAATTGGAATTACATGATATGTTATGTAACCTTAATGAATGGAATGGAAAAGGTTGTATAAATGCTTGAAATATATGAATGTTACATATTGGAGGTGTGAAAAATGTATGTATATTGATATGTTCCAATTATATGTTTCATGAAATGTATAGATTTTATGTTTCATTATTAAACTCACTCTTGTGAGATTGATGTTGTAATTAGGAAATTGAATAATCTCATGAGAATGCCAATGAAAATATGCATAAATTATATAAATTGAGCCTAATTGGCAAGTTTACGTTTAAGATTTATATGAGATTTCTAAGCATTAGTTTCTTATGTTATTTGTTCTTTTTTCTCTTTTTTTTGTAGACCATTGGAAAGCTCGAACGGTTGGAACCTAGTCGGAGCACAAACACACTATTAGTCCATCATTTTGGTAGATGTTTTGGTTATTTTGGTGATGGTTATAAATGCCATGTACTAGAGGCTTTTATGCTATTTTGGTAATATGATGTGGTTTGAACTCACTTCTAACTTACTTGTATATATATGACTTTGATTTTTGGCTTGTAAATGTCTATGTATGTTTGTTTTTGGTCACTTCGTTTATGCCTTTTGAAAGTAAATAGGATATGGTGGAATGGAATGTGAATGGAATGATTAAATTTGGGTGTTTGATTTATATTTAGGGTATGAACTTGTAGCATTTAATTTGAATTAATTTGGTGTATGAATTATGGTGCCAAATGATGGCATATTGGTTAGGCACTTAGGTTGAATGTTTTGGTATGTTTTAGGCTTGATTATATGTGTTTGAAAGCATGTTTATGGCTGATTTGGTTTTGGCTTGGTAATTAAGGAAGTTGTTTTGGCTTGTTTTGGAACCAATTTTAGGAGCATATGGCCTAGGACACGAGCTGTCACATGGCCATGTGCCACACATGGTAATTGAAACACAAAAATATAGACTTTTTTAGCACATTTTGAGCTCTAATTTTTGCAGTTTCGTAGTAAATTTTATCGAAATTCATACTTTAATTATAAAATAATTAATTTACACTTAAATATTAACATATTGAATTTTAATTTTTTATAATAAATTTTTAAAAATTCGGTTTATTTTCGACAATTTTGCACAAAAGGTGAAAACTGGCTCGGCAGACACCTCGAAAGGCTTGAACTGTTGGGGTAATTTTTGCATCAAGTGCACCAAGAAAAAGACTGAATATTTTTCCAACCAAGGATGGTCTAAATGATGATTATTTTATTTACTTTATATTTAATTTTTATCCAAAATTAATTGGGTTTAAAATTAATATAAAGCTTGAATGAGAAAATGGCCCAGTATGCTAAGTATAGAAGACTGACCCACCAAGCAAATTGGAAGCCGAAAACCGTCCCTATAGATGATCCAATCAGCTGATTTTTTTTCTATTTTTATGCTTACAAAACAACCCTTGAGCTTTCCCTAAATGCTATTCAAACTCGTCCACTTTCTATGCCTTTATCTTGTTGCCCCAAGCTAAATATAGCAAAGTTGAAACATTCAAACTTTGCATCATGTCTGGTCGGCTCAGGGAGAGTTAATGGCTGAAATTTATTTTCTATTTTTAGCAGACATTCACACCTATAAATACCCCTCTTCCCTTCTCATCCAACACATCATTCATTCCCACACATCTCTCTCTTTCACTTACCTTTCTCTCTTCTATTCCCTTTCTTTTTTCCCCATTTCCCTTGCCGATTTCCCTATTGAAAAAGAGCTTTCTTCCACCTTGGAATAGTAGCATTCAATTTTTCGTGGGGGCATCAGTTCACATTTTCGTCGTTCCAAGTTTTTGGCGTCGTTGCCTGGGACTGTTTTAAAAGACACTATTTGTGAAATTGTTAATTTTGCATTTCGGTTTATTTTTCTGTTTAATTTTACTTTAATCATATTTTTTGTGATTGTTTCAGGTGTTTATGAGTATTGATAGAATTATCGACTTACTCCCCATAGAACTTGAGATTGAAAGGACATTTCAACAAAGAAGAAGATAAGCAAATCAGAGAAGGACCAAAGAGATGAACTTTGAAAATCCGAATCAAGGAAATAGAGCCACTCATGCTCAAAATCCTATCCTTATTGCTGATGATAGGGATAGAGCTCTAAGACAAGTATGTCATGCTAGTGTTTCATGAGCTCAATCCGGGTATTAGGATACCCGAAATTGAGGCACAACAATTCAAGCTGAAGCCAGTCATGTTCCAGATACTTCAGATAGTGGGCCAATTCAGTGGAATGCCTACTGAAGATCCTCACCTTTACTTAAGATTGTTTATGGAGTCGAGTGATTCTTTCAAATTAGACGGAGTAACCGAAGATGCACTATGATTGAAGTTGTTCCCATATTCACTAAAGGACAGAGCTCGAGCTTGGTTGAACTCATCGCTACCAAATTCCATTACCACATGGCAAGAGTTAGCAGAACGATTCCTAATGAAGTACTTACCACCTAGCAAGAATGCTTAGTTGAGGAACTAGATCACTACTTTCCAACAGATGGATGACGATTCCTTGTATAAGGTGTGGAAAAGGTTTAAAGAACTATTACGAAGATGCCCTCATCATGGAATCCTTCAGTGTATACAATTAGAAACGTTCTATAATGGTTTCAATGCTTACATGAGGATGGTAGTAGATGCTTCTACTAATGGTTCTCTCCTTTCTAAGTCTTATAGTGAGTCTTATGAAATCATTGAGAGGATTTCCAGCAACAATTATCAATGGCCAACCAATCGAGTAGTGTCAGGAAGACGAGTCGCTAGAGTACATGAAGTGGACACTCTTACTTCACTTGCATCTTAGGTATCCTCGATATCCTCAATGCTTAAAAACTTTACTACTAATGGGTTTAATAATTTTGCAGCTCAGCCATCAAATCAATTTGAAAATGTAGCTTGTGTATATTGTGGGGAAGGGCACTTATTCGAAGAATGCCCATCAAACCCAGAATTCGTGTATTACATGTGTAACCAGAACTAGAACCGAAGAAGGTAAGGACTGCAATCTATTTTTTATAACCCATCTTGGCGAAACCACTCAAATTTCTCTTGGAGTAACCAAGGGGCTGGACCCAGTAACACTTATGCACAACCTAGATCGACCAGCCACTTGTATTTACCCAACAAGTTTAGAAACAACCTCAAGCTAAACCTTCCAATATCTTAGAAAATCTGTTGAAGGCATACATAATGAAAAATGATGCCTTAATCCAAAACCAAGCAGCCACATTGAAAAACCTAGAAAACCAAATAGGCCAACTTGCAACTGAACTTAAGAACAGACCACAAAGTGCTTTACCTAGTGATACGAAAAACTTGAGAAATTTGGGAAAGAGCATTTAAAGCATTGGCACTAAGGAGTAGAAAGACGATAGAGCCCAACAATGTTGAAGTTGAAAAAGAGAAAGCTGATGCTCGAGATAAAGTGGAAGTTCAACCAAGTGTTGAAATTCCAACTTCACCAGAATTAGATTCTGCAAAACCCATTAAAGTTACTTCTGAACTAGTCAATTCTAATAAAATAACAACTTCGTTAGATGCAAAATTGCCACAAAAGATGAATTAGCCAATTCAAGTTAAGAATCCTCCACCACCCTACCCTCAAAGACTTTAGAAGCAGAAGCAGGAAGTCCAGTTCAAGAAATTCCTAGACATACTCAAGCAACTTCATACCAACATTCCATTGGTAGAAGCTCTTGAGCAGATGCAAAACTATATCAAATTCATGAAGGATATCCTGTCCAAGAAATGAAGACTAGAGAATTTGAGACAGTAGACCTGACGAAGGAATATAGTGCATACCTTCAAAATAAACTACTCCTAAATATGAAGGACCCTGGATGTTTTACCATACCTTGCAACTTTGGAGCAACCTATTGTGGTAAGACATTATGTGATTTGGCTGCAAGCATTAACTTGATGCCCATGTCCATATTTAGAAAATTGGGGATAGGCAAAGTTAGACCAACTATGGTTACACTTTAGTTAGCATATTGATCCTTAGCACATTCAGAAGGAAAAATCGAGGATGTTGTAACACCTCAAACCCGGCCCATGCGTTATGACTGGATTTGACATGTCACGTGAGGAAAATATGTTAAGTCCTTTTTATTCGTTCAGAAATAAGTATTTATTTGTTAAAATCAAGAAAACAAGTTTGATTTGAAATATTTGATAAAATATTACTAACTTCGAAGATTGATTGATAAATCGATAAATTTGAACTAGTGATTTTACAAACTGTGACTATTGAAAATATTGTTGATAATTCGAGAGAAAATTTTCGGGTTAAAATATTTGTAAAAGTTTATTATGAAATCTATTTGTGAATCCATTTTAGAAAAAACTTTATTTAAATATCTAGAAAAATCCCATTTAAAGTAATTTGAGCAAAATATAAGTACGTCAAACATGAAACAAAACAAAATAATCTAGAGGCCTTATTACACCACAAAACCCAAAATAGTAAAAGTAATAAGTGAACGAAATAGAAATTTAAAGTTCAAAATAAAACACCATTTCTGAAGTATGGCCCCCACCGAGTCATCCATGGCCCAAGTCCACGTCACTGAGCATTACCTGCAAGGGTTAAAGAAACGAGGTGAGTTACTAGAACTCAGTGTATAATCCCCTTACCGTTGTCCGTTGGGCCTGAACACATAATTCAATATCTTAGGCCTAAGCCCATTTACATAACAGACTATATATATATATATATATATATATATATATATATAAGCAATGTATGCAACCCAACCCATCCATCCAACACACTCCCGTACCAACCATCACATCTGTGGGGATCAAGTCAACCCACCCTGCCATCACACCAAAACGCAGGCAAATTTCCATTTATAATATTTTATTGTGGTCAAACCACCGATATCATGTGTAAACATTATAATAAACAGTTTATTGTTGCAAAGCCACCAGGCTACACTTCTCTTCAACTTTTTCCCAACCCATGCAATATATGAAAATGCAACATACATAATAAGATGTTCACATATAAATAGCAACCCTTTATCAAGTAATTTATTACAGTGATTAGGCCCATTTAAGCAATAATCATCGGCCCGATAGGGCAATCTAACATAACGGCCCATTAGGGCATTTCCATAATTCGGCCCGTAGGAGCATTTTCGTAATTTGGCCCGTAGGGGCATTTTCATAATTTTAACAATCTTAATGCCGATTTTGTCAAATCTTTCCAAAATTGTATACTTTAAGCATATTCCTCCTTTTATGCCAATTTTATGATTTTAGCTGTATAATGATAACAATCTACTATTTGACGTGTTACCGAAACATAATTCTACGGATTTACGGTGTGAGATTACACACCTGGTTACGGTAAGGATTAAACCGTCTTGATCGTCAACACCTATGACAACATAACACTCGATTAATCTAACGGGTGAGATTTTTATTAATCCAAAACTACACCAAGCGATCTTTAATACTTACTCTGTAACACCCCAAACCCGTTGCAAATTCGAAAGAGAATTTCCGTGTTAATTTATTTGTAGAAGTTTGTTTTGAAATCCATTTGTTAATCTATTTTGGAAAATCGTTGGTTATGCTTTTAGAAAATCCCCATTTAAAAATATTTCAAGCAAAATTATAAATACGTCCAAACATAAAGCAAATTAAAGTTTATCCCAGAGGCCTTATTACAACTTTAAAACCCGAAATATCAAAGGTAACGAAATAATACGGAAAAGTAGTTTACTAATGTTTGCAAACATCATTTATGAAGTATGACCTCCATCGAGTCATCCATGGCCCCAAGTCCTCGTCACTGAGCGTTACCTACAGGGATTAAGAATAGAAAGGGGGTGAGTTACAAGAACTCAGTGTATAATCCCCTTACCGTCATCCACTGGGTCTGAACCCATTTAGCAAAAACTTGGGCCTGAGCCCATAAAGCATAATCTTGGGCCGAAGCCCATTTACATAACAGAATATACATGTATGCAATGTATGCAACCCAACCCATCCTAGTAATCCATCCGCTACACACCACCCGTACCATCCCATCACACCTGTGGGGATCAAGTCAACCCACCCTGCCAAACACACCAAAACGCAGGCTAAATGCCATTTAATATAATAATCCTCAGGCCAGTGGCCATTTATAAACGCAGGCAAGATGCCATTTATAATATTTGTGGCTGAGCCACCAGAGTCATAATTATGTGTGGCATAGCCACTATACAGATTGTGGCAGAGCCACCAGATATCATATACGGTAATATAATCGGCACACAGCCTTGGGTAAATATGATCGACACAAAGTCGTTAGTTCATATGTTAGGCACATAGCCGTTATCAGAATTTGAGGTAGAGCCACCAGAATATGTGGCAGAGCCACCAAAATCAGAATGTGGCAGAGCCACCAGGCTACACTTCTCTTCTTTAACATTTTTCCCATCCCATGCAAAATATGCAAATGCAACATAATTAATAAAACATAATATTCACATATATAAACAACAATCATTAATCCAGTAATTTATTACGGTAAATCGGTCCACTAAAGCATTCTAGCAATTCGGCCCATAGGGGCATTTTAGTAAATCGGCCCGTAGGGGCGTTTTGGTAATTCAGCCCATAGGGGCATTTTCGTAATTCGGCCCATAGGGGAATTTTCGTAATTCGGTAATTTTACCCACTAAGGGTAATTTGGTAATCTCACAACTCAAACTTAACTACTAATTTGGGGCATAAAAATTTAAACTGTCCATCTGCGTCATACTGACTAAATTGACCATAACTCGAGTTAGAAAACTCGAAATATAGATACGTAAATTTTCCTTGAAACTAGACTCATATATCCTCTTACTACAATTTTTTCCAGAATTTTTTACCTTAGCCATTTAGTACAATTTATTCATCAAAGTTTCCCTTGTTTCACTGTCCAACAGTTCTAACCTCTCCTACCCTAAACTCAAATATCTCACTGTACAGTTTTCATATGTTGCTCCCACTTGTTTCTATTGAAAATAGACTCACTAAGGAATATATACATATAAATTATAACCCATAATTCACTTTGTACAATTTTAAACAATTTTTCCAAGATAGAATAGGGAACCACGAAGTCAATCAGAACCAGTCTCACTAAAATTAACATATCACAAAATATAAGATTCTCCTCTGTTTCTTTCATATAAAAATAGACACAGTAGGCTTTAATTCGATATATTATTCACTTTCTAATTCCCTTTCTCCTATTTTTAGTGATTTTTCAAAATCACGTCACTGCTGTTGACCAAACTGTTTCATTGCAAAATATGGTTACCACTACGAATATACGCACGCCCGAGTGGTCACGGATGCCGGTTTCTGGTTTCTTCGGTATTTTGACCGAATCATAAAACATTTCATGTAAATATTCAGAGAGGTGTGAGATTTCACACCATTTCAAACATGTATTCAGAAGGATACAGGATTACACACCTTATTCGGAATCCGTAATGCGATACTCTCCGCGGCACCAACAATCCGAGTCTCTTATTACGAGTGATAGGTGTTCGATTGGCCCTCCGGTAAGGTACTTCGAGACCCTAGAAGTGATTAACACAAGAACAGATCTTAGCCACATCTTATTCAGCTTGAGTAAGAATCACCTAAACAATACACCCCCATCACCTATATTCGGCCTTACCTACTTACCAACCCTCTTCCGAAAGTCAAGGGCTAGAAAGATGACAAGAGTGTAAGCTAACACTCTACCGATTCGGCCCACACCAGGAGAACCAAGAAGATGGAAGTAGCAAGGAATAGATTCAGCCTTGGTCAAAAGAACAGATTGAATAATCAGTTTTAGAAGAGGGAGTAAAAGAGAAACAAGAAGAAAAATAAAAGAAGAGGAAGAACACTACCTTACAACCACCGAAAACCCGAGAAGGCAAAGAAGCTTCGGCAACCACAAGAACCAAGTTTTGGCTGTGAGATGAAGTTGATGTTTCAGTTATGGTGTAGAGAAGAGAAAGTGGGAGGGTATGGAATTTGGTAACCAAGAAAAACAATGAAAGAAAAGAAAAATGAAGAAGAGGAAGAAAGAACCACAAAGAAAATTCAGCAACACAAGTTGAGAGAAAAGAAAGAAATAATCCAAAAATGCTTGAGTAAAAGTATTCAAAAGCACAACAATTGCCAACAACTTTCGGCACCCCAAAACCCCCTCCCAAACCATGTATCATCTTTTACCAAAAGATGAGTATTGACCCCAAAATATTCTTCCCAAAACATCCACCACATAATAGGCCAACATGCTCCCCTCTCTTACCATTTTCCTCCATTTCTTTCCCTCTTTTTCCCTAGTCTTTCTCCTTACCATAATCCTTAGCCATCTTTCCAAAAATTAAAAAGTCTTTCTTACATTATTAAAACCTTGACCGGCACATGGATGAGAAGTACAAAAATAAATCCAAAAGTTTGCAATAGATGGGATTCGAAGCTCAGACCATTAGTACACTTCACACGCCACTTTCCACCTTTACCAATAGACTCCTTGCGCTAGCAAAATGCTCACTTATTTCCTTAACTCCTGATGCCATTTAACTTCTCTCCTTTAAGTGCTTAAATACGAAAATTTTGCTAAGGCCCAACTTGAACCCGGAACTTCCTAGAACCTCGTAACTTTCTAAAATCACCTTCCTAACAAGTCCAACTTAAAATAATGTCATTCTCTTGTTCTTAAAAATTTTAAAATGCTTCTACGCTTAAGGTCCAATGGGCCCAATCCTACTAGGCCCAATTTCGGGATGTTACATACTCTCGAAATCGTGAACGACAACGATTTGTCGATTCTCCCCGGATGATGGTCCACAACCCGGTGAAAAATCCCGAACCGCCGATACTGCCCTTCATTTGAATTTAGGAGTAAGGATCGCAGATCCGCTCCTTTTGTGTTCTCCGCTGCTTTCCCTTTCAAGTCGGTACCCCTAGCCTCCACCGGATAAAATCTTAGTCAAAACGATATTACGATATACATCGATTGTTTAAGGAAAAAGGGCTCGGCTTACCTCTATTTCCGTAGAACCAGCAAGTAGATAGGTCGAGTGATTTAGTCCCTAAATATAAACGATTAGACACAACCACTATCCCGCTTAGCAAAATAACCTGTCAATGAAAAAGATCTAAAAAGAACCACGATGAATCCCTTACCTTAATGATTATAAAACCGATTCCCAACGATTGTACAATGGCTATGGATGAGTCAAAGATTCGGCCTTCCACTATAACTATACATTAGAAGGTGATCACATTGTAAAAAAATTATGAAAGGAAGATATTTCGGTTGGAACAAAGTGAATATCCGAATGTTGATAAACACACATTCGGCTAGGAAAAAGAAAAAGAAAATAATAGAATAGAACCGCTTATCGATTTATCAAAGGAATGAGTGTCAACACGAATTAGAAAGAAATCATGAAGGAGGGATTATGGGTTGAATGGTTCGGCTAGGGAGGAAAATAAGATTAGAAAAAAAGAAATAAGGATTGGAGAATTTTGTGAAAAAAGAAAAGAAAGATGGAAAATGAGTGCTTAACTAGATTTGGTTTTCCAAAGGAGAATGAGTGAAATAATTGGTCACAAGGCTAGGTGATTTCGGCAAGACAAGAAAGAAAAGAAGAAAATAATACTCACTAATGGCTTGAAGTTTCGGCAATGAGAGAAGAAGTTTGGAGAAAAGGACAAAAGAATGCTAAAAGAATTTGGCCTCACAAGCACCAAAATTCTACCAAAAGACTAAAGAAAATTCGGCTACTCCAAGACCCCTCCCAAACCGTGTATTGTTTTGCCAAAAGGATAAGTGTTGACCATAAACACTTTCCAGAACATCACCCATGAAAAAGGCCAACATGTTCCCTTCCCTTGCCTTTTCTTTTAATTCTTTCCTTCATTATCCCTTATCCTCCTCCTTACCATATTTCCTTGGCCACCATACCATAATTAAAAAGTCTTTCTTGCCTTAAATACCACCATGGCCGACACTTAGGGAGGGAACACAAAAAAAATAGTCAAAAATTTTGCACCAAGGAGGATTCAAACCTCTTCCCCTAAAGCCCTTCATGTGACGCCACATCCTCTTTACCATATGCTCATTTATGCTAGCCAATTACTTACTTATTTCCATAAGCATTGATGCCACTTACTATTTCTCCTTAATATGCTTAAACACCAAATTTTTACTAGGGCCCAATTCAACCCCGAGCCTTCATAGAACCCCTAAACATACACAATTAATATTTTCAACTAGCTTAACGCAAGAAATAATGCAACACATAAAATTCTAAATTCTAGGATGTTACAATTCTACCCCCTTAAAGAAAATTTTGTCCTCAAAATTTACCTGATTAAAAGAGGTGAGGATATTGCTGCAGAGTCGCATCCTCAGGCTCCTATGTAGCTTCTTTCGATCCGTGATTATGCCATAATACTTTGACTAACGACACCGACTTCCTTCTCAGCACCTTAACATCCCGATCTAAAATCTGTACTGGCTCCTCTTCAAAGGACAAGTCGAGTTTTAACTCAACCTCTTGCACTGGTACAACATGAGATGGATCTGAACGATAATGCCTTAACATAGAAACATGGAATACACTATGTATCTGACTTAACTCCGGAGGTAATTCAAGTTGATAAAACACTGGCCCAACACGCTTCAGTACACTGTAAGGTCCGATGAACCTAGGGCTCAACTTGCCCTTCCATCCAAATCTAAAGATCTTCTTCCAAGGTGAGACCTTTAGAAAGACCTGATCTCCCACCGCATACTCTATATCCTTACACTTCAGATCTGCCTACGATTTTTGTCTATCCGAAGCTTCCTTTAACAGTGCCCGAATTACCTTTACTTTCTCCTCCATCTTTGATATCAACTCAGGACCCAATAAGTGTCGCACCCCCAGCTCAGTCCAACAAGTAGGAGTACGAGACCTACGACCATACAGCGCCTCGTAAGGTGCCATCTAGATACTGGATTGATAGCTGCTGTTGTATGCAAACTCCGCCAAAGGTAGAAAATCTTCCCAACTACCCCTGAAATCGATCACACAGCCCCTTAACATGTCTTCCAGAATCTGGATTACTCTCTCCGACAGACCATCTGTCTGAGGATGAAATGCCGTGCTGAAATTTAACATTGTTCCCAAAGCTTCATGTAGAGCCTTCCAAAACCGTGATGTAAACCTAGGGTCCCTGTCTGATATAATAGACACTGGTACCCCATGTAACCTCACGATCTCTGCTACATACAACTTGGCCAATTTCTGCAACGAGTAATCCATACGAACAGTTAGAATGAGTAGTCTTCATCAATCGATCCACTATTACCCAAACAGAATCTTCCTTAGTAGGCGATAAGGGTAACCCACTAACAAAGTCCATCGCTATCCTTTCCCATTTCGATAATGGAATTTTCACCAGTTGTAGCAACCCCGACGACAATTTATGTTCCGCCTTCACTTGCTTGACATGTTAAGCACTTGCTCACGAAATCAGTAACCTCCCGTTTCAACCCTGGCCACCAATACTGCTCACGGAGGTCTCAGTACATCTTAGTTCCCCTGGGGTGCATAGCATGTGGGCTACTATGCACCTCATGCAGGATCATTTGTCTTAATTTTGAATCTTTGGGCATACAAATTCTTCCAAGGAAACACAATACTCCATCACTATTCAATCCAAAATCCCCTATCTCACCACCTTCCACTTGTTGAAGTCGAGAACCCAACGTTTCGTCTATAAACTGCTTTTCCTTAATCTGGCTTATCCAAACAGGCTTCACTTGAAGTTGGCTAACAGGCTACCATCCTCATAAAGGCTGAGATGAGCGAACATCACTCTCAAATCTGATATCACCTTACGAATCAATGCATCTGCCACTACGTTAGCCTTTTCAGGATGATACTCGATTGAGAAGTCATAGTCCTTCAATAGTTCTATCCACCTCCACTGTCTTAGGTTCAACTCCTTCTGGGTAAGTAGGTACTTCAGACTCTTATGATCAATATAGATAATCGACTTCTCACCGTACAGATAGTGTCTCCAAATCTTCAGAGCAAACACCACTGCAACTAACTCCAAGTCATGCGTGGGATAGTTTACCTCGTGCGGCCTTAATTGACGAGATGCATAAGCCACCACTTTTCCTCCTTACATCAAAACACATCCCAAGCCCTTGTGTGACGCATCACAATAAATAATAAACTATTTTCCAGCCTCAGGTTGAATCAATACTGGCGCTTCTGTTAGAATCTTCTTCAATTTCTCAAAGCTCTCTTGTTGCTTATCTGGCCATACAAACTGTACTACCTTACGCAACAGCTTAGACAAGGTGCAGCAAACAACGAAAACCCCTCAACGAAACGCCTGTAATACCCAGCCAAGCCTAGAAAAATCCAAATTTCGGCCATTGACTTCGGTGGCTTCCATTCCTATACAGCCTCGACTTTCCAGGGATCAACTCTAATTCCTTCGGTAGACACAACATGCCCCAAAAAGGTCACTTCCCTCAGCCAAAATTCACACTTACTAAATTTGGCAAACAGTTGCTTCTCCCTTAATATCTACAATACTACCCGCAGATGTGAATCATGTTCTTCTTCATTCTTCGAGTACACCAAAATGTCATCTATGAACACCACCACAAACCGATCTAAATAGGGTTGGAAGACTCGATTCATCATGTCCATAAATGCAGCTGGTGCATTAGTCAACCCAAACGGCATCACCAAGAACTCGTAATGCCCATAACGAGTTCGAAACGCAGTCTTATGAATATCCGCCTCCTTAACTTTAAGCTGATGATAACCTGATCTCAAATCTATCTTCGAGAAAATTGAAGCTCCTCGTAATTGATCGAACAGATCATCGATTTTCAGCAACGGATACCTGTTCTTGATCGTCAGCTTATTCAATTGCCTATAACTGATGCACATACTCATCGGCCTATCATTCTTCTTAACGAACAAGACCGGCGCTCCCCACGGTGACACACTCGGTCGAATGAATCCTCGATCCAACAACTCCTGAATCTGATCTTTAAGCTCCGCTAACTCCTTCAGTGCCATTCTATAAGGAGCAATGGACACAACTCAATGCCAAACTCTACCTCCTGATCCGGAGGCAATCCTGGAAGCTCCTCGGGAAAAATGTCTGAAAACTCTTTCACCTTTCTAACACTCTCAACAGACAACTCTTTGGCATCCAAAGCACTAATAAAGGCTATGAACGCTCCATACCCCTTTCACACCAACTTTTCTGCCTTTAAAGCAGATACCACATTAGACAGATAGTTTCTTCTTTCACCTATCATCATCACTTCCTTATCCTCTGAAGTTCTTAGTATCATCTGCTTTGCAGCACAATCCAAGTTTGCACGGTGTTTCACCGACCAGTCCATGCCCAAAATAAGGTCGAACTCGTCGAATGGCAGTTCCATCAAATCTGCCAGAAATATTTCCCTTTGAATTTCTAAGGGCACATCCTTAAACAACTTGTTTACTACCACCGACTGTCCTAGAGGGCTAATTACAGTTGTTTCTCTAGCAGTAACCTCAGATCTAATGTTCAAGGTTCCAGACACAGCACAAGCAACATACGAATGGGTGGATCCAATATCTATCAAAGCAGTAACAGGTACATCAGATATGAAGAACGTACCGGTTATTACATCAGGTGCATCACCATCCTCTCGATGTCTGACCGTATAAACCAAACCTGGCTGTCTTGCCTTGGCGTTACCCCTATTACCAGTACTTCTACTCGGTGTACCCTAACCTCGTCCTACACCATTACCACCTCGACTTGCCCACGGCCTCTCGGCGGCTGCTGAGCGCCTCTAGCTTGCTGCGCAACATCATTATGAACACCCTGAGTCTGAGCAGGCTGTCGAGGGCAATCTCTAAACCGATGATCTTTGGAACCACATCTGTAATAACCTCCGATTCTCCTCCAGCATTCACCCGAGTGAAATTTTCCACAATCCACACATGGCTGTAACTAATTAGTAGCAGCTGGTACTCTCGCTCGAGCTGGCTTCTGATTCCTGGGCCTCTTCTGGAAACCTCTAGCAGGACCTGAGTACCTAGAGTCTCTCTTGCTCCTGCCCCTATCCTTGTCTCGGTTTTGCCTCTCCGAGTGTTTAGCCTCTTCAGCTATCTTGGCTTTCTCCACCAGTGTGGCAAAATTCCTCTCCTTTTGTGAGGCTATCAGTACCCGCAACTCATCACACAACCCGTCCTCAAAACGCACACAACGTTCGTAGTCAGTCAGTACTATTCCCCGGGCATACCGACTCAAACGTAGAAATTTCGCCTCGTAAGCTGCCACAAACTTACCTCCTTAGACCAGATTCAGGAATTCCTTTCTTTGGGCATCCACATAGCTAGCCCCGACATACTTTCCCTGGAATGCCATCTTAAAGAAATCCTAGGTAATACGATCGGCCTGAGCGCCTTCCCAAACAGTGAGCCACCATTGATACGCCTCGTCTCTCAGCAAGGACACCACTCCTTTCAATTTCTGCTCGGCGGTGCAATCCAGATCGTCCATGATCCGCTCCACAGTCTCAAGCCAGTACTCTACTACATTTGGGGCCACACCCGAGATACCCCTAAAAACCTCAGCACCATTCGATCTGAGTCGCTCTTATATTGACCCACGAGCTGCCGGCCCATTTCTTGCCCCAGCAACGCTTTCCAGAACTCGCAACATTGCTTGGGATAGAACGTCGTCCTCTCTCATACAATCATGTGACCCAGCTTCAGTCACAGGTGACGCAGGTGCGTCCATTTCAGGCATATGTCCCGACGCCTCAAATACATCTCTAGCGCCTCGGCCTCTACCACAGCCACGTCTACCGCGTCCATGTCCTCTAGCGCTCATATTTGCTAATTCAATTTAATCTGATTAAGAGTCTTATGAATAAGTATGCTATTACAGTGTTTATTAAATAATATTTTATAAAGTATAAGAGGTAAAGTTGTTTTTGCAAAACGCATCCTATAGTCTCAATCTCTATAGTTTCGACTCCTAAAACTAAAAGTTCTAGAGTGTTTCAACAGTCATATCACAATAATCATAATCATAAAACATATACTTACTTGATTTGATGCTGGATTCCCGTGGTGCCATACTTCCTTTAAAACATGCATTTTTAACTTAAAATTCAAACATCTTTGGAAAACGATTTTGAACCCAAACCACAGCCGAGTTTTGAAATCGGGCTCTGATACCATAAAATGTAACTGTAACATCCCCAAACCTGGCCCATTCACTACGACCGAATTTGGAATGCCACTGCGGAAAGACGGTTGAAAAATCTTTTTTTTTTGACTTAGGATAAAACATGAGAATTTGTTAACTTTTGAAAATCATTTCTATTTAAAATAATATGAAAACCTTAATGTTATAAAATGTCTGAATAAAAAAAAAACTTTATTAAACATATCTATATAACTTGAATAAATAAGTTGCTAAAAATAGAATCATCTTCATGTAGTACTTCAATTTAATCAAGCCATAAATTGAATAAAACCAAATAATAAAGCCCTTATTACAACCCAATATTTAAACAAATACTTAATATTAAAAATACTTAAAATAATAAAAATTTTCTTCTTCTGCATGGGCCACCTTTTGTCCTCTCCGAACCCGGTCCAACTCATGAATCACCTGAAATGGTTAAGAAATATTGGGTGAGTCCACAGACTCAGTGCATAATCATAACACATGTTACACACGTATGGGCTTGGCCCATATCCATACAATCCACGAACCATTCATGCAATCATGCATCACAGCCCAACCTAGGTCCGTCCATTACTCCAACCTTAGCAGACTCCCTGCTCAAGGCCGTGGGTAATCCACCGATCACAATCGAGTGATCCCACATATCTTACCTCGGCAGACCTGCTGCACAAGGCCGTAGCTGAGCCACCAATCACGTAAGTGATCCCAACGGTAATCCGTCTACGGTGATGCACTCAGCTATCAACCGCCGAGATGGGCACCTAGCCAACATCTCCCTTGATGATTGTAACATCCTGAATAGGGCCTATGCATTTTCAGTTTAATTGTACGAAATGTCAAGTCTCAAGTACTATGAATAAATTTTTGATACTTTTGGAAACCTAGAAATGGAAATGGAAATGAAAATGGAAATGAACATTTTTGGAAACTTGAACATTTTGGAAACTTGAACATTTTGGAAACCTGAACATTTTTGGAAACTTGAACATTTCTGGAAATGATTCAAAAATGGAAAGTAAACATTTCTGGAAACTTGGAAATGTAAGAAAATGGCAAGTTTACAGAGCTGATCGAAAATTTTAGGAAACTTAGAAAGGATGCCGAAATGTCAAATTTTAAAGTCCAAAATAGGAAATAAGGGCTAGAGGGCCTTAAAAGAAAAAGTTGGAGAATTTTGACACACAAACAGGCTTGGAAAAGTGGCCTGAAGATGCCACTTAGGGCCTATGGAAATGGCGTCACATGCAGGGGGAATGGGCCTGAGTTCGAGTCACTTGAGAAGCAAATAAATAAGTTTTATTTTTGCTTCCAGAAGGCTGAGGTGGACGGCACTGATTTTTAGAAAAGGAAGAGTTTTATTTGCATAAATATGTGAATAATAAGTGATAAATAGAGGATTTTCTTTAATTGGATTATTTGAGGAGATAAATGATGGATTAAACACTTTTATCTTTTAAATAAAAGAGACAATATTATCAAAAAGAGGAGTGGTGGCCAAGTAAGGGACTCCTAGGCTAATAATTTCGGCTATAAAAGGAGGGCAGGAGGGCTACTCATCAACTTTTGTTTCCTCTTCCTCTCTGCCGAAATTTTCCCTAAGCAAAACCCCCTCTCTGTCGAATTTTCTTTTCATCTTTTCTTCTTCTCTTTTCTTCATCTGTCAAGCCAAAACCTTTTCTTTTGATCCCTGATTAAATCTCCATAGTCGAAATTCTGTGACTCTAGGGAAGGAAGCAATCGAATAAAGGCATTAAAGGTAAGGTTAAGCTATTCAAATTCCTTTCTTTTCTATTTGCCGAAAGAGAAGGGCCTAATCTCTATTTTTGTTCATGGCCGAATCTACAAGGATCTCTCAGGTTTCTACAATTGCCGACTATAAGGATCAAGGATCTAAGGTAAGATAAATTTATTTGATTAAAGGTTATGATGTATATGTTAGATTAAATCTAACATGAAGATTTCAACAGACATATAGGGCAAGGAATCCTTTTCAGATTTGGAAATTTTAAGGTAGGTAAACCTTATGTATTCGGCCAAGGAACTCAGATCTGTTTCTTGTAATTTTTAGAAGTCAAACTAACCATGTTTAATGAATTTAGTGTTAGCCGATTTCAAGGAAAAGGATACTAGCAATTTTTTTTGGAACTTGATCAATCATCCAATTCGGCAACAAGGTAAGTAATACAAATCCTACTAGGATTTGGGTTTTAAGCCAAATAGGTTTGTTAATATGTTCTAATAATTGGCCGAATATAGGAGATAAAGATCTAGATCGGTAGATCGTTCTTCGGGATTCCAAGGAATCTATTAAGCAAATCAGGTGTGTACTCACATTAACTTTCGATATATCATATGGCAATTATTTTAATATATGAATATGCATAAGAATGTGAATGTGGCTAAGTACCACAGATGTGTAAGAGTACCCAGGTACGTTTCCTACTTCTGATAGGATTACGAATATGATATATTTTGAACATATGATTAGTAGCATGAATGAGAATTTAATATGTTACGCGTGATATAAAATTTATGGGGCATACGGGATCTATGTGAAAGGGGAAGAAGGTGTTGACTTCGGTCTCACCAACGGAATATGGTGACTACGGTCACAAAATTTGAATATGGTAACTCCGGTTACATTATCTGAATTCGGTAACTTCGGTTACATTATTTGAATATGGTGTCTAATGACACAAATTATATGGGCGATGAGCACGTCGACTGCAGCGACTGGCTTCGATGGTGTGTAGCGGATGGAGGGTTGACTTAGTAGTCCCCACGGTGTGACTGGCAGGTACGGGTGGTGTGTAGCGGATGGACCATTAGGCTTGGGTTTGGGTTGCATCATTTATTTTATATGAACATGAACTTGATATGAACTTGTATGCCTGCTTTGTTGAATGTTAATGTTGTGTACACATTGAGTCTGTTGACTCACCCCGTTGTGGGAACTATTTTCAGGTGATGAACAGTGACGGACCGGGACGGTAGACCTTAAGGTGGCCATGCTCCATTTGAAGATTTTATTTAATTTGGACTTTATTTCTTTTAGTACCTTTTAATTTTATTATTGGGTTTTACTTGATGTAATAAGGCCATAAGGCCCAGTGGATTTTCTTTATTTCTGCTTTACTTTTAATTATTTTGTTACAAACGATTTTTGGATTAAATTTTAAGTGAAATATATTTTTATAAACCTTAACAATTATTTTGTCACCTTAATAAAATAAAATTGGATTTTCACAAAGATTAAATGGGTTGCCAATCTGAGCCCAATCCACAACAACATTTTCCTAGAAATTATGCAAATTTTCTCTAAGTAACAAAGAATTTGAAAACCGGTTTACTTAAGGAACATACCAGATCCGGTACGGGCTCGTGGGCCGGGTGTGGGGTGTTTCAGCTTGGTATCAGAGCCCAGTTTAAAACTCTCGGCTTGTGGGCTAAGGCCCAAAATGTTTTGAATTCGAGCCCAAATGATTTTCTTTGAACATAAGCAGGTTTCTGGCATGGCCCCTAAGTCTCCGACCCACAGTCCACCAGGTAAGTACCCCTAACTTTATGTGTGATTCTGTGATTTATGAACTGTGTTGGGGTAGAAAAGGCATGGAACATAGAATAGAATGATAGGAACTTGAACCCTAGGACTAGTCTACTCAAACACAAACACATAAGACTTAATGCACTAAACAACCCTATGGCTAAGTCACTGAGCTAAGGGTGTGGTAACCCTTGTGCGCATGTCTAGGATTGGATTCGGAAGAGCCTGGTATTTAAGCAGTCCTAGTGACTCACCTCCTCTTCGCAGGAATCCTACCTGGTACGTAGCTTCGGTTCACCCTAACTCAGAAGGCTCAGTGGTGTGGCAACCTCTGTGCGCATGTCTAGGAATGGTTTCGATGGGAGCTTGGTATTTAAGCAGTCCGCGTGACTCACCTCCTCTCCATTCGAATCCTGCCTGGTGCGTAACTTTGGTTCACCCTGACCAAAGAGGGCTCGGACATAGGCTAAACATAATGACTAAAACCCGAAAGGGAACTAGCCATTTTTTAAAAAAAAAAGAAAAAAAAAAAGAGAGAACAAAACAACAAACCCTAGTTTTTCAAACATTTAAAATTTTCTTTTAAATTTGAGAAAAATCATTTTACAACATTTTCTGAAAAAAAAAACTCCTGATTTGCGAAAATTACAAAAATGCCCTTAGTGGTGAAATTACCAAAATGCCCTTGGTTTATAAAATGTTCAACTACTCAACAGCTTCACCAAAATTTCATTATTTTGGAAACATTCAAAAACCCTAATTTGTAAAACATCAAATACCTTGATTTTGGGAAATTACAAAATTGCCCCTAACTTACAAAATTACCAAAATGATCCTGATTTCCAAAATTTTTGCAACATCCCCATTTTTGAAGGAACAATTTTCAAAAAAGAACCCTCAAAGTTTTACAACTTTTGAAATATCCCTAATTTATTAAATTTACAAATTCACCCTGATTTGTGAAAAATTACCAAAATACCCCTAAGGTCGAAAATTACCGAAATACCCCCGGATTTTGAAATTTTTCCAAATTACCCCGAGACTTTGAAATTTCCAAAATACTTTTGACGAAAACACCAAGGAACGTTTTCTCCTGAAAAATTACGGAAATGCCCCTGTAGGACAAAATTACAAAAATACCCCTGGGCAGTGGAAAACAACAACAACGAAAACTACAACGTTTCTCTGAATGAACGAAAATTTCATACTTGTTTGGTGGATGAAGGAATGAATGGAAAAGACTGTGTGTTTGTATGAATACGAAAGAACCACTCTTAAATTTCTTTTCATAAAACTCCTTCGCGGTAAATAAGTGGAACAATGACTAATCCATAAAATTCTTTAATCGGATCTTGACGCTAGAAAATGAGCTCTAGAGGACGTGGTCGTCGTGGACGAGGTAGAGGGAGGATGACCGTGTCGGAACCCGTTAGATCGGGTCAAGGGTCCGACAATGAAATACCACCGCCACCACCACCCCCAGCTGTTAATGTTGAGCAGCAAGCTCAGACGGGGGAAGATGCTGTGTCGCAGGCTGTGCTGCGAGTTTTGGAATTGGTGGCTGGTGCAGGAGGAAATTCAGGAAATCGTAAGTCTGTGCCTGAACGGCTCCGAGCTAATGGAGCTGAAATGTTTCGAGGAGTATCTGGAGTAGCACCCAGTACGGCTGAGTACTGGTTGGAAGCAACGGAGCGTATCATGGATGAGCTCGATCTGACTCCTGAGGAAAAGTTGAAAGGGATGGTGGCGTTGTTACGCGATGAAGCGTATCAATGGTGGCTAACTGTTCGAGATGGTGCCACGGCGGAGGATCTGACCTGGGAATATGTTAAGGAGGCATTCCAGAAGAAATATGTGGGAACCAGGTATACAGATGAGAAAAGAAAGGCTTTTCTGGGGTTGCTACAAGGGAGTAAGTCTGTCGCAGAATATGAGGCAGAATTTTTAAGGCTGGGCCGCTATGCTGGAGGGGTAGTGGCAACTGAGCATGAACGCTGTGTCCGTTTTGAGGACGGACTGAGGGACGATCTGAGACTGTTGATAGCACCGCATCAGGAGCGGGAATTCTCTGCTTTAGTGGAAAAGGCCAAGGTGGCCGAGGAGATTAAGGATGCTACCAAACAGACTGTGGATAGGAATAAGCCCAAAAGAGGTTTTGGACCATCTGGAAAGGGTCACAAGAGGCCTAGAGTTGACGGGCCACGAAATCAACAAGTTGGTACGGGCTGGCAATATCGCCCTTGTGAGCATTGTGGAAAGAAGCACTTGGGAGAGTGCTGGAGAAAGACGGGAGGATGTTTCAAGTGTGGGTCCAAGGACCATATGCTTAAGGATTGTCCCAAGCAACCAGATGAGAGCCGACCGGTAGTACAAAATGCTAGCCAGACTGGTAGAGGCGGACAGCAGCCTCATCGGGGTCGTGGTTCGGCTAACAGAGGTAATGGTGCTGGCAGAGGCCGTGGGACACAGGGCCGAGGTGCTACTAATGCTAATGCAGAAGCAAGGCAACCGGGTTTGGTTTATGCGGTTCGCCGAAGGGAAGATGGTGACGCACCGGATGTAATAACCGGTACGTTCTTTATTTTTGACAAACCCTATTTTGCTCTGATTGATGTGGGCTCGACCCATTCCTATGTTGCATGTAGTGTAGTGGAAACACTAGGCCTAGACTCTGAACTTTCTAATAGATAGATGACTGTAGTAAGCCCATTAGGTCAAACTATTGTAGTAGACAAGATCTTTCGAAATGTGTCCTTAGAGATTCAGGGAGTGAACTTTCGGGCAGACTTAATGGAGTTACCTTTCGGAGAGTTTGAACTTATACTCGGAATGGATTGGTTAGTAGAACACCGAGCCGTGTTGGATTGTGCAGCTAAACGTATGGAACTAAGAACCCCGAAGGATGAAGTGGTTGCAATGATCGGAGAAAGGAGGAACTACTTGTCTAACGTAGTTTCGGCGCTGAAGGCCGAGAAGATGGTTAAGAAGGGGTGTAAGGCATTCTTAGCCTTCATTAGTACGATAGGTGGGAAGGAGGAAGGTATTGATGGAGTTAGGGCGGTAAGGGACTTCGTGGATGTATTTCCAGAGGAATTACCAGGAATACCCCCAGATAGGGAGGTGGAATTTGGGATAGATTTGCTACCAGGAACAGCTCCAGTGTCAATCGCTCCATACTGAATGGCGCCAAAGGAGTTAGTTGAGCTCAAGGCTCAAATCCAAGAACTGTTGGATCGTGGGTTCATCCGACCCAGTGTGTCTCCATGGGGAGCACCGGTCCTATTTGTAAAAAAGAAGGACGGAACTATGCGTATGTGCATAGACTACCGTCAGTTGAATAAGCTGACCATTAAGAACAAGTATCCTTTGCCAAGGATCGATGATTTGTTCGATCAGCTGAAGGGGGCCGCAGTATTTTCAAAAATTGACTTAAGGTCGGGATATCATCAGTTGAAGGTGAAGGAGGCTGACATCCATAAGACCGCTTTTAGGACAAGATATGGCCACTTTGAGTTTGTAGTGATGCCGTTTGGGTTGACGAACGCTCCAGCCGCGTTCATGGACATGATGAATCGGGTTTTCCAACCCTATTTGGACAGGTTCGTCGTTGTGTTCATCGACGATATTTTGGTGTACTCGAAGTCGAAAGAGGAGCATGATAAGCATCTTCGAGTTGGGTTGGAAGTGTTAAGGGAGAAGAAGCTTTATGCCAAATTCAGCAAGTGCGAATTTTGGCTTAAGGAGGTGGCATTCTTAGGACATGTGGTATCCGCAGAAGGAATAAGAGTGGATCCTAGGAAGATTGAAGCAATGTTGGATTGGAAACCACCTAGGTCTGTGGTTGAGATCCGAAGTTTCTTAGGCTTGGCAGGCTATTACAGAAGGTTTGTGGAAGGGTTCTCGTCAATAGCCGCGCCTTTGAAAAAGTTGCTAAGAAAGGAAGTACCCTTCGAATGGACTAATAAGCAGTAGGAGAGCTTTGAAAAGCTTAAAAGGGTGTTGATGGAAGCTCCAGTGTTAATTCAGCCAGAGGCAGGAAAAGATTTTGTGGTGTACTGTGATGCTTCGCATACGGGGTTAGGCTGTGTGCTAATGCAAGAAGGTAAAGTGGTCGCCTATGCGTCACGACAGTTAAGGCCTCATGAGGTTAACTACCCAACTCATGACTTGGAACTAGCAGCACTGGTTTTCGCCCTTAAGTTTTGGAGGCACTACCTTTATGAAGAAAGGTCAGTTATCTACACAGACCACAAGAGCCTTAAGTATTTGTTGACTCAAAAGGAGTTGAACTTGAGGCAACGAAGGTGGGTGGAATTACTAAAGGACTACGATTGTTCGATAGAATATCATCCGGGCAAGGCGAATGTGGTAGCTGATGCCCTGAGTAGGAAGGTTGTGTTGGATCTACGGGCTTTGTTCGCTCATTTAAGTCTGTATGATGATGGAAGCCTGTTGGCAGAATTGCAAGTCAAGCCCACATGGCTGAAGGAGGTAAAAGAGGGACAGTTGGCTGATAAGGACTTAAGTACTAAGTTACAGCAAGTGCAGCAAGGAGGATTAAAGGACTATGGCGTCATTGATGAAGGAGTATTGTGCTACAAGGGAAAGGTCTGTATGCCGAAAGATAAGGAGTTGAGACAAAAGATTCTTCGGGAAGCGCATGGTAGCCCTTATGCTATGCATCCCGGAGGCATTAAGCTGTATAGAGATCTAAGGGAACAGTTTTGGTGGTCTGATCTGAAACGAGAAGTGACTGAATTTGTGGGGAAATGTTTGACGTGTCAGCAAGTTAAGGCTAAACACCAAGTTCCATCAGGATTGCTTCAATCAATCGAAGTTCCCCAATGGAAGTGGGAAAGAGTTACCATGGACTTCGTTAGTGGGCTTCCCCTTACGCCTACTAAGAAGGACTCGGTATGGGTGATAGTGGACCGTTTGACTAAGTCCGCGCATTTTATTCCAGTAAGAATGGATTATTCTCTTCAGAAGTTGGCCAAGTTATATGTGGCGGAGATTGTGAGGTTGCATGGAGTACCGGTGTCAATCATCTCTGATAGAGACCCAAGGTTTACGTCTCGATTTTGGAAGGCACTTCATTAAGCTTTAGGCACTAAGTTGGACTTCACTACGGCTTTTCATCCACAATCAGACGGGCAGTCTGAACGGGTTATACAAGTGTTGGAGGATATGTTGAGAGGCTGTGTAATGGATTTCCAAGGAAGTTGGGAAGATTACTTGCCTTTAGCTGAGTTCGCCTACAACAACAGCTATCAAGCCAGCATTCGGATGGCACCATACGAAGCATTGTATGGTAGGAAGTGTAGAACACCTACTTGTTGGACCGAGTTAGGAGAACGCCGGGTTTTGGGTCCAGAGTTGGTGGCAGAAACTGAAGAGAAGGTTGAGTTAATACGGGCACGGTTAAAAGAAGCCTCTGATAGGCAGAAGTCGTACGCAGACCTTAAGCGGAAGGAAATAGAGTTTGAAGTAGGAGACCAAGTATTCTTGAAAGTCTCGCCTTGGAAGAAGGTAATGAGGTTCGGTCGAAAAGGAAAGTTAAGCCCAAGGTTTATAGGGCCTTATCGAGTATCGAAGCGAGTTGGGCCAGTGGCATACCAATTAGAGTTGCCACCAGAATTGCAGCAGATGCACGACGTATTTCATGTATCCATGCTACGTCGCTACCGATCGGATCCATCGTATGTGGTATCTGTTGAAGAAGTGGAGCTAAGACCAGACTTATCCTACGAGGAAGAACCGATTCGGATTTTGGAACGAGATGTGAAAGTACTACGAAGGAAGTCGGTTCCTCTAGTCAAGGTGTTATGGCGCAATCATGGAGCGGAAGAAGCTTCGTGGGAGCCGGAGGAGTCAATGCGACAACAATACCCTCAACTATTTTAGTTAGGAAATTTCAGGGACGAAATTTTGTTTAAGGGGGGTAGAACTGTAACATCCTGAATAGGGCCTATGCATTTTCAGTTTAATTGTACGAAATGTCAAGTCTCAAGTACTATGAATAAATTTTTGATACTTTTGGAAACGTAGAAATGGAAATGGAAATGGAAATGAAAATGGAAATGAACATTTTTGGAAACTTGAACATTTTGGAAACTTGAACATTTTGGAAACCTGAACATTTTGGAAACCTGAACATTTTTGGAAACCTGAACATTTTTGGAAATGATTCAAAAATGGAAAGTAAACATTTCTGGAAACTTGGAAATGTAAGAAAATGGCAAGTTTACAGAGCCGATCGAAAATTTTAGGAAACTTAGAAATGATGCCGAAATGTCAAATTTTAAAGTCCAAAATAGGAAATAAGGGCTAGAGGGCCTTAAAAGAAAAAGTTGGAGAATTTTGACACACAAACAGACTTGGAAAAGTGGCCTGAAGATGCCACTTAGGGCCTATGGAAATGGCGTCACATGCAGGGGGAATGGGCCTGAGTTTGAGTCACTTGAGAAGCAAATAAATAAGTTTTATTTTTGCTTCCAGAAGGCTGAGGTGGACGGCACTGGTTTTTAGAAAAGGAAGAGTTTTATTTGCATAAATATGTGAATAATAAGTGATAAATAGAGGATTTTCTTTAATTGGATTATTTGAGGAGATAAATGATGGATTAAACACTTTTATCTTTTAAATAAAAGAGATAATATTATCAAAAAGAGGAGTGGTGGCCAAGTAAGGGACTCCTAGGCTAATAATTTCGGCTATAAAAGGAGGGCAGGAGGGCTACTCATCAACTTTTGTTTCCTCTTCCTCTCTGCCGAAATTTTCCCTAAGCAAAACCCCCTCTCTGCCGAATTTTCTTTTCATCTTTTCTTCTTCTCTTTTCTTCATCTGTCAAGCCAAAACCTTTTCTTTTGATCCCTGATTAAATCTCCATAGCCGAAACTCTGTGACTCTAGGGAAGGAAGCAATTGAATAAAGGCATTAAAGGTAAGGTTAAGCTATTCAAATTCCTTTCTTTTCTATTTGCCGAAAGAGAAAGGCCTAAACTCTATTTTTGTTCATGGCCGAATCTACAAGGATCTCTCAGGTTTCTACAATTGCCGACTATAAGGATCAAGGATCTAAGGTAAGATAAATTTATTTGATTAAAGGTTATGATGTATATGTTAGATTAAATCTAACATGAAGATTTCAACAGACATATAGGGCAAGGAATCCTTTTCAGATTTGGAAATTTTAAGGTAGGTAAACCTTATGTATTCGGCCAAGGAACTCAGATCTGTTTCTTGTAATTTTTAGAAGTCAAACTAACCATGTTTAATGAATTTAGTGTTAGCCGATTTCAAGGAAAAGGATACTAGCAATTTTTTTTGGAACTTGATCAATCATCCAATTCGGCAACAAGGTAAGTAATACAAATCCTACTAGGATTTGGGTTTTAAGCCAAATAGGTTTGTTAATATGTTCTAATAATTGGCCGAATATAGGAGATAAAGATCTAGATCGGTAGATCGTTCTTCGGGATTCCAAGGAATCTATTAAGCAAATCAGGTGTGTACTCACATTAACTTTCGATATATCATATGGCAATTATTTTAATATATGAATATGCATAAGAATGTGAATGTGGCTAAGTACCACAAATGTGTAAGAGTACCCAGGTACGTTTCCTACTTCTGATAGGATTACGAATATGATATATTTTGAACATATGATTAGTAGCATGAATGAGAATTTAATATGTTACACGTGATATAAAATTTATGGGGCATACGGGATCTATGTGAAAGGGGAAGAAGGTGTTGACTTCGGTCTCACCAACGGAATATGGTGACTACGGTCACAAAATTTGAATATGGTAACTCCGGTTACATTATCTGAATTCGGTAACTTCGGTTACATTATTTGAATATGGTGTCTAATGACACAAATTATATAGGCGATGAGCACGTCGACTGCAGCGACTGGCTTCGATGGTGTGTAGCGGATGGAGGGTTGACTTAGTAGTCCCCACGGTGTGACTGGCAAGTACGGGTGGTGTGTAGCGGATGGACCATTAGGCTTGGGTTTGGGTTGCATCATTTATTTTATATGAACATGAACTTGATATGAACTTGTATGCCTGCTTTGTTGAATGTTAATGTTGTGTACACATTGAGTCTGTTGACTCACCCCGTTGTGGGAACTATTTTCAGGGATGAACAGTGACGGACCGGGACGGTAGACCTTGAGGTGGCCATGCTCCATTTGAAGATTTTATTTAATTTGGACTTTATTTCTTTTAGTACCTTTTAATTTTATTATTGGGTTTTACTTGATGTAATAAGGCCATAAGGCCCAGTGGATTTTCTTTATTTCTGCTTTACTTTTAATTATTTTGTTACAAACGATTTTTGGATTAAATTTTATGTGAAATATATTTTTATAAACCTTAACAATTATTTTGTCACCTTAATAAAATAAAATTGGATTTTCACAAAGATTAAATGGGTTCCCAATCTGAGCCTAATCCACAACAACATTTTCCTATAAATTATGCAAATTTTCTCTAAGTAAAAAAGAATTTGAAAACCGGTTTACTTAAGGAACATACCAGATTCGGTCCGGGCTCGTGGGCCGGGTGTGGGGTGTTTCAATGATGCACACAGCAACTCATCAAGTGCTAATGTAGCCCGAGGCTAACATTAGACCACGTACAACAATGTGTACACCCTTGCTTTCTCGATCAAATCCAATTCCCATGCATGTATGTAAATGCCTCATGTCAAATCGTCATATAAAATGGGTATACATCTCATACCATTACCACATCATATACATATATATACATCATAATAACTTAATTTCACAAACTTACTCACCTGATATCTGATCACTCAAAACATGGTATTCACCACTTAAGCCATTATGATCGGCTACCACACATCATACATATGTATAAACGTTAGCAAGCAAATAACTGAAGAAACAGTGCGATGATTACGCACCTAATCACTCGAAGTTCTAAACCCTCGATCACAACGCTATCGCTAAGCGAGACTACGGTAATCTGCCTAACCTGCTGCTCAGACGCTGGCCCACACCCCGGTGGCCAATCCCGAACCGCCGAGACAGCTCTTTTCTTGAACTTCAGGATAGGGACCTACCCTTGCCCTCCTTGACTGGTATTCGCCTCCATCAAAATGCTTAATCAGATAAGCCGGTTAACCACCCAAGTCATAAATCTAAACAATGAATCTTTACCAAAATTGCTTACCAACACTACTTGAATCCCGGAGTCTACTATAGGCTTCTGTCGATGCTAACTATACACCTCCCAAGACGGTCTCCTGCGTTAGCTCTGCCTCCTTTACAATCGGCCTTAGCATCCTTCACTTAACAACCTTAGGCTTAATCGAATACTAAACACATAACTTATTAAAATAGATCCTTACCACCACTTACCAAGTTCGATTGCTAACAAAAGGAAGCTTGACTGAATACTTCAAATCCCAGGGTACCTTCACCAAACGATTACCAAAAAAAAAAAAACCCAAAGAGGTCTATACCGCTTCTAATATTTGGCCAAGGTGAGTTTAATGATAGGAGAGGATTTCGGCAAAGAGGTAAGGTGTAGGTTCAACTATGGTTGATTAAAATAATAGCCAAGGTTCGGCTTTGAGTGAAGAAAGAAAGTGAATTTCGGCCAAAGGGGGGTTGAGAAGAGGGAAAAAGTATGAGGGGAGAGTACTTTCGGTTTAGCAAAAAATGGAAGAAAAGAGAGGGATGAAAGAGTAAGGGAATCGGCCAAGGCTCCAAAAAGAAGAGAAAAAGGAAAATGGCAGTGGAGGTTTCGGTTTTGAATGGAAAGAAAGAAGAAGAGATGAAGACTTAGGAGTAATGGGTTAAAATTCGGCAAAAGGAAGCTCACCATCCCTTTATATAGAATTCGGCCATCCCCTTAACCTTCATGGCCGAAAAAGTCAAACAAGAAACCCCTTAGCTATCCAAAACCTTCCCCTCTCACCCACTCCCTTTATTTCCTCCTAAATTCACTCTACACCAACCTTTCAAACCTTTTCAAATTAAAACCAACTCAACCTTTCTCCTAGCCACTCATTTGAAATGATTTGACTTAGTCAAATCCCTCTTTTTAAGTGCCATGGCTGGCTCCAACACTTCCCCCTTCCCTGACGCAAAAACAAAAGCAAAATGCTACCTTTGTAGCTCGAACTCTGGCCCCCTTGCACCTTGAGGCGCCACTTCTCCATGGTCTAAGTGGCGTCTCCCTTGCCACTCTACTAGCTCAATTCTTGTGTCTGAACCTCCCAAACAATTCTCTTAAGACCTCTAAAGCCAAGCTCCCCCTTCTTAACACTAAAACCAAAAATTTCCTAAGGCATCTCTTACCTTCTAGGGTTCCCCAAACCCTCTTAAACCTCATCCAACATCACCATAAGCCTACCATCACTTGAGATATGCACTAAATGCATAACCCCTAGAACCAGGGTGTTACAATTATACCCTCCTTAAAATAATTTCGTCCTCGAAATTACTTGGCTAGACTAACACCACACTACGCTACAGCTGCGCACTCTGATCTCAAAGAGCTACCAAATTTCTAGGCACAGTTTCTAAGTCCACACTCAAGGTTCTAGATATTTACTAGCGATAACAACAACTGCCACTATAGCGAACAAAACAATAAAGAAATATTCCAGGCATAAGAAACTTACCAGCTGACTCATTTGGCACATCATTATCCTCCCTCTGACGGACTGCATAAACCAGACCTGGCTGCCTTGCCTCAGTGCCACCATTACCGCGGCCTAATGCTCCACGACCTCGGCCGGAACCATTCCCTCCATGGTTCGGACCACGACCCCTTGTCGCCTGCTGACCACCTTTGCTCGGCTGCTCATAACCCTGGCCTAATGTCCGAGTCCTATTCGGATCCTGAGGACAATCTTTAATCAGATGAGACTTGGACTTGCATCTGAAGCATTCTCGCTCCCGATTCCAGCACTTACCAACATGATACCTTCCACACCGAGCACACGGACGATCTGGATTCCCAACAAAATTGGCTTAGAAATACGAGCAGAAGTCTCAACTCTTGGTCTTTTCTGGAATCTCTCAAACGATTCAGACGGACCCGAACTCCTCTTATCCCGGTTCTTTTCTCTATCCCTATTCTGCCTCTCCGTCCTCTTGACCTCCTCAGCTCTCCGAGCTTTCTCCACTAACACGGCAAAGTCTCTTTCTCGTTGCGGAGCAATCAAAACTCGCAGTTCATCCCGCAGCCCATCTTCAAATCTGACGCATCTCTCATAATCGCTAGCCACGATGCCCCGAGCATATCGGCTCAAACGCAAAAACTCAGCCTCGTACTCTGCTATCGACTTGCTCCCTTGCACCAAATTGAGGAACGCCTTCCTCTGAGCGTCCACATAGCTCGCCCCGACATACTTCCCCTCGAACTTGATCTTAAAGTAACCCTAGCCCACTCGATCGACAGGAGTACTTTCCTTAACCGTGAGCCACCACTGGTAGGCCTCATCCCGCAGCAACGAAACTGCACCCTTGAGCTTCTCCTCTGAAGTTAAATCCAAGTCATCCATAATCCTTTCCATTGCCTCTAGCCAGTATTCTACCACGTTCGGAGCTACCCCAGACACTCCTCTGAAAACCTCGGCTCCATTCGACCTAAGTCTTTCGGCCACTGACTTCCGAGTCCCACTGCCTACATTGGCTCCTGCCACTAGCTCAAGCACCCGCAGCATAGCCTGCGATACTGCGTCGTCTCCTCCGGTTTGATCCTGATGTTCACCCTCAACAGCTGGTGATGGCACATCGTTCTCTGACCCATGGCCAGACCCAACCGGTTCTGATACTGCCATCCTACCTCTACCACGTCCACGAGCATTGCGACCACGTCCCCTAGAACTCATATCTAGCGTCGCGACTTAATCTGTTTAAAAAGTTTTATGCATTAGAAATTTTGTTCCACTATTTATCCACGAGCAAATTTTATGAAATGAAGTTTTCAAAAGCGGTTCTTTCGATCACACACAAGTTTCATCTAAAGTTCTCTATTCTAATTCAGAGAATTACACATTCAACACACCATTAAAGCATTCCTGTCTACTCCCAACCCAGGGGTAATTTCGTCATTTCCTATAGTGGTATTTCGGTAATACACCAGGGTCAATTTGAAAATAGTTTTCAAATCAAAGCTATTTCAGAATTTACAAAATCCTAGGGTCATCTTGAAAATTTGTTTTTCAAATCAGAGATGTTGCAAAAATTTCAGAAGTCAGGGTTATTTCCGTAATTTTGGAAGTCATGGGCATTTTCGTAAATTCTCCCAAATCAGGATAGCTTGATACTTGTAAAACAGAAGTTTTTGATATTTTTGTAAAGTAGAAACATTTTAGTAAAAACCGAGAGTAACATGAAAATTTAGAAACCAAGGGCGTTTTGGAAATTTTGTTTTTTTATCAACCAGGGGTATTTTTGTAAATTTCCCCAAATCGGAGTATCTTAATATTTTGAAAACTCGAGATTTTGGTATTTTTGTAGAATAGAATCATTTTAACAAAAGTTGAGGGTAGTACGGTAATTTTATAATACAGGGGCATTTTTGTAATTTTACCACTAGGGCATTTTGGTAATTTTGTAAATCGAGAAAACGTCTTTCAAAATTAGATTTAGGGTTTACAAACCAAAGGGGTAAGTTTGAAAAAAAAATTTAAAACTAAGGGTTTTAAAACAGTAAGGCTAAATCCCACTCGGGTCTTAATAATTGGTTTAGCCTATGAACAAGTCCTCTTAGTTAAGGTGAACCGTAGCTACGCACCAGGTAGGATTCCTGTGAAGAGGAGGTGAGTCACGAGGACTGCTTAAGTACCAAGCTCTTCCGGATCCAATCCTAGACATGCGCACCAAGGTTACCACACCTTAACTCGGCGACTTGCTTCACAGGTTTGTTTAATAATCAATTAAAGTCTTATGCATATGTCTGAGTAAACTAATCCTAGGGTCCAATAGCCTTAATATTCTAATCTACGAGCCCAAATAAACCCATAACAATTCATATATACAAATCACTTCAAAAGTCCGAAGTACTTATCTGGTGGACTTCGGGCCGGAGGTACAGGTGCCATGCCAGAATAACCTGAAAACTTTTTATAAAAGCCCATATTTTCGAAAAACCCATAAAAACATTTTTGGGCCCAAAACCCTCAAAGCCGAGTTTTGAACCGGGCTCTGATACCAATTTGTAACATCCCCAAACCCGGCTCATTCACTACGACCGAATTTGGAATGCCACTGCGAAAAGACGGTTGAAAATTTTTTTTTGACTTAGGATAAAACATGAGAATTTGTTAACTTTTGAAAATCATTTCTATTTAAAATAATATGAAAACCTTAATGTTATAAAATGTCTGAATAAAAAAAAACTTTATTAAACATATCTATATAACTTGAATAAATAAGTTGCTAAAAATAGAATCATCTTCATGTAGTACTTCAATTTAATCAAGCCATAAATTGAATAAAACCAAATAATAAAGCCCTTATTACAACCCAATATTTAAACAAATACTTAATATTAAAAGTGCTTAAAATAATCAAAATATCTTCTTCTGCATGGGCCACCTTGTGTCCTCTCCGAACCCGGTCCAACTCATGAATCACCTAAAATGGTTAAGAAATATTGGGTGAGTCCATAGACTCAGTGCATAATCATCACACATGTTCCACACGTATAGGCTTGGCCCATATCCATACAATCCACGAACCATTCATGCAATCCTGCATCACAGCCCAACCTAGGTCCGTCCATTACTCCAACCTTAGCAGACTCCCTGCTCAAGGCCGTGGCTAATCCACCGATCACAATCGAGTGATCCCACATATCTTACCTCGGCAGACCTGCTGCACAAGGCCGTGGTTGAGCCACCGATCACGTAAGTGATCCCAACGGTAATCCGTCTACGGTGATGCATTCAGCTATCAACCGCCGAGATGGGCACCTAGCCAACATCTCCCTTGATGATGCACACAGCAACTCATCAAGCGCTAATGTAGCCCGAGGCTAACATTAGACCACGTACAACAATGTGTACACCCTTCCTTCCTCGATCAAATCCAATTCCCATGCATGTATGTAAATGCCTCATGTCATATCGTCATATAAAATGGGTATACATCTCATACCATTACCACATCATATACATATATATACATCATAATAACTTAATTTCACAAACTTACTCACCTGATATCTGATCACCCAAAACATGGTATTCACCACTTAAGCCATTATGATCGGCTACCACACATCATACATATGTATAAACGTTAGCAAGCAAATAACCGAAGAAACAGTGCGATGATTACGCACCTAATCACTCGAAGTTCTAAACCCTCGATCACAACGCTATCGCTAAGCGAGACTACGACAATCTGCCTAACCTGCTGCTCAAACGCTGGCCCACACCCCGGTGGCCAATCCCGAACCGCCGAGACAGCTCTTTTCTTGAACTTTGGGATAAGGACCTACCCTTGCCCTCGTTGACTGGTATTTGCCTCCATCAAAATGCTTAATCAGATAAGCCGGTTAACCACCCAAGTCATAAATCTAAACAATGAATCTTTACCAAAATTGCTTACCAATACTACTTGAATCCCGGAGTCTACTATAGGCTTCTGTCGATGCTAACTATACACCTCCCAAGACGGTCTCCTGCATTAGCTCTGCCTCCTTTACAATCGGCCTTACAATCCTTCACTTAACAACCTTAGGCTTAATCGAATACTAAACACATAACTTATTAAAATAGATCCTTACCACCACTTACCAAGTTCGATTGCTAACAAAAGGAGGCTTGACTGAATACTTCAAATCCCAGGGTACCTTCACCAAACAATTACAAAAGAAAACCCGAAGAGGTCTATACCGCTTCTAATATTCGGCCAAGGTGAGTTTAATGATAGGAGAGGATTTCGGCAAAGAGGTAAGGTGTAGGTTCGGCTATGGTTGATTAAAATAATAGCCAAGGTTCGGCTTTGAGTGAAGAAAGAAAGTGAATTTCGGCCAAAGGGAGGTTGAGAAGAGGGAAGAAGTATGAGGGGAGAGTACTTTCGGTTTAGCAAAAAATGGAAGAAAAGAGAGGGATGAAAGAGTAAGGGATTCGGCCAAGGGTCCAAAAAGAAGAGAAAAAGGAAAATGGCAGTGGAGGTTTCGGTTTTGAATGAAAAGAAAGAAGAAGAGATGAAGACTTAGGAGTAATGGGTTAAAATTCGGCAAAAGGAAGCTCACCATCCCTTTATATAGAACTCGGCCATCCCCTTAACCTTCATGGCCGAAAAAGTCAAACAAGTAACCCCTTAGCCGTCCAACACCTTCCCCTCTCACCCACTCCCTTTATTTCCTCCTAAATTCACTCTACACCAACCTTTCAAACCTTTTCAAATTAAAACCAACTCAACCTTTCTCCTAGCCACTCATTTGAAATGATTAGACTCAGTCAAATCCCTCTTTTTAAGTGCCATAGCCGGCTCCAACACTTCCCCCTTCCCTGACGCAAAAACAAAAGCAAAATGCTGCCTTTGCAGCTCGAACTCTGGCCCCCTTGCACCTTGAGGCGTCACTTCTCCATGGTCTAAGTGGCGTCTCCCTTGCCACTCTACTAGCTCAATTCTTGTTTCTTAACCTCCCAAACAATTCTCTTAAGACCTCTAAAGCCAAGCTCCCCCTTCTTAACACTAAAACCAAAAATTTCCTAAGGCATCTCTTACCTTCTAGGGTTCCCCAAACCCCCTTAAACCTCATCCAACATCACCATAAGCCTACCATCACTTGAGATATGCACTAAATGCATAACCCCTAGAACCAGGGTGTTACAGTAACACCTCAAACCCGGCCCATGCGTTTTGACCAGATCTGACATGTCACATGAGGAAAATATGTTAAGTCCTTTTTATTCGTTCGGAAATAAGTATTTATTTGTTAAAATCAATAAAACAAGTTTGATTTGAAATATTTGATAAAATATTACTAACTTCGAAGATTGATTGATAAATCAATAAATTTGAACTAGTGATTTTACAAACCGTGACTTTTGAAAATATTGTTGATAATTCGAGAGAAAATTTTCAGGTTAAAATATTTGTAAAAGTTTATTATGAAATTCATTTGTGAATCCATTTTAGAAAAAAATTTATTTAAGTTTCTAGAAAAATCCCATTTAAAGTTATTTGAGCAAAATATAAGTATGTCAAACATGAAACAAAATATAATAATCCAGAGGCCTTATTACATCACAAAACCCAAAATAGTAAAAGTAATAAGTGCACGAAATAGAAATTTAAAAGTTCAAAATAAAACACCATTTTTGAAGTATGGCCCCCATTGACTCATCCATGGCCCAAGTCCACGTCACTGAGCATTACCTGCAAGGGTTAAGGAAACGGGGTGAGTTACTAGAACTCAGTGTATAATCCCCTTACCGTTGTCCGCTGGGCCTGAACCCATAATTCAATATATTGGGCCTAAGCCCATTTACATAACAGACTATATATATAAGCAATGTATGCAACCCAACCCATCCATCCAACACACCCTCGTACCAACCATCACACCTTTGGGGATCAAGTCAACCCACCCCGCCATAACACCAAAACGCAGGCAAATTGCCGTTTATAATATTTTATTGTGGTCAAACCACCGATATCATGTGTAAACATTATAATAAACAGTTTATTTTGGCAAACCCACCAGACTACACTTCTCTTCAACTTTTTCCCAACCCATGCAATATATGAAAATGCAACATTCATAATAAGATGTTCGAATATAAATAGCAACCCTTTATCAAGTAATTTATTGCAGTGATTAGGCCCATTTAAGCAATAATAATAGGCTCGATGGGGCATTCTAACATAACGATCCATTAGGGCATTTTCGTAATTTGACCTGTAGGGGCATTTTCGTAATTGGGCCCGTAGGGGCATTTTCATAATTTTAACAATCTTAATGCCAATTTTGTCAAATCTTTCAAAAATAGTATACTTTAAGCATATTCATCGTTTTAAGCCAATTTTACGATCTTAGCCGTATAATGATAACAATCTACTATTCGACGTGTTACCGAAACATAATTCTACGGATTTACGGTGTGAGATTACACCTGAGTACGGTAAGGATTAAACCGTCTTGATCGTCGACACCTATGACAACATAACACTCGATTAATCTAACGGGCGAGATTTTTATTAATCCAAAACTACACCAAGCGATCTTTAATACTTACTCTCGAAATCGTGAACGACCACGATTTGTCGATTCTCCCCGGATGATGGTCCACAACCCGGTGGAAAATCCCGAACCACCGATACTGCCCTTCGTTTGAATTTAGGAGTAAGGATCCCAGATCCGCTCCTTTTGTGTTCTCCACTCGCTTTCCCTTTCAAGTCGGTACCCCTAGCCTCCATCGGATAAAATCTTAGTCAAAACGATATTACGATATATATCGATTGTCTAAGGAAAAAGGGCTCGGCTTACCTCTACTTCCGTAGAACCAGCAAGTAGATAGATCGAACGATTTAGTCCCTAAAAATAAATGATTAGACACAACCACTATCCCGCTTAGCAAAATAACCGGTCAACGAAAAAGATCTAAAAAGAACCATGATGAATCCCTTACCTTAATGATTATAATACCAATTCCCAACGATTGTACAATGGCTACTGATGAGTCAAAGATTTGACCTTCCACTATAACTCTACATTAGAAGGTGATCACATTGCAAAAAAACTATGAAAAGAGGATATTTCGGTTGGAACAAAGTTAATATCCGAATGTTGATAAACACACATTCAGCTAGGAAAAACAAAAATAAAATGATAAAATAGAACCACTTACCGATTGATCAAAGGAGTGAGTGTCAACACGAATGAGAAAGAAATCGTGAAGGAGGGATTATGGGTTGAATGGTTCGGCTAGGGAGGAAAATAAGATTAGAAAAGAAGAAAGAAGGGTTGGAGAATTTTGTGAAAAAAAAGAAAAGAAAGATGGAAAAGGAGTGCTTAACTAGATTCAGTTTTCCAAAGGAGAATGAGTGAAATAATTGGTCACAAGGCTAGGTGATTTCGGCAAGACAAGAAAGAAAAGAAGAAAATAATACTCACTAATGGCTTGAAGTTTCGGCAATGAGAGATGAAGTTTGGAGAAAAGGACAAAAGAATGCTAAAAGAATTTGGCCTCACAAGCACCAAAATTCTACCAAAAGACTAAAGAAAATTCAGCTACTCCAAGACCCCTCCCAAACCGTGTATTGTTTTCCCAAAAGGATAAGTGTTGACCATAAACACTCTCCAAAACATCACCCATTAAAAAGGCCAACATGTTCCCTTCCCTTGCCTTTTCTTTTGATTCTTTCCTTCATTATCCCTTATCCTCCTCCTTACCATATTTCCTTAGCCACCATACCATAATTAAAAAGCCTTCCTTGCCTTAAATACCACCATGGCCGACACTTAGGGAAGGAACACAAAAAAAAAGTAAAAAATTTTGCACCAAGGGGGATTCGAACCTCTTCCCCTAAAACCCTTCATGTGACGCCACATCCTCTTTACCATATGCTCATTTATGCTAGCCAATTACTCACTTATTGTCATAAGCATTGATACCATTTACTATTTCTCCTTAATAGGCTTAAACACCAAATTTTTACTAGAGCCCAATTCAACCCCGAGCCTTTATAGAACCCCTAAACATACACAATTAATATTTTTAACTAACTTAATGCAAGAAATAATGCAACACATAAAATTTTAAATTTTAGGATGTTATAGATGTAATGGTACGTGTAGACAAATTTATTTTTCCTGCTAACTTTTTTATTTTAGATGTTGAAGTAGATAAAGAGGTACCAATCATCCTAGGAAGGCCTTTCCTAGCAGCTGGAATGACCCTTATTGATGTGCAGAAGGGAGAGCTTACTATGCGTGTTTAGGACGATCAGGTAACTTTTAATGTTTTTAAGTCTATGCGATTCCCTGACACAGTTGATGATTATTCTACAGTATCTGAGTTAGAGGATTTAGCTGTAGAATGGGAACACAACTCTACTGAGGACCCATTGGAACAAGTTTTGATGTCAGACCCTTCAAGTGATGAAGAGGGGGAGGAAAACTTAGCTTTGCTAAAAGCTAACCATAGGAAATTTAATCCACTATCCCATTTTGAATCTTTGGAATTAGAAAGTAGAGATTATGTTCAACTGAAAGTGTCAATTGAGGAACCACCTAAATTAAAACTTAAGGTACTTCCCATGCACTTAAAATATGTTTATTTAGGTAACACTTCGAATTTTCCTGTGATTGTTTCAGCAAAGTTAACTAAATAGCAGGTAGAGAAACTTATTTCAGTGTTGAAACAATTCAAGAAGGCTATTGGATGGGCCATAGCTAATATTCGTGGTATTAGCTCATCCATTTGCATGCATAAAATCATTCTAAAAGATGGTGAAAAGAGGAAAATTGATGGACAACGAAGACTGAACCCCATTATGAAGGATGTGGTAAAGAAAGAGATCATAAAATGGTTAGAAGCGGGTATAATTTATTCCATCTCAGACAATTCATGGTTAAGTTTGGTCCAGTGCTTGCCAAAGAAATGAGGTATTATGGTCGTTGAGAACGGAAATAATGAATTAATATCGACCATAATGGTTACGGGATGGAGAATTTACATAGATTATCGAAAGTTGAACAAGGTGACTAGGAAAGATCATGTAACACCCTGAATTTGGGCCTAGAATAAGTGGGTTCGTGTGTCGAGAGAATGGATTTTGTCGTTAAAAAAAACTTGTAATTATTGTTTGGATTTAGATTAATGTGTAATTATTGTATACTAATTTTTCCTCCCTTTTAAATATATTAACTAAATTATAATAAAATTTAATGTGGTGTAATATTAAACTCTATGTAGTCAATTTATGCATCAATTTATCAAATATTTTCCATAATTTTGTCCTTGTCATATAATTAATTATTTTATTTATGTTATCAGTGTGATGAACGAAGTTATAATTTAGAAATATTAAATTTTCTATTATTCTCGATTTAATTTTTTATATTTTAATATAATTTAGTTCTTATATTTTTTATAATATTAATTCCTATCGTTAAATTTTTGTTAATATACAATATGAGTATATATAATTTGAATGTACTAAAAAAAATTAATATGTGGTTTATACTAAAATAAGATAATGGTCAATTTTTAATTGACCCCTTGATTATGCTAAAATTTGGGGATTTGATTTATATGCTTTACTTTTTTTTACATAGTTTGTCCCTCTACTTTTATAATGTCACTAATACATTTAAATAGTTAATTTTTCTTAAAAATATTATTCAAACAGAAATAAATTATTTTATCATGAAAAGTTTGAATGGACATTTTCTTTTAAAAAAATATTATTGCATGTTTAGTTTAATTTTTAGGTGGTTTAGGAAGGGTTGGTAGTGTTGGAAAAGTCCTAGGCTCGATCTAGGGCTTTAGCAAAAATGTTGTTTTTTTTAGGGAGGTTGGTGGTAGTCATAAGGCTTTTAAAATATTGTGGGGTTAAAAGATATCACAAAGAAGTAGGTGGTCTGGTGGCTTGGGGCGTTTGGAATAAGCTGGTGGTCAGAGGTTCAAGTCCTGGACTTGGCAAAAAAAAATTTTATTGCGCATAAGTGGTATGAAGGCCAGAGTTTAGGTCTTATAATTAGTTGGGACTGTTTCATGACACAAGGAAATGCCTGGCCTAGTGGCAAAGGCGTTAGGAGTAGTAGGGGGAGCATGGTTCTAGTCGCGGCGTGCGCTAAATGTTGTGTTTTTTTTTTAAGTAAACCTAGAGTGTGACAAAAGGTTTATAATTAAGTAGGGAGGAAATATGACTCAAATAAAATACGCTGCGCAGTGGCAAGGGGCGTGTACCATAGTGAAAAGGTTGGAGGTTTGAAGCTCGATGTTGTCGAATATTTTTTGGATTTCTTTGGATGATTTGGTCGCTGTGAAATAGGCCTTAAAAGAAGTTGAGAATGAAACATATCACAAGAAGAGTTCTGGTGCAGTGGCTGGTAGCGTGTGGTTATGCTTGGAGGTCTCGGGTTCGAGTTGCCTTGTGCACACTAATATGTTATTTTGCTGATGGCGTGGGGAAGGTATTTGAGGTGGACCAAAATGCCCAAAAGATGGCTGCTGTTCGGGGAAGCTATTTGAATGAAATTCAAATTGAATTTTTGGCTAAATAAAAGGACTTTTTGATGAGGATAAACTTTGGAGATAATAAAGGAATTTAATTAGTGATAAGTTTGAGTTGATTAGGGAATGTAGGTTTATTCTATTTATTTATTTATTTATTTTAGTATATATGGGTACCGAATTTTCTCTTTTTACTTGCTTAATTTTTTAGTTATTAGGAAGGGCACTTTCGGTTGTTGATAGGTAAGTGCCGAAATTTCTATAAATAGGGGGGGATAGCTCATTAATTCCGGCATTTGAACCCTACTCTTTTCTTCTTTCTCTGTGCCGAATTTTTCATTTAGAACAATCTCTAGTTTTCTCTCTTTCGAAGCATCTCTTCTTCTTTTGCTTTTGTCAGAAATCAAAACTTTTGAGGTCTCATCAAATTGCCGAAACCCTGCAAACACTTTCTCTTTTCTCTAATATTCATTGGCCGAATATCTTTTGGCCATCTCTTCAATTCTTTATTCTTCCAAAAGCCGAAAACATATCAGTCCTCTCTTGTTCATCTTTTCGGGATTTCCTTAAAAAGCCGAAACTTCTAGATCTCTAATCTTCTACGGTTGGTTGAATCTTTTATAAGGGATAGCCGAAACCTTCAGTAGAGGTAAGTACCGATTTGGGTTATCTTTTGATCTTTTTCTGGCTTTTGGAGGCCATAGCCGAATGGCCATATGGAATTAATCTTGTGTTTTTCTTTCTTTTTCGGCATTCCGGGATTTGAAGGGTGAGTCAATCGCTTAGATCTCTAAGTCAGGGTTCAGTAACACTCGAATCGTGATACTTTCGGGATTTCAAGGGGAGGCCAAATCTTCGTGTTTTTTCTTCCGGCTTTTGAGCAATGTTTTAGACTAAGGGTTGTAGATCCAGAAAGTAAGGATATTGACTAAGGGTGTAAAACTACACGATATCAGGTGTGTAACACTTCCACACCATTTAGATTGCCTGTTAAAATATGTTTATTAATCTGTTATATTTTGATAAATGCCGAAATCCCGGCATAACGATTGAAACCCCAAAGAGGGTAAAAGCGAATCACCAGGTTAGTGATCCCTATCATTATAAGTGAATGTTCCGATTAAATGATATGAGTATGCCGATTTTCTGTGATTGCATGGGGTTGGGTTTGATGAAAGGGGAAGTGTTCTGTTGTAGCGGCTTTTGTCGTGACCTGTTGTAGTGGCTATTGCCGTGACCTGTTGTAGCGGCTTTTGCCGTGACCTGTTGTAGTGGCTACGGCCATGATCTGACGATGAGCAGCACGACTGCCATCAACGGCGTGTAGCGGTGCGGGTTGATTGTAGAAATCCCCTATGGTGTGAATGGCTAGTACGGGTGGCGTATAGCGGATGGAAACATAGGATTTGGGTTGTGCTTGCATAATTTTTGTTATATATATATATATTAATATGTTATTCTGTTCTATGGGGCTAAGGTCCAAATCTAATGGTGCATGAGGGTTAAACACCGAGTCTCGCGACTCAACCAATTATTTAACATTTTCAGGTAGCACCTAGAGCATCGGACCGGGCTGGAGAGGAGCGCAAGGTGGCCATGCAAAAGAACATTTGGATTCAGCAAAAAGATTTTAGTTTATTATTCTATATTTTTATTTAATGGGTTTTAAATCTCGTTGTAATAAGGCCATGGGCCACTAGATTCATATTTATTTTGGGGTTTTATTTTGGGCTTTGACTGTTACTAGACATTTAAATGTTATGTTTAATTAGACTAAGGCATGTACTAAATTTTGGTTTTAAATTCATAAAGGCATCAGTTAAATTTATATTTTATATATATTATCTAATTACTAAGTTTTCCGGTATAAATATTTAAGTTAGAAAGATATTTTCCAAAAAAAAAATGACATGTTTTACAAAAATTTCCTAGTGGTATGCCAGATCCGGTCGTGGTGTTTGGGCCGGGTTTGGGGTGTTACAGATCATTTTCCTTTTTCGTTCTTAGACCAAATGCTGGATAGACTTGCGGGGCGATGCTACTACTATTTTCTCGAAGGTTACTCAGGGTACAATCAGATTACATTAGCACTGAAGGATCAACACAAAACAATATTCACATGCCCGTACGGTACATTTGTATTTAGATGCATGCCATTTGGTTTATGTAATGAACTTGCTACATTTTAAAGATGTATGATGGCTATTTTCACTGACATGGTTGATAAGTATTTGGAAGTTTTTATTGATGATTTTTCAGTGTTTGGAGACACTTATGATGATTCTTTAGCCAATCTAGCCATGGTACTAAGGTGGTGTAAAGAAACAAACCTTGTACTCAATTGGGAAAAATGTCATTTCATGGTACGAGAAGGTATTGTTTTGGGGAACCAAATAACGAGACAAGGAATTGAGGTAGATAAAGAAAAGGTAGTTTTTATTGAAAAACTCCCACCTTGGAACATCCCAAAATTGGGCCTAGTAGGATTGGGCCGATTGGGAATTGGGCTTTAGGAAAATTAGAATATTATTTATTTTTGTGTTGGCTTGGATATGAATTTTGTGTGTTAGCATAGTCTTGTGAAGGTTTGATTTTAATTAGGAAGTTAGAATAAATTTTAGTATGGCTTATTTAATGAAGTGGATTAGGTGAGCTTAGCACTTAAGTTAATTTAAGTGTTCATTTATAGCACAAGAGGAGTAAGTGGCAAGTTGGTTAAGGAGCTTGAAAGGTAGTTTGAGGTTAGAGGTTCGAGTGGTATGTTTAGCATTTTGAAGGTTTATTTTTGTGTATTAGCATTGATGGCCGGTCAACCTATGTTTATGATAGGTTGGACTATTTCTTTTGGTAAGTTGAAATTATGATTAAGGAAAGCTTGATATTGGGGATAAGATTCTTAAGGTTATGGAAGGATATCTTGAAGTTATGGTATATTGAGGGGACAAAAGGCTTGGCTTGTGGAAAATGTTTTGGAAACAATTCCTATGCTTTTAGTGTTGAATGTGGACGGTATGGGTGTCTAGGTGGGTGGCCGAATTTTGTTAGGTGGTTTAGGGGGGGAATATTTGGCCAATTCCTCTTTTGTGCATCTTTTTGCATTTTGCTTTTCCTCTCCAAAAACTCTTCTTTGGACGGATGTTTATTGTACATTTTGTGCAAATTTTGCTTTTGTTTTAGCCTTCATTTCATTGAACCAAAAATACTATTTTCTTTCTCTCATCTTTCCATTTGAAACTAAAACTTCATTTTGGCATTTTATGCACTTTTCTTTTTGGTAAACAAAGAGTTGGCCGAATCTTTCAACCCCATTTTCTCTCTTATTCTTTTTCTTTCATTTGGCCGAACCTCTTTCTTCTCCAAACTAATTTTTCTTTCTTCCATTGTAGATTAAACCGAGTTCTCTCTCTCTCATGTCTATTCTCTTTTCTACTCACATATTTTCTTCTTTCAGAACCAAATAGCCGAACCTTCTTCCTCTCTTTTAGTCCTTGTTTTGGCCGAATATTCAAGGATAGTTTCTTTGATTTTTATATACAATCGGTTTTGAAAGATAGGCTCTTTGGGACTTTGGAAGCGATTGATTTAAGCCCTATCTCTCTCTAGCAATCAAAGGTTGGTAAGTCAAAGGGTAAGGATTTTAGTTGATTCATTATTCTTTTGTAAGACTAAAGTTTTAGGATTAAAGTATTATGGTTTGGCCAAATGGCCTTTGTTAATAATTTTTAGTATTGACCGATTGTAGGACAAAGTGATCTAGTGCGGTAGATCGGATCTTCGGAAGTTAGTATTTGCGTTGGTGAAAGGTGTGTATCTTACACACTTTATAACTTGGTTTATATATGTATGTATATGTGTGTTATTACTAATCATATTATGAAAGTGGGAAAAACGATGAGATTTGGATATGATACCATGATGGTATGAATGAGGATACGGGTAAGTCTGTTTCGATATATGATGTTATTATACGTGGATTGAAAACATGTTCTATGATTTATAGTATTTATTATATGATTCATATTAAAGTGTATTAACATGATTTGGTTATCTATTGCATTGGTATGGGCAATATGAGAGGAGGGGGAAGATTGATATTCGTGTCGACGGACACCAGTGTTTTGGTAACACATTGTGACTACGGTCACCAGAGGTTTGGTACCTCCAGAGGTTTGCCACCTCATAGCATCTCGTCCCTGTGGTTAACACCACCGTGGGTTGGCCCCACATTTGAGATATGGGATCGACGCCAGTGATTTGGTATCACACGATGGGTTGGCCCCATCATTCGATTTGTGTCTTTGGGCACCAGTGGTTTGGAACCACTAGTGATTTGGTATCACATTCGTGTCTTCGGACACCAGAGGTTTGGCACCTCATAGCGACTTGTCCCTGTGGTTAACACCACCGTGGGTTGGCCCCACTTTTGAGATATGGGATCGTCTGCCAGTGATTTGGTATCACACGATGGGTTGGCCCCATCACTTGATTTGTGACTTCGGTCACCAGTGTTTTGGTAACACAATTGTGTCTTTGGACACCAGTGGTTTGGCACCACCAGTGGTTTGGTACCACACGGGGTAGAGAAGGAGTTATGGATGGCTAGGTTGGGTGCATTATGCATATATGTACTTTGTTATAATTTGTGTAAGAATGTGGCATTTACCCGGGAGAGGGAATATGCACTGAGTCTTGGTGACTCACCTTCTCCCTTATATTTTCAGGTGATTCGTGAGATCGCGGATGAGGAGCCGAATGAACTCGAGGAGGCCATGCAATAAATTTGGGTTCTACGTGAACTTTGGTTTGAGAACTTTACTTTATTTAAATTTGGTTTTATATTTTTATGGGTTTGTAATAAGGCCTCTTATATTATGATATTGGATTATATTTATGCTTTGGATTTGATTTAAAATATGGCTTATAAATTACATGTTCGATTTAATAATTGAGCCCAATGTTTTCTAAACTTCACAACGCGATGGTTTTTAAAACGTTACCATCAGATAACATAAATTAATTGACAATTTCAACAACTTAAGTGTTTTCGATATATTAAATGATTTACAAATATTTAGTTACTACTATCAAATGTAAATGGTTTCAAAGTAATAATTTGAGTTTTCTTAAAATGATATAAATCTTTTCTAACTTATAATTTACTTACTTATATTAAAGTTTTATGTAATTTCAAAGTAGATTTCAGTCTTAAACTTATTTTCTACAAATATAGAATTTCAAAAGGGTTTTTCACAAAATTTAAATCGTGAACTCGTTTTTCTTCAAAACGTTTTCCTCTGTGACATACCAGATTCGGTTGTGCCGTATTGACCGGGTTTGGGGTGTTACACACCTCCAACATCTGTAAAGGGTGTTAGGATCTTTTTTGGGACATGCTAGTTTCTATCAAAGATATATCAAGGACTTCTCCAAAATTACTAAACCCTTATGCGAATTATTGGAGAAGGACATGATATTCAACTTTGATGAATAATTCTTAAAAATGTTTAATGTTCAGAAGAATCGATTAGTTTTGGCACCAATTATTGTCACACCAGATTGGGATTTTCCATTTGAGTTAATGTGTGATGCAAGTGACTTCACGGTAGGAGTTATGATGGGCCAGCGAAGAAAAAAAGTCTTTCATCCTATCTACTACGCAAGTCAGACTCTGACGAGAGCTTAACTGAATTATACAGTAACAAAAAAATAGTTACTTGCTAATGTTTTCACTTTTGACAAGTTTTGGTCTTATCTTGTAGGTACCAAAATGATTGCCTATACGGATCATTCAATAATTAAATATTTACTTGCCAAGAAAGATGACAAGTCGAGATTGATCCGATGGGTACTTCTACTCCAAGAATTCAATCTAGAAATTCAAGATCGAAAAGGGGTAGAAAACCAAGTAGCATATCACTTATCTAGATTGGAGCCACAAGAAGGAACTTCATCTATTGTACCCATCTAGGAGACATTTCCAGACGAGCACATCCTTAAGGTAAATCATGCCCATAACACCCATTGGTTTGCTGATGTTGCTAACCATTTAGCTTGGGGTTTGATGCCGATTGATAAGACATATCAACAAAAGAAAATTTTTCTTCACAATGTGAAGTACTATTTCTGGGAAGAGCCATATTTTTTCAAAAAGTGTAGAGATCAAATGATCAGGAGATGCGTGGCAACAAATGAGGTGCATAAGATTTTATATCATTGTCACACAAATCCAAGTTGGAGACACTTCAGAGGTACACGTACTACGGCCAAAGTACTGCTAGCCGAATTCTTCTGGCCAACACTATTCAAATATGTGTATGCCTACGTAAAGAGTTGTGATCGATGCTAATGAGATGCCTCGAACAAACATAATTGAGATAGAATTATTCGGTGTTTGGGGTATTGACTTTCTTGGTCCATTCCCTCATCTTTTGGTCACAAGTATATATTGGTAGCAGTAGACTACATATCTAAGTGGGTTGAGGCCGATGCATATCCGATGAACGATGCCAAGGTTGTGATGAAGTTTTTGCAGAAACATGTGTTCACAAGGTTTGGACATCCTAGGGCTATCATCAATGATGATAGGTCCCATTTTTTGAACAAATGGTTGAAATGGTTACTCGATATACATAGAGTGAAACACAAGGTTGCCACAACTTACCATCCGTAGATGAATGGACAAACTGAATTGGCGAATAAAGAGATAAAATGTATACTTGAGAAGGTAGTTTGTCCAATCCTACGAGATTGGTCCAAAAGACTAGATGACACTTTATCGGCCTACAAGACAGCATACAAGACACCTTTAGGGATGTCTCCCTATCAGTTGGTATTTGGGAAAGCTTGTCATTTTCCCTTGAAGTTAGAACATAAAGCTGATTGTGCTCTACAACAACTCAACTTAGATCTCAAACTTGCTAAAGAGAAGCTGTCGAAACCATTTTTAAAAGGTTTGAAAAGATGGGGGTCGACTAAAAAAACAAAAACAGGAGTCGCCACCAATCCCTTCTTACTTAGGTGTGATTGGATCACCTTATAAGACGTTTTATTTCAAAACATTGATTTTTTTTTCCACAAAATACCAGAAAATAGGTTCGGGAATCGGTTACGTACGAGGAAGGGTTAGAACCCTCGTAACGCCCAAAATTTGGTACCTAATTGATAATTCCATGTCCTAATATCGAAATTTTGAAAAAATTTAAAGTATAATCCTTTTATTTGAAAGAAAACCAAGACCTACCTATCTCAAAGAAATAAAATACTATACCCAGTAAGTAGGATATAACATCTCGTGACTTTGAAACTAGGCATGCCTTTATTTTAGAAAATTCCTACATCGAGACACAAAATATCATATCTCGTAAGTTAGGATACAATGTTTTGAATTCCCAAGAATAGGTTTTTGATTTGAAATTTGTAAGTTTCAATTTTAAAAGAGAAGGGATATTTAATACCTTAAGTTCCACGAGAAAAATCGAAACCCAATAAGTTAGGGCACGATTCTTCTCGAAGTCCTCAAATATCACATATCACCGTTTTTTTTTAAAAAAACTTTGAATAAAATACAGCAATTTCGCGAAAACATGTTTTTATAAAAAAGTTATGAATTCAATTTTGTATTGATGTATTACAAAATATAAATCAAATAGCAATTCACTATAAATACGAGTCGTATTAACAAATGATATAGACAATTAACAAAAGAATAATATGACATAGCGAATGATAATAATTGGATTACGCTAAAACAATATCAAGCAATAAAATAAATAAATAAATAAATACAAGTCATAAAATATGCAATAACAATTTAAAATCTATAAGAAGCATAAGAATTCAAGAAATGGATATTAAGTTCTACAAATAAGATCAATTATGAGAAATAAATAAATTAACAATATATCTAAACATTAAATAAATATTATAACAAAACAAAAATAAAAAAAAGATGATAATTTTGTAAAACAATTAGTATGTATAACAATATATAAAAAGCTTAAAGTATATATAAAAAAAGATATTATAATAAATATATAATTTAATAATTTAATACATATAAATGATTATATATAATAAAAACAATTAGTAAACAGTCTATAATAATTTTATATAACAACATATATACTAATCATAAAATTACATATATAATAAACAATATAAATAGAATTATTATATAATATAAATAAATTTTATACAAAATAAAATTTCGAAAAAAATATGTATGATGTAATATAATACTATAATAATATTTTTTTAAAATATATAATATAATATTTAATTATAAAATAATAGGTAATATATAAATAATTAAACTAAATAAATAATAAATAGTAATAATTCGATATTTATAAAAATAATATGTATTTAAGAAAAAAACTATACACCAAAAAAAAATTTAAACTAATCAAATCAATATATAAATAATAAAAATATATAATTTTTAATATGATAAAATAATTCAATATAAAAATAAAAAAACATAGAATAAAAAAAAGGTTTTAAAAAATATTTAAAAAAAATCTAAAAGGTAAAAGGATCAAATCAAAACGCACGTCATATCTTAGGGACTTATTAGGCAATTTTGCCTTCTTTCCAAAATGACGTCGTCCTGATTTTGGCCTTTAAGGAGCCTAAGGGTTAAATTGAAACAAAATATAAGTTTTGGGTCAAAATTGAAAGTAAGGAAAAATGTTATTGAATTTTACAAAAAGGCAAAAGGGTTTATTCAGCAATTAGACTCTTTTATGAAAACGCGCGGATCCTCCCCGGGTCGGGTCAACGCGCGGATCCTGATCTTCTAAACGACTTCGTTTTAACGCTTATTGGCTTAAGCAAAAACGGCGTTGTTTTCAAAATGCTATATAGGTCAATTTTCAAACCAAAAATTCATTTGGCCTTAGTTTAAAAAAAATTCTAAACTTTCTCGATCCCTCTTCTCCTCTGTTGGGGTTCGATCATCGGGATCATGGGCCACGTGCGCACGAGCCTCACACGCCTCCGTGGCCAGCGGCCAGAGGCCGAAAACTTCATTTCTCAGGTGCGAATCGAAAGGTAAAACTCATTTATTTATTTTAGTATTTGTAAAAAAAAGGTGTGTGTATGAATAAAAAATAAAGAAATGTGAAAGATAAAATAAATAATCACCTTTGTTGATAGGTCTTTTATTAATCTCTATATTCGAATATTTTTTTGTGTATTCTGTATGTTCTCACTGCGTATATCAGTTGGTACCCCTTTTACAGATTATGTAGGGCTTTTATAGCCCTTGAAATAAAATAAAAAAACAAAATAGGAAATACGCTTATTCTGTCTTGTTTCCATGTTTGCTGTCCTGTTTCTTTCCCCTTTTTTGCAGGTGATCGATGAGAAGCCCGACGGTGATGGCGATTTGTGCAAACTGAGGCACGACTGGTGGCCTGGGTGCGAGGCAGAGGCTGCTTGCTGGGGTGCTTACGGCGCCTAGGGTTTTCCAGAAACCCTAGGTCTATGATTTGGTTTAATGTTGGGCCTTTTTGGGCCATCTCTGTTATTGGGTGTAATAATTGGGTCTGTTGGGTTAGTGTTTTGTAAGGGTCAGGGTGTAGTTGGGCCAATCGGGTTTGGGTTTTAGTTTTGGGTATTGGGTCTGGGTCTGTTTTAGGTATGGGTCATGTTAAGTTTGGGCCATGGGTGTAATTGGGTCTTGTGCTGGATTGTAAAAAATGGACATTTTATTTTTATTTATGTTTTGGTTTATTTCCAAGCCCGGGCAAAATGGGCTTCTTACAACTGCCCCTCTTTGCTTATTGTCGTGAAATGAGAATAGAACAAAGACAATAGAAGTTCCAATTTTGCCCGATCTTTGCCGAGCCTCGACTTCTTGGTCCTCGCTTTTTCTACTGCAACTTCAAATGGTATTGGAAATTCATCTTGATTTCAATTAATCTGATGGCTTCAATCTGCTTCTTGCAACTTCAAGAATCAGATCTACTATTTTTCGATCTGTTCCACTGCAAACTCAGGGAGATAAGATCTGATGTTTTTGATTTGCTTCTTGCAACTTCAGGAATGCCAAATCTGCTATCTTCAGTCTGCTCCACTGCAACTCAGGGAGACAAGGCTGAAAGTGTCTTTGATCTGTTTCCTGCAACTTCAGGAAGATGAGATCTTCTGTCTTCAGTCTACTCTGCTGCAACTTCAGGGAGATAAGGCTAAAAGTGCCTTTAATCTGCTTCTTGCAACTTCAGGAAGATGAGATCTTCTGTCTTCGATTTGCACCACTACAACTTCATGGAGACAAAATCTGCTATCTTCAGTCTACTCCGCTGCAACTTCAGGGAGATAAGGTTGAAAGTGTCTTCGATCTGCTTCCTACAACTTTAGGAAGATGAGATCTATTGTCTTCAATCTACTCCGCTACAACTTCAGGGAGACAAGGCTGAAAGTGTCTTTGATCTGCTTCCTGCAACTTCAGGAAGATGAGATCTTCTATCTTTAATCTACTCCACTGCAACTTCAGGGAGATAAGGCTGAAAGTGCCTTTGATCTGCTTCCTACAACTTTAGGAAGATAAGATATGTTATCTTCAGTCTACTCAGCTGCAACTTCAGTGAGACAACGCTGAAAGTGTCTTTGATCTGCTTCCTACAACTTTAGGAAGATGAGATCTTCTATTTTCAGTCTACTCCGCTACAACTTCAGGGAGACAAGGCTGAAATATACAGCCTACTCCCTTGCTACCTCAGGGAGATAAGGCTGGTGACTAAAATTTGCTACCCTGCTACCTCAGGAAGATAAGATTCGCCAAATTTGATCTGCTCCACTACTACTTTAGGGAGATAAGATCTGCAAATTCACCGATATTGCTACACCGTCCACTAAGGGACATGTCCTGCAGACTCGGTTCCATATGTTTATGTCACATGACTAGGATGCTATGATCAGAATAAATCAAATGCTTCTAGCTACATGTGTTATGAGTGACATGAATGTAACATGTCATGAAAATGATTAAGGATTAAGATGTAATGATCGGAATGAATCTAATGCTCCTAATGAGATTTTCTATGAAAAATGTTATGAATATGATTCCTACTCTAGGTGTCATCACTCATTTGTTCTTCATCCTTGTTCCTCTCGAAACATCAATCATGTTCTGCTCAACAAGCTTGCCCCGCTGTAATTTTAGAGTCAACTCCACTTGAAACTTGAAGACCCATGGCTTGTACAATCCTACTATGATAGGAATTGAATTTTTTTTCAATCTGTCCCATCTGCAATTTTAGGGTATAGGACTTATTTCAAATTTAACCCATTTAACCACAATTCAAGGGTTCTGAATTTTTCATCAACTTAGTTTGTCACACCATTCCCTGAATGTTATGACTTGGTGACATCACTTACTTTCATCATATCAACTCATTATTTTGTCCATTTGGACAAAGAATTCAGAGAAACAGTCTCTATCCAGACTCCTCTTTCTCAAATATTTTTATGCATATGGAAATTATAAACAATTGTCATGTTTTGGTTCTTTGTTTTATCTAGAAATTTCCAAAGTAATATGCAGAACTTATTTTTGTGAAATTATTAGTTCGTCAATCATTATTTCAATGCAACACATTTATGAATAATGGGTAACAAATAAATTGATCTCAAGGATAATCAAAGTTAAATAAATTATCCAAAATACAAAGAAAATTAACTGGGAACATATCTTTGAGAAGAAAAAGAATCCAAAGCTAGTAAAATGAATAGGACAAAGATCAAATACCGTAGATATCGCAGATTAGACTTCTATATACAAACTTCATGAAGACTGCTTTGAGCTTAACATGTGTTTAGAAGATCCAAAGTACTTTGTTGATGCCCCGATATGCAACATACTTCATTTTTGTTGATTCAAGTATAACAAAATTACTGCATGTCCATTCAGAATTTGAGCCAGCCTTTTCGGGTTTTCAACTCAAAACACCTTTGGTCTCAAGGCGCCCTTTGCGGGTTTTCACTTTGGCCTCTACTCCTTTTCAAGCAAAATACTTCTTTACTGAATCCGAGTTCACAGGATTGGGTAAACTTTTCCCATCCATTTCGGTCAATATCAGTGCTCCTCCAAAGAAAGTCTTCTTCACCACATATGGTCCTTCCCAATTTGGTATCCATTTTCCTCTGAAATCCTTTTGTATGGGAAGAATCTTTTTTAGTACAAGGTCCCCCTCATGAAACTCTCTTGGGAAAACTTTTTTATCGTAGGCTCGCATCATTCATTTTTGGTACATCTGACTGTGACGAATAGCCCTTAGCCTCTTTTCTTCAATTAAGTTTAACTGATCATACCGAGCCTGGATCCATTCAGCCTCATCTAGCTTTATTTTTGACAAAATCCAAAGAGAAGGTATTTCCACTTCAATCGGTAGAACTGCTTCCATTACATAAACAAACGAAAAAGGCGTTGCCCCAGTAGAGTTTTTGACGGACGTCCGATAAGCATAGAGTGCAAACGGTAGTTTCTCATGCCAATCCTTGTAAGTCTCAGTCATCTTCCCTACTATATTCTTGATGTTTTTGTTAGCCGCTTCCACTGACCCATTCATTTTTGGACGATATGGAGACGAGTTGTGGTGCTTGATCCCGAATTGACTACAAATTTCTGCTATCGTGGTGTTGTTCAAATTCAGTGCGTTGTCTGATATGATCTTCTCGGGCATTCTATATCAACAAGTGATCTCCTTTTTTAAGAATCGACTAACTGCTGACTTAGTGACATTAGCATATGAAGCAGCCTCTACCCATTTCGTGAAGTAGTCAATTACCACGAAGATGAATCGATGCCTATTCGAAGCTTTTGGTGAGATTAGTCCGATAACATCCATGCCCCACATGGAAAATGGCCATGGGGAGTCATAACATGCAAGGGTGACGGAGGCACATGAATTTTGTCTCTATAAATCTGGCATTTATGACATCTCTTGGCATAGCTGATACAATCACCTTCCATGGTGGACCAATAATATCCAAATCTCATTATTTGCCTAGCCATTGTAAATCCATTAGCGTGTTTTCCACAAACGCCTTCATGAACTTCCTCTAAGATTTTCCTAGCTTCAACAGCATCAACGTATCTCAATAATACTTGATCTTTTCTCTTCTTATACAAGATATCCCCATCCAAAACATAGTCGGAGGCCAATCTTCTTAGTGTCCTTTTCTCATTCTCAGTTGCATACTCTGGGTATTCACAACTTTTTACATATCGCAATACATCATTATACCAAGGGTTATCATCTTTTTCTTCCTCTTCTAGATTATAACAATGAGTTGGAACTTCGAAAATACTCATCTGAATAGGTCTCATATCCTCTGGTCTGTTTGTTTCGATCATAGAAGCCAAGGTTGCCAAAGCATCCGCCATCTGGTTTTCATCACGAGGGAGATAATTAAAATTGATGTCATCAAACTCCTCAATCAATCCCAAAACTATTTTCGGTAATCAATTAATTTGGGATCTCTTGCCTCCCACTCCCCTTTAAGCTGGTAGATTACTAAGGCAGAATCTCCATATACTTCTAGCACTCTAATTTTACACTCTACAGCTGCTCGGATTCCCATGATGCATGCTTCTTATTCCACCATGTTATTCGTGCAATCAAAATCCAATCTGTATGTAAATAGATAATGATCACCACTCGGGGATACTAAGATTGCCCCAATTCCATTTCCCACAGCATTCGATGCCCCATCAAAATTTAGCTTCCACGGACATTCTTCAGTATTTTCCACATACATTAACTCTTTATTGGGGAAATCAAAGCTCAAAGGTTCATAATCCTCTAAAGCTCTGCTAGCCAGAAATTTTGCTATTGTGCTTCCTTTTATAGCCTTTTGGTTCACATAGACTATATCAAATTCAGACAGCAAAATTTGCCACCTTTCCATCCTTCCATTCAAAGCAGTTGACTCCATCATATAATTTAATGGATCAAGCTTCGATATTAACCAAGTAGTATGATATAGCATGTACTGCCTCAACCTCTGAGTTGTCCAAATTAAGGTGCAACACAATTTCTCGATCGACGGATATCTCATTTCACAATCAGTGAACTTTTTACTGAGATAATATATCACCATTTCTTTTCTTCCTGACTCATTTTATTGACCAAACACACATCCCATGGAGTTATTGAATACTAACAAATACAGTATCAATGGTCTATTTGGATTAGGCGGAGATAGTACTGGTGCATTTGACAGATATTGTTTGACTTTGTCAAAAGCTCTCTGGCATTCATCGTCCTATACACCTTGGTTGTATTTCTTGAGAAGACGAAATATGGGATCACATTTCTCAGTTAATTGTGAAATAAACTGAGCAATGTAATTTAACCTTTCAAGAAAGCCTCGAACTTCCTTCTGAGTGTGCGGTGGAGGCAATTCTTGTATAACTTTGACCTTATTTGAGTCAACTTCAATTCCTCTCCTGCTGACCACGAAACCCAATAACTTCCCGGACCGAGCTCTGAAAGTACACTTTGCCGGGTTGAGTTTTAATTGAAATTTTCTCAATCTCAAAAACAACTTCTTCAAAATTTCAATGTGTTCCTTTTCTGTTCGAGATTTGGCAATCATGTCATCAACATATACTTCAATCTCTTTGTGCATCATGTCATGGAACAATGTTATCATGGCCCTTTGATATGTTGCCCCAACATTCTTTAGTCCAAATGGCATTACCTTATAACAAAAGGTACTCCACAATATTATGAAGGTAGTTTTCTCCATATCTTCAGGGTACATCTTGATCTAATTGTATCCTGAAAAGCCATCCATGAAGGAAAACAATGAATATTCTGTCGTATTATCCACCAATGTGTCAATATGAGGCAAAGGGAAATTATCTTTTGGGCTGGCCTTATTTAAGTCCCTATAGTCTACGCACATCCGAACCTTTCCATCTTTCTTAGAGACAGGAACAATGTTGGCAACCCACTTTGAGTACTTGACCACTTGTAGAAATCCAGCATCAAACTGTTTCTTGACTTCCTCCTTTATTTTCAACACCATGTCAGGCCTCATTCTTCGTAGCTTTTGCTGAACTGGCTTGCACTCTTCTCTTATGGGAAGGCGATCTTGGTATGACCATGCAAAGACGTCTTTGAATTCTCGTAATAATTCAACAAGGTCTTGCTTTGTCTCTTCAGTTATGCGTGTTCCAATTTTCACAACCTTCCTTTCCTCTAAGGCTATGTTCTCTACCTCCTCTTCATGTGGTAAAATTTGTTTCTCTTCTTGCTTTACCATTCTTAATAGATCTGGAGATAAATCACAATCTCGGTAACCTTCAAAATCCTGAGATTCCTCTAAACACATGTCTTGCTCAAAGTGGACCTCCGGATCTGTATTATCGTTGCTCACATCATTGATATCTAGGGACCTATGATGGGTACCAAAGAATTAACAAAGAACAAATAAATTTGAGGACAACTATTCACATGATATGAATGAGAAATAAAAAATTTGGAATGAAATTAGAAAGTCAAAAGAATAAAATGAAAGAATATTTGCTCAAGTTAATTATCAAAAATGTATTTTATTAAAACAACAATTTCTGAACATGAGCCTATTTCACAAAAGAAATCTTATTGTTCCTAGGCTAAAAAAACAACAAGATCATTTTGAATATTACGTTTATAATCTCTAAAAACTACAGGAAGTTCCTCTGCAGTCCAATTGTTCAAAACGCTTCCAGGTTCATAAGGGCGAATGCCCAACAGGTTTCTTTGTTCAACTTCTTCCCCGTGTATGGCATTGATGTGAGGACTTTGCAATAACACTCTCTCAAGGTGAATTATCCCTCCGGATACAAAGGTCTGGGATATGTGGGGGAATGTCATCGATTCCCACTGGACTTCTTACCCATTCAATCGTGCTCTCTTTCTTTCTTGCTTTTTCTTGATTTCCTTCTTCCTTTGTTTAGCATCTGGCCTGAAACCCAAGCCAAAACGGTCTCTCTTCTCTTTCAACACCGGTACTTGAACTTCCCCTTGGAGATGTCTACCCAGTCCTTTTCCTGGTAGAGCTCCCTTCCCCACCATCATTTGTAAGCCCATCCTCGTGGTCTTGGATATCTTAGGCACCGGAACTTCATTCCCCACCAAGATAAATGTTACGTTCACGAATTCTAAAAATCAGAAAGAGCATTCAGTTTTTTCTTTATTTGACTCTAAATATGGCGCGTCGTTGGTAACAGTGGCTATGATGTCCTCCTTCGCGTTTATGGTAACTAGCCGACCTTCTGTCACCAGCTTCAATTTTTGGTGTAGTGATAAGGGCACTGCTCCTGCTGAATGAATCCAGGGCCTTCCCAGCAAGCAATTGTACGAGGGCTTGATATCCATCACCAGAAAATCCACTTCATATGTGTCTGGTCCAATCTGCAATGGTATATCGATTCTTCCCATCACTCTTCTCTCGGTGCTATCAAATGCTCTCACTATATTCTGGCATGTCTTCATGTGAGAACTGTCTATCGGTAACCTCTTCAGTACCGACAATGGTAAGACATTCAAGGCTGATCTATTGTCGATTAGCACGCTCGGTAGAGTATATCCTTTGCAACGAGTAGTTATGTGTAGGGCCTTGGTCGATCCCATACCCCCAGGTGGAATTTCATCGTCACTGAAGGAAATAAAGTTATCAGCACTTATGTCACTAACTAATCGGTCAAGTTTATTGACAGATATATCTTTAGTAACGTAAGTCTCATTCAGCACTTTCATCAATGCCTCACGATGTACTTCTAAACTTAAGAGTAAAGCTAGCACCGATATGCGAGCCGGTTGCTTGCGCAGCTGCTCTACCACGCTGTATTCACTGTGCTTCAAGAATTTTAAAAATTCTCTAACCTCTTCCTCCTTCACAGGTTCGTTGATAAGGACACTAGGTCCTTTCTCTGGTTCAACTGCCACAGTCTTTGACCTTGCTAGTTCTGTTCTGACGTTTATCGAGTCGTAACGCCTTCCACTTCGTGTGTAGAATCCCTAACTTTGGACCTTCTTGGAAGTGCTAGCTGAGTTTTCCACTCCCGGCGTCGTCACGTTACAATCGTAATTCCATGGTACCATATTGTTATCCTTGTAAGGAAAGGACACAGGTTTCTAGATTACAACTTTAGGCGCGATTTGTGCTCCGCCTTCTGTGTTTCTCAATCGGGAAATAATGATCCTCGGGTAATTGACTTTTTGATTTGTCAACTCTCCTTCGGTTGCATGTATGTTTCCTCCCTCTGAGCCTTCTTCGTAAAACTCCAGTTCCTTATTGTCCATAAGGCTCTGTACCAATATTCTAAACTCAGCACATTCCTGGATCCCATGTCCTTCAGCTTTGTAGAACTCACAGTAGTTCCTTAGTCCTTCACATCCTTTCAAAGAATCGGATAATATCATTCCTCTTCTTACCATTTCTTTCCACACCATTCTCTACGGGGTTTTCACCTCTGATATATCCCCTTTAATCTTTCTCACGACATTTTCCCCAATTGCATTTATCCCCTTATCTCCATGACTGGGTAATGGGTTCTCTGCACTGGGTGTATCATCAAACTTGACAATCCCCATCTTGATGAGCCTCTCAACTACCTTTTTTAAGGCAGTGCAATTTTCTATCGAATGCCGCGCTATTCTCGCGGGGTAATCACATTGAGCATTTGAGTCATACCATTTAGGATATGGGGTTGTAACGGCTGTAGATAATATGGGGACACTACGTGCGCATCGAATAGACTTTGATATAGCTCCTTATATGTCATTGGGATTGGCGTAAATTGGAGCTTTTCAGAATTTTGCCTTAGGCTTGATTCTTATCTTGTCGACCCTTGTTGCCCAGCTACCTTTGGCTGGCTAACAGTGATTGCCTTTGAGTACCCTTTGTTATATGTACTCTTATTGTTCACCTCATTGTCCTTTTTCCTAGGAGTAGATCTTCTAGTGGTCTCTCCTGCTTAAATCTTACCACCCCTTATGGCATTTTCTATCATTTCCCCTGCCATCACTATATCTGCGAAGCTCTTGGTAGTGCTTCCTATCATATGGGTGATAAATGGTGCCTTTAAAGTGTTGATAAACAGCATAGTGGTTTCCTTTTCCAGTAGAAGTGGTTGAACTTGCATGGCAACTTCCCTCCATCTTTGCACGTATTGCCTGAAGCTTTCATTCGATTCCTTTGCCATGTTTTGCAACATGATTCTATCAGGCGTCATGTCTATGACATGATTGTACTATTTCATGAAGGCTTGGGCTAAGTCTCTCCATGAGCTAATATTAGCACGGCTAAGTTGATTGTACCACCTGGACGCTGCCCCCACTAAACTGTCTTGGAAACAATGAATCAAAAGTTTATCATTGTTCACATATCCAGTTATACGTCTACTGAACATAGTGATGTGGACTTCAGGGCAACTAGTCCCATTGTACTTTTCAAATTCCGGTATCTTGAATTTATGAGGAAGTACCATATTCGGGACCAAACTCAAGTCCTTTGCGTCAATACCATGGTAATGGTCGGCATTTTCCAAAGCCTTGAATTTTTCTTCCAACCATCTACAGCAATCTTCCAACTGTTTTGAAGATTCAGTTCTGATCCCCTCTCTCTGCTATGTCTAGGTCCAGGATAACAAGATTAGCAGGGTTATCCCCTGGGTTGGATCCTGTGCCAACTTGAAAATTCATTGGCACTCCAGTGTCAGCTTGCCCTTGCTGAGGCCTAATTGTGACAGGTGGCCTTCTGGGATATTCCTCAGGTTGTGTTTGCACGTGTGGTGGAGTGAATCCCCTAGGAAAATCCTCATTGTCTTCAGCGTTAACTATGGGACCCTTTCCCTTGTCCATTGCCCCACTCAGTATCTGGGCCATTTGAGTCATCATGTTCCTTTGAGCCTCCAGCATCTGGTCCCTCATCTCTTGTTGGAGTTTTGCCATTTTCTCTTGCATCTGGTCTTACAGGTCTCTTTGGAATTGTTCCAATCTTTGATCCATTTTCTTTGATTTGGCACTTGTACCATAAGGGTGTTCAGCTTCTAGATTTTCCTTTTCTCTCTCTCTCTCTATTAATTTCAACTAAGTAGGCTTTTTCTATGGACTTAAATGCATATGATATGATGTAATGCAAATGCATGAATGCAAAGAGGCATCAATTCTGATTCAACTTCATTTTAGAAACTTTGTTAGAAATCAAAATCCTTTACACAAAACGGATTACAAATATACTTTCGCCCTAAGGCCCAAAGTTCTGATTTTCCTAAACAACAAAGCTAACTCTTGGCCACGATCTGGCTATAGCTCATACTTCATGCTCAATGTATCAGCATGTGCTGCCAAAATCTGTAGGTGATCAACTACCTCTCAAATCTGGACTATTGCTTCACCCATGAGATAATCCCGACTTCTAACTTGATCATGAGAATAGTGAAGCTCCTCCTCCCAATGCCCTTCTCTTGTTTCAATAAGCTCGATCCGAAGTTCACAGCTATGCAATGTCGATTCTAACTCTTCGATCTTACTCTTCATTTCCTCAATCTTATTCAAACTTGACTTTAGCTCGATCGCGGAATTACAGCTTCGATGGTGATGAAGAGGTCGTCCAAGTTCAGCCACTCTAGCTTTTAATTCTTCCTTTTCACTTCGACTTTCTGACAAACTCTTCTCTAGGGCCTCATTTTGCGCTTGTATTTCTTGAAATTTCATCTTCCAATAATCAGCTCCTAGACCTCTTGTTTCCACTGTTCTGAATTCTTCCCCAATCCGGTATTCTTCATCGATAGACGCATCTTCTTCTATTCAGTCTTCAAGCTATCTCGATCTTCCTCAATCTTCCTTTTCTCCTTTCTTATCTTTTCAGTCTCTAGTTTCTAAACATCCACGTCTAAGCTTAGGTACACTTTTTCCTCTTCCAACTTCTCTATTTTCTTTTCGAGCTCTGAATTCCTTTCAAAATCCTATTTTATCATCTCCAATTCCGATGGGACCACTTGTAAAAATTCTTCGATTGATCAAGCGTCTTCTGAACTTGGTACAGGTATATTGTCATTGACTCTTCTACTCCACCATCCACTATATTCTAGGGTCGTCATTGGGCTTACATCCACTCTCTTCATGCGATGGGTCTAATTCCAAGCATTAGAAATCTCCTTAACCCTCTTCTTGTAGCTATCACCTTTATACGAAAACTCACTTTGAGCTAATCCGTGTGTAGCCGGTACAAACTGCCTCGATCTGAATTGCCTTAATACAAGCAAAGGCGCATATCTAATGGCTCTCCAAATTCCAAGTACAGGGACCCAATCAAAATTCCCACACCGATATAGAACTTCATTAGGAACCATCTAGGGAGCTCTCCATTCAACATCTTCTTCTCGAAGATTTCGTAGAAACGTTATCCAATTTTCTTCAAATATGTCGTCTCTCCTTGGGGTAGCCACTATCTCTTTTAATGGAGAGTAATTTTCTGAGAAGACCCGATAAAAAACCTTGTCCACTTTCCAGAAGTGGCTATGGAACCAAGCCAACAACAACTGTGCACATCCTATAAATCTGCCTTCCCTAGCTCTCCTACATGAACTCAATGATGAAAATGTTTTCGCCAGGATCGCAGGAATAGGTGTGACTTGTTTGTCAAGTAGATTAAAAAGATCTGAGACAGCATCATCTATGTATCCCAATGCCCTAGGGAAGATCACTAATCCATATATACTCAAAGCAAATACATCGACTTTCCTTTTTATATCAGGATGCTCTAAAATCAAATCCTTCAAAGCTTTCTATGAGATGCATTTATACTCACCTTTTTGCTTGATTCTGGCTGTGACCCATTGTTCACTCATTCCCATAATATTTATCAGTTTCCTCACAAAGGTTGGAACATTAGGAGCCTTTGAGTAAGCCTTATCTACTTGGATCTTGGGACAACGCAACAGAATGGTATACTCCTCTACCGTAGGCACCAAATCAACTCTTCCGAAAGTAAAGCAACTATACGCAGAGTTTCAATATTGGGAGATGGCTCGAAATAAATGTTCATCTACCTTAATGTTCAACAGGTACTGCAAATCCCCATAGCTGCAATAAAACAAATGCTTGGTCTCGTTACTCCACTGATCCCATATCTCCCTGAATTCCTGAAGATTGTTCTGCGTCATACTGATACGAGTGTAGTCCCATAGCTTTGATTTGTACCCTTCGACTAGGCTATCTCCTTTTCCTAACAGTGTTTGCTCTGACCATCTTCGAACGACTGCATTATCCTCCACTTTATCAAGGAATTCATTCTCCATAACCAGCTTTCTAATTTAGAAACTGACCGTGAACTGATACCTCTTTAAAATATGAAATGACATGCAACAAAATAAACACAATCAATTAGTAACATGAAGTAAAATATAAAGCAAATAGTCAATCACATATCTGGGTAATTGCTAAGATTTGGTATAGCTCTTCCTCGGGTAAGTCCTTAGGTTTTCTATATGTGGTTTAGCTCTAAAGTTGAGGTACCTGAACCAGCAGATTCCTCGATCCTCACCCATTATAGGCTCATATGGACCGAGTTCAGTTCAGGGGAATACATTTCCCTATGGCTGCACAGAGATGAAAATCTCACGAAGACATAGGTATAGATGTATCCCGAAAGCGGTTCACTATCCTGCACGGAGGTGAAAACTTCACGAAGGAGTAGCTTCTCGCTCCCACTTAAGGGTGCGACCACAACGGTCATGCAATGCAATGCAGATACATTTTATAAAAAATAGAAACACATGCAATAGAAAGGATCATAATTTTTAAACCAAATTTAAATTCAGACACAAGGACATGAAATTATCAATTTTACGGCTTGACTCTCTTATTGTCCCCAGCAGAGTCACCAAGCTGTCGAAACCATTTTTTAAAAAGGTTTGAAAAAAGGGGGTCGACTAAAAAAATGAAAACAGGAGTCGCCACCAATCCCTTTTTACTTAGGTGCGATTGGATCACCTTATAAGACGTTTTATTTCAACACATTAATTTTTTGTCCACAAAATACCAGAAAACGGGTTCGGGAGTCGGTTACGTACGGGGAAGGGTTAGCACCCTCGTAACGCCCAAAATTTGGTACCTAATTGATAATTCCATGTCCTACTATCAAAATTTTGAAAAAATTTAAAATATAATCCTTTTATTTAAAAGAAAACCAATACCTACCTATCTCAAAGAAATAAAATACTATACCCAGTAAGTTAGGATATAACATCTCGTGACTTCGAAACTAGGCATGCCTTTATTTTAGAAAATTCTTACGTCGAGACACAAAACATCATATCCAGTAAGTTAGGATACAATGTTTTGAATTCCCAAGAATAGGTTTTTGATTTGAAATTTGTAAGTTTCAATTTTAAAAGAGAAGGGATATTTAATACCTTAAGTTCCACGAGAAAAATCGAAATCCAATAAGTTAGGGCACGATTTTTCTCGAAGTCCCCAAATATAACATATCACCGTTTTTTTTTAAAAAAAAACTTTGAATAAAATACGACAATTTCGCGAAAACGTGTTTTTATAAAAATGTTATGAATTCGATTTTGTATTGATATATTACAAAATATAAATTAAATAGCAATTCACTATAAATACGATTTTTATTAACAAATGATATAGACAATTAACAAAGAATAATATGACATAGTGAATGATAATAATTGGATTACGCTAAAACAATATTAAGCAATAAAAAACATAAATAAATAAATAAATACAAGTTATAAAATATGCAATAACAATTTAAAATCTATAAGAAGCATAAGAATTCAAGAAATGGATATTAAGTTCTACAAATAAGATCAATTATGAGAAATAAATAAATTAACAATATATCTAAACATTAAATAAATATTATAACAAAACAAAAATAAAAAAAAGAGTAAAAAAAAGATGATAATTTTGTAAAACAATTAAAATGTATAACAATATATAAAAAGCTTAAAGTATATAAAAAAAGATATTATAATAAATATATAATTTAATAATTTAATACATATAAAGGATTATATATAATAAAAACAATTAGTAAACAGTCTATAATAATTTTATATAAAAACATATATACTAATCATAAAATTACATATATAATAAAAATAAATTTTATACAAAATAAAATTTCAAAAAAGAATATGTATGATGTAATATAATACTATATAATAAAATTTTTTAAAATATATAATAATATTTAATTATAAGATAATAGGTAATATATAAATAATTAAACTAAATAAAATAATAAATAGTAATAATTCAATATTTATAAAAATAATATGTATTTAAGAAAAAAAACTATACACAAAAAAAATTAAACTATTAATCAGATTAATATATAAATAATAAATATATAATTTTTAATATGATAAAGTAATTCAATATAAAAATAAAAAAAAACATAAAATAAAAAATGTTTTAAAAAAAATAAAAAAATCTAAAAGGTAAAAGGATCAAATCAAAACGCGCATCATATCTTAGGGACTTATTGGGCAATTTTGCCTTCTTTCCAAAACGATGGCGTTCTGATTTTGCCCTTTAAGGAGCCTGAGGGTTAAATTGAAACAAAATATAAGTTTTGGGTCAAAATTGAAAGTAAGGAAAAATATTATTGAATTTCACAAAAAGGCGGAAGGGTTTATTCAGCAATTAGACCCTTTTATGAAAATGCGCGGATCCTCCCCGGGTCGGGTCAACGCGTGGATCCTGATCTTCTAAACGACATCGTTTTAACGCTTATTGGCTTAAGCGAAAATGACGTCATTTTCAAACCAAAATTTCATTTGGCCTCAGTTTATAAAAAAAGTTCTAAACTCTCTCGATCCCTCCTCTCCTCTGTTGGGGTTCGGTCATCGGGATCACGGGCCACGTGCGCATGCGCCTCACGCGCCTCCGTGGCCTGCGGCCAGAGGCCGAAAACTTCATTTCTCAGGCGCGAATCCAAAGGTAAAACTCATTTATTTATTTTAGTATTTGTAAAAAAAAAAAATATGTGTGTATGAATAAAAAATAAAGCAATGTGAGATAAAAAAATAATCACCTCTGTTGATAGGTCTTTTATTAATCTCTGTATTCGAATATTTTTTTTGTGTATTTTCTATGTTCTCTCTGCATATATCAGTTGGTACCTTTTTTACAGATTATGTAGGGCTCTTATAGCCCTTGAAATAAAATAAAAAAAAAAACAAAATAGGAAATATGCCTATTCTGTCTTGTTTCCATGTTTGTTGTCCTGTTTCTTTCCATTTTTTGCAGGTGATCGACGAGAAGCCCAGCGGTGATAAGGTGATTTGTGCAAACTGAGGCGCGACTGGTGGCCTGGGTGCGAGGCAGAGGCTGCTTGCTGGGGTGCTTACGGCACCTAGGGTTTTCCAGAAACCCTAGGTCTCTGATTTGGTTTAATGTTGGGCCTTTTTGGGCCATCTCTGTTATTGGGTGTAATAATTGGGTCTGTTGGTGAAACACCCCAAACCCGGCCCACGAGCTTTGACCAAATTTGGTATGTTCCTCAAGTAAACCGGTTTCAAATTCTTTTGTTATTTAGAGAAAACTTGTGTGATTTTAAAGAAAATTGTTTGGGTTGAGCTTGTGTTGAAAACCAATTCGATTTTCATATTAGAAAACCCTTTTTAATTCTATGTGATAAAACATATAAAGTATATTTAAAAAAAAAAATTACTTGGTCTTTAAACTTAATAACATTTGTAACATAATTAAACAATAAACAGAAATAAGATAGTGCACTATGGCCTTAAGGCCTTATTACATCAAATAAATCCAAATAATTCAGAGTACTTAAAAAAAATTAATAGTCCATTAAAATAAAGACTTCAAGTTGAGCATGGCCACCACAAGTCCTGCCGTCCCGGTCCATCACTGTTCATCACCTGAAACATGGTCCCACAACGGGGTGAGTCAACAGACTCAATGTGTACACAACACTAAATCATAATCGAATCAGGCATAACAATTATTACATATTCATATCATAGCATACAAGTTATGATGCATTCCCAAAACCCAAACCTATTAAGCCATCCGCTACACTCCCCCGTACCAACCTGTACACCGTGGGGACTACTAAGTCGACCCTCCTTCCGCTACACTCCATATCATGGTCTTAGGTCACCGCATTCGTGGTCTTAGGTCACCACGTTCAGATTACTGTGGTCTTAGGTCACCACATTCAGATTACTGTGGTCTTAGGTCACCACATTCAGATATCACGGTCTTAGGTCACCGTGTTCGTGGTCTTAGGTCACCACATTCACTTCCCCTTCAAAATAAAACCCATATGCCCCATATAATAGTAATATGCATAAATATGCCAGAGTTCACATTCTTATTCTTATTCTCATGTTACAATTAACATATTTCATAATCCTAGTAGGAGTAGGAAACGCACCTGAGTACTTTGTACCATAACATGGTACCTTAGCTACTTTCATATTCTTAATACCACATATATTAATTAAACTTAGCCATACACACCTGATTCGCTTAACAACTTCACTGAAATCTCGAAATCTGATCTACTGCCTTAGATCTCAAGTTCCTACATTTGATTAATCACTTACTATTTAGCATAAATCCTATTCGGCTATAATACCAAATCCTAGTAGGATTAGTACACTAAAACTTACCTTGTTGCCGATTGACTTAAGAATCAAGTCCCGAAACTTTGTATCCTTCTTTCTTGAAATCGGCAATCACTAGATTACTTGAATAGATTAGTTTCGGCTTTTGAATAACTAATAAAACACATCTATTTACCAAACATGGCCTTGGTCGAATGCTATAGACACTTACCTTGTGGATTTTAAATCCCGAAACTCACCGAATAACTAGGGAACACGCGGCCTATGGTGGACCTTCGGGAAAAGAACTTCTCCTTCCTTGTAGTCGACACTTAGTAAATCCCGAAAGATCTCTTCAAAGTTTCGGCCAAAGATATTAATGGCATTAGAATCTAAATTTCGGATTAAAGAAAAGAACCAAAATGATATCAATAACATCCTTACCTTTAGTATTGAAATCGGCAACACTTGATATCCCGAAATTCCTCCCCTAATGTTGTAGTCGACAACACCTTGGCTTGAATCCTCAACAATATTCGGCTTTTAGGAGATTGAGAGAACAAGAATAAGAGAATAGGGTGTAGAAGGATTCGGCCAAAGAGAATCAAAAAGAAAAGAGAAAAAGAGAATAATGGCAGAGAGAATTCGACAGAGAGAAGAGAAGAAACTTTAGAGAATTTCGGCAGAGGTTTTCTTGAAGAGAAAAGAATGAATGAATAATAGCCTTACTCTTCCTTTTATAGCCAAAATTACTAGGCTAGAGTCCCTTACTTGGCCACCACTCTCATATCTTTATCACTTTATTTAAAAATTAAAGAATTTAATCCAACAATTATCTCTTGAAAATAATGATAAATAAATCCCTTATTTATCCTCTATTTATCTCTTAAAAATAAAAGAATAAAAGCTCCTAATTTATAGCCATGTGCCGTCCACCTCTCTGCTCCTTGTAGCAAAATAAAATTTCTTTTATTTGCTTCCCATGCAGCTCGAACCTTGGCCCAATACTCCTGTATGTGGTGCCATTTCCAGAGGCCCTAAGTGGCATCTCCAGGCCACTTTTCCAAGCCCGTTCTTGTGTCAAATTCCCTCTATTAATTTTCTTAAGGGCAACTTGCCTTAATTTCGTCTTTCTAAACTTTAAAACTTATCATTTCCTTACATTTCCAAGTTTTCAAAAATGTTCGTTTGCCTCCTTTAAACTCAACATTTCTAAATCATTTCCTTACATTTCCAGGACATTTCCCTACATTTCCAAGACAAGGCATTTCCTTACATTTCCTTACATTTCCATACATTTCCATACATTTCCTTATATTTCCATACATTTCCTTACATCTTAGGGTTCCTAAAACTCCTCAGATCACATCCAACACACCCACTGAGCCCACTATTTCATGAATTACGCACGAACGCATAACCCCTAATCTAGGATGTTACAGTTGGGTTAGTGTTTTGTAATTGGGTCAGGGTGTAGCTGGGCCAATCGGGTTTGGGTTTTAGTTTTGGGTATTGGGTCTGGGTCTGTTTTAGGTATGGGTCGGGTTAAGTTTGGGCCATGGGTGTAATTGGGTCTTGTACTGGATTGTAAAAAATGGACATTTTATTTTTATTTATTATTTATTATTTGGTTTATTTCCAAGCCCGGGCAAAATGGGCTTCTTACAGAAACAAATGCTTCAACTTAACGAGTTAGAAGAGTTCCAAAGAATCTTATATGAAGATGCTAAACTATTCAATGAGAGACTAAAAAGATGGCATGACAAGCATATTCGAGTTCGGGAATTTGAAGTAGGTCAGCAAGTCTTGTTGTTCAATTCTAGATCAAGGTTCTTTCCAGGTAAGTTAAAATCATTTTGGCCCGGTCCATTCACTATTCATCTAGTCTTCCCATACGGGGTTGTTGAACTTCACGGTAAGGGAGGTAATTTCAAAGTTAACGCTCAGCGCTTGAAACATTACTGGGGAAATAAAATCGATTGGGATAAAACCTCATTCATTTTATTAGATACTTAAAATTTTATTTCTCTTATAAATAAATGACTTAGGCTATATTTTTTGGATTAGTATGTCAAAATAAATTTTGTCTAGGAGATTGGAACTTAAGCCAGACCACTTAAGACCCCTCCAATATTTCCTAGGAATTAATTTTAACATAATCTTCCAAGAAAATATTTCCTAAGTGAGAAAATAAATTTTTAATTTTTCAAATAAAAGGGTCAACTTTTATCAGAGTTTTATTTTGCAACTCAACTTTCAAATTATCTTTAAGTCCAAGGACTTAATTGAATTATTTACAAAAATTAACTATTTTTTTAATAAATATTAAAATTAGCTGTCTCTTTCTGTAAATATTTTAGAAATATCTAAAATATAGATTTTTAATTCCTTTTTAATAAATAAGATGATAACAAGTAATATATAATTTTATTTTATATAATGTATATTCATTGTTCTCAACTTTGTATAGGATTAGAATTATTTAATATTTTATTTAAGAGTTTTTATTTTTAATAAATAAGATAATACCAAGTAATATATTTATATAATTTATATAATATATTAAGTGTAAGTACCTAATTTTGCCCGGGCTTAATAAAAAATAATAATAAATGTCCAGAATGTTTATTATAGTCCATTTACAACCTTTGGCCCAAAATCAAAGCCCAAATAAATTACCTTTGACCCAAACCTAGCAGACCTAACCAATTACACCCTAAACCCAACAGACTCAGACTCAGCTCAAAGGAGCCCAAAACTTTAACAGAAATCAGACCTAGGGTTTCTGAAGAAACCCTAGGCGCCGCAGCCTCACACCCCTGCTCCTTTCGCGCCGCAACAGCAAACATCACTCGTCGAGCCGCAGTTTACACCGCAGTTAATGCGCCTCTCCACCGCCGCTATCTTCGTCCATCTGCAAATAGGAAAGGAAAAGAATCGCAGTAAAAAAGGGAAAAAATATATGTATTCTTTTTATTTCGTCTTATTTCGGGTTATAAAAACCCATCAATAATCTGTAAACGAAAAAAAAGAGGACACGAATACAGAGAGACGCAGGCAAAATATACTGAAATATAAAAGTACAGAAAATTTTTAACAGCAAAGGTGTTTTTTTATTTTCTTTTCTATTCTGATTATTTTTCTTTTTTTTTCGATCTATAATACTATTTTTTTTAAATATACTGCTATTTAAAAAGTATAAAAAGAAAAGAGACTTACCTTTCGTCGACGTTGAAAAGGCTGAAGTTTGGCCTCCGGCCACCGCCCGTGGTAGTGCGTGTTGCGCGTGAAGGAAGAAATTCGGGGGTCCAGTGACCCATTCGGGACGGAGGCAAGAGAATTTCAAGGTTTTCTTAAGTTTTTTTTTTTTTAAAACAGATGTTGAAATGATTTTTTTTATTAAAACTGATTTTTATAATAAAATTGAAACGGCTCCGTTTTAGAGGTCAAAGATCCGCACGTCGACCCGACCCGGCCCTCAGGATCCGCGCGTTTTATGAAAATGGAAAATTTATCCATTTAGTCCTTCCGTAATTTCATTGTTTTTAAATCAGTCCAATTCGCGTTTTTATTTTTTTTATAAAATTAACCTAAAATTTGTTTTTATTCCAATTTAGACCCTGGGTTCATTTTAAAGACTAAATCTATTACGACGTCGTTTTAAAACTTGGAGTAATTGCCATTTTAGACCTTGCAGTTTAATACGCGTTCTAATTTAATCCTTTTAATCTGTTTTAATTACTATTTTAACCTTTCTTTCTTTATTTTTTTATTTTATTTTATTCTAATACTGTTTTTAATTATTTTATTATGTTAAAATATTATATTATTCTTATTATCTGTATATTAATCTATTAAATTTATATATCTTATTACGTATTGTTCTTCTTTTAAAAAAAACTATATTTATTTATTATTTGATTATTTTATTTAGATTAATATATTGGTTATCATATTATATAATATTATATCTTATATTATTTTAAAAAATTTTATTTTATCTAAAATCATTTATATATAATATATTATTTATTTTTAAATATAGTTTTATATGTATTAAATTATTATAAATATTTTTATAAATTATTTATTTATTTTTAAAATATATTTTTCTTTTCCTTTTCAATATATATGTATACATTTTTTACATGTATGATTATTATTATTTTTATTTATATATATTTTTTGCCATTTATTTATAATTGCCCTAATATGATCATTTCTTTGTTTTGTTATTTTATATTTTTATTGTTTGTATTAAGATGATATTTTCGTAGGATCATCATTTTAAAATAAAAATGTATTTTGCAAAGTTATTATACTTTATATAAATGTTTTAAAAAAATAAGGCAATGTTTAGGTATTTAGAAATTCGGAAAATAATGCCCTAACGTGTTGGGTGCGATTTTTCGTTTGGCTAAATAACTAAATATCCTTTTAACAAGTTTTGTAAATTGTGAGACGATTTTGATTACAAAGGTTTTAAAATATCATGTCCTAACGTGTTGGATGTGATTTTTATATTCCTTTGGAACAAGAAAATCTCAAATTTTAACTTAAAGTGCTCAAAGTTTTTTTAAAGAAATCATATTTTTGAATACTTTTAAATTTCAAACATTTGGACATGATTTTATCGATTAGGTACCAATTTTTGGGCGTTTTGAGGGTGCTAACCCTTCCTCATACGTAACCGACTCCCGAACCTATTTTCTCGTTTTCGCAGACCAAAATCAAATGTTTTAAAATGAAACATTTTACAAGGTGATCCAATCACACCTAAGTAAAAAAGGATTGGTGGTGACTCCATCTTCGTTTTTAAAGTCGATCCCCGTTTTTCAAAACCCGATTTAAAAATGGTTTCGACAGCTTGGCGACTCCACTGGGGACCAATAAGAGAGTCAAGCCATAAAATCAATAATTTCATGTCCTTTTGTTTGAATTTAAAATTCTGATTTTAAAAATATGATCCTTTTATCGCACGTGGTTTTAATATACATATTTCTGCATTGCACTGCATGACCGTCGTGGTCACACCCTTAAGTGGGAGCAAGAAGCTATGCCTTCGTGAGGTTTTCACTTTCGCATGGGCTAGTGGATTGCTTCCAGAATACATCCGTACCTATGTCTTCGTGAAGTTTTCACTTCCGCATGGACATAGGGAAATGTATTCCCCTGAACCGAACTCGGTCCATATGAGCCTATAATGGGTGAGGATCGAGGAATCTGCTGGTTCGGGTACCTCAACTTTAGAACTAAACCGCATATAGTGAATCCTAAGAACCCACCTTAGGTAGAGCTATGCCAAACTTTAGTAGTTACCCAGATAGGTGTGCATTATTTCACTTACTTTATATCTTATTCTGTGGTACTAACTCACTGTGTTTTATTTTGGTGCATATCATTTCATACATTATGAGGTGTCGATTCATGATCAGTTTCTAAGTTAGAAAGCTGGTTATGGAGAACGGGTTCCTTGATAAAGTGGAAGACAATGCAATCGTTCATATATAGTCAAAAACAGTTAGAGAAAGAATGGTATAGATTCGTTAGAAGGAAATGGGGCAGCACTGGAATCCCTGCCTTTTCTACCATCTGTGCTTCCTGATGTCATTCCAGAATTAGATGCGAAGAAGACACCTTATGGCAAGGCGTGGTGTTGGAATTAAAGGGCAAGAAGGTAATTATACTCACCAGTCACCGCAAAGTGAGCGTGGGGAGTAAGGATGGACACTACTACCATTACAGCATTTCTCTTTCATATAAAGATGGTCACCTTGTGGATGGTAAGGGTATTGGAAAGAAAGTGATCAACAGAGTGCATAAGACCTACAAAAATGATGGAAATGAGGATGAAAAAGTGTCTGTTACCAAACTTGATTTTACTGTTGTACTTAAGGATGTTGCACCTACCAGAAACAATGTAAATGCAAGCCCTGATGGCCAAATGGACATGAGAAAGAAAGAGATTTCGAAGACTGTATCATTCAAAGACCTTTAAGGTTGAGATTAGCTATACTGTGAAGATACCCATACAAGCAATTCAAAATGCTCGGCGCGGGCAGGAAACTGAAAACTTTCAAGAAGTACTAAGTGATACGGGCACGCCCGGGGCACCCATCGAATTTTCAAGTCGACGAAGCTCGACGCCAAATTTTAATTTTTATTGCTTTAAATAAATCGAGTCTTTGAATTTGTTGAAAATTAAATTGCTAAATTTTAATTAAATGAATTAAACATCTTAATTCATTTAATTGATTTTCTATAGCAAATTAATTTGTCAAAATATTTTATTGTGCCTAAGTTAATTTTGGTTTCCTTAGATTAATTTAATTTGTGGCTGTTGCATTTAAAAGTATTTGTGGCTACCAAAATTATTGTAATCCAAGCTGATTAATTGTGGTTTTAATGTGCAGCAATTTTCGGCTATGAAAGAAGCAAGCATGCCACGTTTGGTGCAAGTAAATTGAATAATGAAGAATGATTTGTCTTGGCCGAATTAAGGAAATAATGTGGAGCATTATAGAAAGTGGAAGCATGAATAGCCAAGCAATAAATTAAATCAAACAAAGTGGAATGTTGTGGATGATTAAACATTCAGCTGAATATTTAAATGGTAAGAGGAAAGGCACAAAAACAAGGCACCCATGTCCACGTGAAGATGAAGCATAGCTGAATGAATTTCAATTTCTTCAAAGAATGGGGACGGCACAAAGGGAACTTAGTGGAAATAAAATAAAAACTTTGTCTTTTGTGAGAACAAGTTGGACGGCATGAAAGATAATGGACGGAAGGAAGGGAATTAAATTTGAAACACATGGGATATGGGGTTATCCACTCTTGAATTAAATAATTAAAAATCCACTAACCATTGTAGGAATGTTGAGCGGCATTGGGAGATTAATGGGAGAATAAACAAATGCAAATGGAAGAACCATGAATTAAGGGGATGGACGGCAAACCATGGATTGCATAAAATAATACAAGCACTTACATAGGTGGACGGCATGGAGGCTTTGTACAAGCTAAGAATTAAAATTAATTGGAGCATGTGCTGAGATTTAAAGTGCTTTAAAAGGACATTTGCTAAATTGAAGGTGCATGGACGGTAGACACTTGGAGCATGAATTGGATTTTAAAAAAATTATTTATTTTGAGATAATGGATGGCAAATTAAACAATGGTGGGAATGATGGTGGTGGTGGACAACATAAAGCTTTGGTGCTCAAAATCTTGGACGGCAACTTCATGAAGATAATGCAAATTGAAGGCACCCAAGAGAATTAAACAATTTCAAGCTTGGTATTTTGGCCATTCGGCTAGTAGCTATAAATAGAACATTTATTTTCATTTGTAATAGAACTTTTGGCAATTTTAATGAAAGAAGCATTTCTTTTGGTGAGTATTCACTCTTCTAATTCTCAAGGTTGAATTAACTTATCTAGTTTTCTAGTGGCGTCGTTTTATCCTTGTCTTGAACTTATCATCCTGTCGGGTGTGGCGTTCATTTACCTATACCGTTGGTTCCTATCTCGCTAAATAGTGGGTCTCGGTTTTATTTCAAAACTCATTCCATCAATTTGAAACTTATAAGATCCGGGTCTTTAATTTTTATTAAAGGTTCTTTCTTGTTTCAAATATTTATCCATCTCAACCTCGCACCTATCTTTACCTTTTGAAGATATTATTTCCTATAAAATTATCTTATTCGAAAACTACCTAATTTACGATCGGGCAACATTTATGATTCGCCTCCTAACCCGAGACGGACCGTTATCACTAAGGGTGCTGAATATCATTTTAAGGTAGCCTACTTGTTCGCCAATCTTTCAAGATAATCAGAACAACTTCATAGACATCGAAGGAGGTGCCTTTGGCTATAGGAGTTTCCATACAAGTTTCAGAGCCACTCAAGAAGGCCTTTCACTAAATATCGATGTATCAACTACCATGATAATTCAGTTTGGTCTGGTAGTTGATTTGCAAATCAGAATGCTAGAGATCCTTAGTGGAACAAGGCAAAATAGGTGCTAAAGAATCTGAGGTTAAAAATTAGTCCGTCTAATCAAGAGTACAAGATTACTGGCTTGAGTGAACAACATTGCAAGGGATTTGATTCGGAGAAATGAAAGGAATTCATAGTGATCCCTCATTTGATATACTTAATGAGATGAACCAGAATAGACGTCTTTCACCTGTGGTTATAGTTGAAAAATGTTTGAATAGATACATCTCTCTGAGTATGTCGCTGGCTAGGGTGAATGATCAATACTTTTCTGAAGATCAATGCTAAACTTGGACAGTCTCTTCACTATCATCGAGACTGTAATTCTGCAATCGAGTTGAAGTCAAGTCTGAACAAGATTGAGGAAGTTAAAGGTAGGATCGAAGAGTTAGAATCAGTATTACACAGTTGTGAACTTTTGATTAAGCTTCTTGAAACAAGAGAGTAGTATTGGAAAGAAGAGCTTTACTATTCCCATGACCAACTAAGAAGTTGGGATTATCTCATAGGTGAAGCAATAGTTCAGATTCGTGAGGTAGCTGATCATCTACAGATTTTCAAATCATAGGTTGATGCGTGGAGCATGAAGTATGAGCTACAGTTCGATCGTAGTTGAGGGCTAGCTCCATTGCTTTGGAAAATCAAAACTTTAGGATTTAGGGCGAAAGCATATAGTAGTCCGTTTTATGTAAAAGAATTTGTTTTCTAATAAAGTTTTCTACAATGAAGTTGATCAGAATCGATACCTCTTTGCATTCATGCATTTGCATTACATCACATCATATGCATTTAAGTCCATAGAAAGAGTCTAATTAGTTGAAATTATAACAGAGTTGGGGAAATAGAAGGGAAATCTGAAAGCTGAACACCCTTACGGTACACGAGCTAAGTCAAGGAAAATGGACCAGAGAATGGAGTAATTCCAAAGAGATATGCAAGACCAGATGCAGGAACAGATGGCAAATGTAACACCCCTTACCCGAAACCTTTGCCGGAGTCGAGTATGTGGCATTACTAGACTTGACTACTAATTTGGGGCATAAAAATTTAAAGCTGTCCAACTGCGTCATGCTGACTAAATTGACCATAACTCGAGTTACAAAACTCAAAATTTAGATTCGTAAATTTTCCTTGAAACTAGACTCATATAACTTTTTACCATAATATTTCCAGAATTTTTCATGTGGCCAATTAGTACAGTTTATTCATCAAAGTTACCCCTATTTCACTGTTTGATAATTCTGCCTATCTTTACAAAAACTCAGTTATCTCATTGCACAAAATTTCAATAATGTTCTTGTTTATTCCAATAAAAAATGGACTCATTAAGGATTCTAAACATATAAACTATTCTCCATAATTATTTTTGTACAATTTTTAACAATTTTTCCAAGACAGAACAGGGACTCACGAATTCATTCAGAACAAGTCTCACTAAAACTTAAATATCTCATAATATATAATTCCTTTGCCTACTCTGTTTCTTTCATATAAAAATAGACACAATAAGATTTAATTATATATCTTATTCACTTTCTAATTCAATTTATCCTATTTTTGGTGATTTTTCAAAATCACATCAATGCTGCTAACTAAAAACTATTTCATTTCAAAATATGATTAACTAGTTTATGACCGAACATACCCACATACAACTCATACTGCCCATGCATTTTAATCATTTATACAAATTAACCTATACCTAAAACATTCACATAATATCCTAACATCATCGATTTATTAACAAAACACAACTACGGTTCCATATAATCGAGTGTACCATTGGTTACTTACTACAATACCTAATTCAAGGATTCATTTCGTAGACATACATTTCCTTATCAAAAACGATTAAACTTCGATTAAAAATGCATAAACATTACCAACATGAACCGACATTTGTATCAAAAGCACAAAAAGCATACTTAACTAGAAATTTAGCCATATTCGCATGGCTATTATATACATAGACAAAAATTTATTATCTTAACAAAACCACAGTCTTTTCTATACATGCCTTTAACCGGAAACCCAAAATAAAGAGTACCAAAATATGGATTGATAGTGTAGGCGACTTTCTAGACGATCCGTCTCGAGTCCGTAGCATGACCAAAATCTATAAAACAAAGGAAACAATTCACACAAATAAGCTTACTAGCTTAGTAAGTCCTAAGTTCATGATAATATAACATTTAAATTATTCAACTCACGAAATTGTACACAACATTAAATTTTATAATAGTTGATTTTCACAAGGCCGAATATTATAGTACATTAACCGAAGTACTTATACTTCATATCCATAAACCTGTATTACTTCGAAACACGATTTAATATATTACTCGAATTTCATACTCCAAATTATGAAATTATAGCATTCATATCAACTATACTACCACATTAAAATTTCTTATGTTCGAAGCATTTATACATGTAAACCGAATTTCTATAATACTTCTTCAAATTAAACTTCAATCATATGTTACTCATGCACATCAATTTTAACCCCAATTATACATAACACAGTTCTCACAATATTAACTTAGCTCAAGCAATATTAGGCATAACATACCTTACATGCTTACCTGAGCCGTTAGCCAATTACGTTTATTAAAGTTTGGCTTGAAGGATATTCGATTTTCCTTAATAAAACACATCACCGGCAACAAGCCTGCTAGGCGGTAAAGCCCGATAAGTAACACTGGCACAAGGCCTGCTAGGCTCAGAGTCCGTAATAAGTAACACCGGCACGAGGCCTGCTAGGCGTAAAAGCCCGATAAGTAACACTGGCACAAGGCCTGCTAGGCGTAAAAGCCCGATAAGTAACACTGGCACAAGGCCTGCTAGGCGTAAAAGCCCGAAACGTATCAATGTAGTCAAACATTCAAGATACCTCGTATACTATTTTATATAAATATGTATAAATCTAATTCCATTGAACACACTCACATTAAATCAATAAAATCATCATATCTTTATACACTCTAACAATTAACATAGAAACATTTATTCACATCACATAGCAAACTTTAATCATCAATCCAGTGTTCTTTTATGCATTCGGCCATAACCATAACAAGTACTAAAATTTATCCATTTCTAATATTTGATACATTCATAATTAGTTCTTTAATATAACTTAGCTATAGGACTTACCTCGGTTGTCGATAGGCCGTGTAAATCGGCTATTCGAGAACCTTTGTTTTTCCTCGATCTTGTTCTTTCTCTTTTTGTTCCATATCTAAGAAATGTCAAGTAAATTTTATTCATATACATCCTATCCATTTGCTCAACTCAAAACAAAACGCATATAGCTTAATTTAAGAAAAACTAAGAACCGAATTTCCTACTTCATTCATTTAATTTAAAACAATAATCATACAAAATTTAAGCATTCAACTTATTCAATTTAACTCATAGCACACCGCAATATAAATTGCAACCAATTGGGATTTCTCCTCAATGGCCGAATGGTTATTAGGCTCCTACGAGTCTCCATAATCCTCCCTTTTATCATTTTAATCTTTCTTCCATTTAATTTAGGCAATTGACTCCTCATACCATTTCACCCAACAATCCTATCTAAGTATAATCATTCATCCTTGGCCAATTTCACAATATATATATATATATATATATATATATATATATAACCGAGCATCAAATTAATAGGAAAATTTCATGAACGGTCATCTTCACCTTAGGCCGAATATAAGAACATCATCATGCATAAAAAAAATCTTTCTACAATCTTAACTACTTCCCATTTCATCTAAACTTATTAACACAACAAGTCATAAATTTTCTTCCATGGCCGAACCTCATCAAGCTTAATATCAACAAATTTCGGCTTGTTTTCAATGATGATTAAAGAATTTAACCCAATTCAAGGATAGATTATTAAGCTAAAGTTCACTCTTACCTTGCCTAGTACATGCAATGGCCGAATGGAGAGGATGAAGTTTTCTTCTTCATTTTGAAGATAAAAATCGGGGAAGAGAATTTAATTTCCTTTTTCTTTTGTTTATTAAACTAGCACATATATTAGCATGCTTGTAATATAATAATGCTTTAAATATAATATATTAAGACAATAGATTATTTTTTTTTGCATGCTTACCGTCCACCATATTAAATATGGGGAATTTGACATGCAAATCCCTATGTTTAATAAACTAGTCACTTAGCTATTTTTATTTCATGCTCGCTATATTGGTCCTCTTAGCAATTTAATCCTTTTAGTCAATTAAACACTCAAACGATTAAATTCTTCAACGAAACTTTCACATACATCAATTCACCTATAATAGACACATGATATAATATAAAAATATTTATCGGGCTCGGATTCGTGGTTCCGAAACCACCGTTCCGATTAGGGTCAAAATTGGTTTGTCACAACTCTCCCCCCTTAAGAATTTTCGTCCTCGAAAATCTTACCGTTAAATAAGATCGGATATTGTTGCCTCATTGAATCCTCAGGTTCCCACGTGGCCTCTTCAACTCCGTGTCTATTCCATAATACTTTCACTAATGGAATCCTCTTATTTCTCAACTCCTTCATTTCCCGAGCCAAGATACGGATCGGTTCCTCATCATATGTCAAATCGGATCGAATTTCAATCTCTGACGGTGTGATCACATGAGACAGATCCGATCTGTATTTACGAAGCATCGAAACGTGAAATACATTGTGTATCTTTTCTAAGTCAGAGGGCAATTTCAATCTATAAGCAACAGGCCCTATACGTTCGATGACTTCGTACGGTCTGATAAATCTCGGACTCAACTTGCCTTTCCGACCAAAACGGAGTACCTTTTTCCACGGAGAAACTTTCAAGAACACACGATCTCCGACCTGAAATTCAATGTCCTTACGTTTCAAATCGGCATAGGACTTCTGACGATCCGAAGTAGCTTTCAAATTACTCCTAATAACAACCACCTTCTGTTCAGTTTCTTTAATCCAGTCAACCCCGTGTATCTTATTATCACTGAGCTCAGTCCAATACAACGGTGTGCGACATTTTCGACCGTATAAGGCTTCATAAGGCGCCATTTTTATACTAGATTGAAAACTATTATTATAAGCAAATTCAACCAAAGGTAGGTATCGTTCCCACGTACCTTCAAATTCGAGAACGCAACACCTCAACATGTCCTCAAGTATCAAGATAGTTCGCTCTGACTGACCGTCTGTTTGCGGATGGAAAGCTGTACTAAAATGAAGTTTAGTACCTAGAGCATCTTGCAATTTCTTCCAGAACCGCGATGTGAATCTCGAGTCTCTATCTGAAACAATGGAACTCGGTACACTGTGCAACCTTACAATCTGTGACACATACAATTCGGCCAGCTTATCAAGTGAATAGTCGGTACGTACCGGTACAAAATGAGCTGTTTTAGTCAGTCTATCAACGATAACCCAAACGGCATCTTTCTTACTCGGGGTCATAGGAAGACCGGATACAAAATCCATTGTAATTCTATCCCATTTCCATTCGGGTATCATGATTGGTTGAAGTAGTCCGGATGGTACTTGATGCTTAGCTTTTACTTGCTGACAGATTATGCACTTGGAAACAAATTCAGATATTTCCCGTTTCATACCGGGCCACCAATAAAACTGTTTTAGGTCGTTATACATTTTCGTGCTACCCGGGTGTATCGATAGTCGACCGTTATGGGCCTCACTCAGAATCATCCGTATCAAATCTGAGTACTTTGGAACACACAATCGGCCTTTATAATTCAAACAATCATTTGTATCAATCTGAAAATCTGATTCTGTACCGTTTTCACACTGAATCCGAATAGCAATCAAATTTTTGTCAACCTTCTGTGCATCACGAATTTGTTGAATAAACATCGGTCTTGCTTGTAACTCGGCTATGATTGAACCATCATCCGACATAGCCATCTGCGCGTTCATTGCACGAAGAGCAAATAATGATTTTCGACTTAACGCATCCGCAACAACATTAGCTTTCCCTGGATGGTAGTCAATCACTAATTCATAGTCTTTCAGCAATTCTAACCATCTGCGTTGTCTCAAATTTAGGTCTTTCTGAGTCATCAAATATTTTAGACTTTTATGATCCGAATAAATGTGACATTTTTCGCCGAATAAGTAGTGACGCCAAATTTTCAATGCGAAAACAATGGCTGCTAATTCCAGATCGTGAGTCGGATAATTTCTCTCATGTGGCTTCAATTGTCTCGAAGCATAAGCTATAACTTTGCCTTCCTGCATTAAAACGCAACCCAACCCATTCAAGGAAGCATCACTAAAAACAATAAATTCTTTACCCGATTCAGGCTGAGCTAACACTGGAGCTTCGGTCAGAAGGGCTTTCAACCGCTTAAAACTTTTCTGACACCTTTCCGACCACTCAAACTTGACATCTTTCTGTAGCAGTTTCGTCAAAGGTGTAGCTATTACAGAAAAACCTTTTACAAATCGTCTGTAATATCCTGCAAGGCCAGGAAACTTCGGATCTCGGAAACATTCTTTGGTGGTTTCCAATCGAGTATAGCTGCTATTTTGTTTGGATCGACCCGAATACCTGACACTGAAACAACATGACCCAAGAAGCTGACTTCATTCATCCAGAACTCACACTTACTGAACTTTGCATACAATCGTTGATCTCTCAAAGTTTGTAGTACTAATCTCAAATGCTCAGCATGATCCATTTCATTTTTGGAGTAGATCAGTATATCATCAATAAACACTACTACAAACCGATCCAAAAACTGTCGGAAGACTCGGTTCATTAGATCCATAAAAACAGCAGGTGCATTAGTGAGTCCAAAAGGCATAACTAAAAACTCATAATGTCCGCACCTCGTTCGGAATGCAGTCTTTGGCACATCTATATCTCTGACTCGCAACTGATAATAGCCCGATCTCAAATCTATCTTCGAAAACACTGAAGCCCCCTTCAACTGATCAAACAAATCATCAATCCGAGGTAACGGGTACTTATTCTTTATAGTTACCTTATTTAGTTGTCGGTAGTCGATACACATTCGCATAGTTCCATCTTTCTTTTTCACAAATAAAACCGATGCACCCCAAGGAGAGAAACTCAGTCGTGCGAAGCCCCTATCTGTCAACTCTTGCAACTACGCTTTCAATTCTTTTAATTCAGTAGGTGCCATTCGGTACGGAGCTATCGAAATCGGAGTCGTACCCGGCACTAACTCAATGCCGAACTCAATCTCTCGTACTGGGGGTAAACCCGGTAGTTCTTCAGGAAACACATCGGGATACTCACATACAACTGATACAGATTCAATTTGTTTCTCTGACATTTTATTATCCAGTACATAAGCCAAATAAGCTTCACACCCTTTTCTCACATACTTCCGGGCTAACATTGAAGATATTACTGTAGGCAACCCATTTACATCACAGGATTTAATTCTGATGGTCTCACCGTTTCGACATTTCAAATCAATAAGCTTTCTTTTACAATCCACTACTGCCTCATGTGAAGTTAACCAGTCCATACCCAAGATTATATCAAATTCGTCAAAGGGCAACAACATTAAATCAGCTGGGAAGCAATAATCCCGAATCATCAACGGGCAACCTCTACACACTTTATTAACAAGCACACATCTACCCAAAGGGTTGGACACATGAATCACAAACTCGGTAGACTCAACTAGCAGAGTCTTGCCAAATTCTAAAGTTTCACACACATAAGAATGAGTCAAACCAGGATCAATTAGTGCAATCACAGTAGTATCATAAAGAGTGAAAGTACCGGTAATGACGTCAGGGGAGGAAGCATCCTCTCTGGCTCGTGCAGCATAAGCTCTAGCTGGAGCTCTAGCCTCAGACCGAACTGTAGTGTTCTTCGTTCCTTTCTGACTACCACCAACATTGCCTGAATGTTTGGGCGGTCTGCCTCGTACTGACATATTGCTCGGCTTAATGTTCTGATCTGTATTCTGCTCAGTTAACATCGGACATTCTCTAATAAAATGATCTGACGATCCACATTTAAAGCAAGACCGATCATGAAATCTACAACTCCCTGAATGCCATTTCCCACAGTGCTTACATTCAACTCGATTCTGTGGAATGTTACCAACACTGGCCATCGAGGTAGCTCGGGAGCCCATAGGTGGTCGATCCTGTCTAGATGGATCTGTAGTAGCTTTATGTCGGCTGTAGCCATCTCTGAACTTCTTGGTTGTGGAATGGAAGGCCTTACTCGAAGGTCTTTTGCGAATGTCTCTAGCTTCAGTCTCAGCCTTTCTTTTCTCTTTCCCGAGCTCTTCAGCTTTGCAAGCTCGCTCAACTAGAGTCACAAACTCTTGAATTTCAAGAATGCCAACAAACATCTTTATATCTTCATTCAGGCCATCTTCAAATCTTTTACACATAATAGCTTCAGTAGAAACACACACTCTAGCATATCTGCTGAGCCTGACAAATTTTCTTTCATATTCCGTCACGGTCATTCGCCCCTGTTTCAGCTCAAGGAACTCCTTTCGTTTTTGATCAACGAATCTTTGACTGATATATTTCTTGCGGAATTCATTCTGGAAGAAATCCCACGTCACTTTTTCTTTTGAAACTACTGATACTAGTGTATTCCACCAGTGATATGCAGTGTCCCGCAGTAAGGATATAGCGCACTTCAGGCATCCATCCGGAGTACAAGATAGCTCGTCAAGTACCCGAATAGTGTTATCAAGCCACATTTCGGCTCTCTCTGCGTCGTCATCATCATTGGCTTTAAATTTTTCGGCCCCAAATTTTTGAATTTTATCAACTGGGGGCCTACTAGATCTCACCGGATCTATCATCGCGGGTGCTGAAGGAATCGGAGTTGAATTATTCGGGGGCGGAGGTTGGTGTACAGCCGGGTTAGTCCGAATAAATTGGGTAAACCACTCGTTCATCATCTGATAGAAAGCTTGTTTAGTCTCTCCCTCATGACTACCCGAAACAGGTCGAGAGTCTACCAGCACTGATCCGTGTGCACGGTCAGGCGCTACCCTCTCTACATCATCCGCTACGGCTCTTTCAGGATCAGTGTCCATTTACTATATAAAACAAAGTTCAAGCTGTCAGAAGTCACCACACTATCAATATATAATAAAGGCATGTAGACTCACACGCGCTACGGTAGTCCTAGAATCGACTAAACCGTAAGCTCTGATACCAATCAAATGTAACACCCCTTACCCGAAACATTTGCCGGAGTCGAGTATGTGGCATTACTAGACTTGACTACAAATTTGGGGCATAAAAATTTAAAGCTGTCCAACTGTGTCATGCTGACTAAATTGACCATAACTCGAGTTACAAAACTCAAAATTTAGATCCGTAAATTTTCCTTGAAACTAGACTCATATAACGTTTTACCATAATATTTCCAGAATTTTTCATGTGGCCAATTAGTATAGTTTATTCATCAAAGTTACCCCTATTTCACTGTTTGATAATTCTGACCTATCTTTACAAAAACTCAGTTATCTCATTACACAAAATTTCAATAATGTTCTTGTTTATTCCAATCAAAAATGGACTCATTAAGGATTCTAAAAATATAAACTATGCTCCATAATTATTTTTGTACAATTTTTAAAAATTTTTCCAAGACAGAACAGGGACTCACGAATTCATTCAGAACAAGTCTCACTAAAACTTAAATATCTCATAATATATAATTCCTTTGCCTACTCTGTTTCTTTCATGTAAAACTAGACACAATAAGATTTAATTATATATCTTATTCACTTTCTAATTCAATTTATCCTATTTTTGGTAATTTTTCAAAATCACATCACTACTGCTAACTAAAAACTATTTCATTTCAAAATATGATTAACTAGTTTATGACCGAACATACCCACATACAACTCATACTGCCCATGCATTTTAATCATTCATACAAATTAACCTGTACCTAAAACATTCACATAATATCCTAATATCATCGATTTATTAACAAAACACAACTACGGTTCCATATAATCGAGTGTACCATTGGTTACTTACTACAATACCTAATTCAAGGATTCATTTCGTAGACATACATTTCCTTATCAAAAATGATTAAACTTCGATTAGAAATGCATAAACATTACCAACATGAACCGACATTTGTATCAAAAGCACAAAAAGCATACTTAACTAGAAATTTAGCCATATTCGCATGGCTATTATATACATAGACAAAAATTTATTATCTTAACAAAACCACAGTCTTTTCTATACATGCCTTTAACCGGGAACCCAAAATAAAGAGTACCAAAATATGGATTGATAGTGTAGGCGACTTTCTAGACGATCCGTCTCGAGTCCGTAGCGTGACCAAAATCTATAAAACAAAGGAAACAATTCACACAAATAAGCTTACTAGCTTAGTAAGTCCTAAGTTCATGATAACATAACATTTAAATTATTCAACTCACGAAATTGTACACAACATTAAATTTTATAATAGTTGATTTTCACAAGGCCGAATATTATAGTACATTAACTGAAGTACTTATACTTCATATCCATAAACCTGTATTACTTCGAAACACGATTTAATATATTACTCGAATTTCATACTCCAAATTATGAAATTATAGCATTCATATCAACTATACTACCACATTAAAATTTCTTATGTTCGAAGCATTTATACATGTAAACCGAATTTCTATAATACTTCTTCAAATTTAACTTCAATCATATGTTACTCATGCACATCAATTTTAACCCCATTTATACATAACACAGTTCTCACAATATTAACTTAACTCAAGCAATATTAGGCATAACATACCTTACATGCTTACCTGAGCCGTTAGCCAATTACGTTTATTAAAGTTTGGCTTGAAGGATATTCGATTTTCCTTAATAAAACACATCACCGGCAACAAGCCTGCTAGGCGGTAAAGCCCGATAAGTAACACTGGCACAAGGCCTGCTAGGCTCAGAGTCCGTAATAAGTAACACCGGCACGAGGCCTGCTAGGCGTAAAAGCCCGATAAGTAACACTGGCACAAGGCCTGCTAGGCGTAAAAGCCCGAAACGTATCAATGCAGTCAAACATTCAAGATACCTCGTATACTATTTTATATAAATATGTATAAATCTAATTCCATTGAACACACTCACATTAAATCAATAAAATCATCATATCTTTATACACTCTAACAATTAACATAGAAGCATTTATTCACATCACATAGCAAACTTTAATCATCAATCCAGTGTTCTTTTATGAATTCGGCCATAACCATAACAAGTACTAAAATTTATCCATTTCTAATATTTGATACATTCATAATTAGTTCTTTAATATAACTTAGCTATAGGACTTACCTCGGTTGTCGATAGGCCGTGTAAATCGGCTATTCGAGAACCTTTGTTTTTCCTCGATCTTGTTCTTTCTCTTTTTGTTCCCGATCTAAGAAATGTCAAGTAAATTTTATTCATAGACATCCTATCCATTTGCTCAACTCAAAACAAAACGCATATAGCTTAATTTAAGAAAAACTAAGAACCGAATTTCCTACTTCATTCATTTAATTTAAAACAATAATCATACAAAATTTAAGCATTCAACTTATTCAATTTAACTCATAGCACACCGCAATATAAATTGCAACCAATTGGGATTTCTCCTCAATGGCTGAATGGTTATTAGGCTCCTACGAGTCTCCATAATCCTCCCTTTTATCATTTTAATCCTTCTTCCATTTAATTTAGGCAATTGACTCCTCATACCATTTCACCCAACAATCCTATCTAAGTATAATCATTCATCCTTGGCCAATTTCACAATATATATATATATATATATATATATATATATATATACCGAGCATCAAATTAATAGGAAAATTTCATGAACGGTCATCTTCATCTTAGGCCGAATATAAGAACATCATCATGCATAAAAAAAATCTTTCTACAATCTTAACTACTTCTTCCCATTTCATCTAAACTTATTAACACAACAAGTCATAAATTTTCTTCCATGGCCGAACCTCATCAAGCTTAATATCAACAAATTTCGGCTTGTTTTCAATGATGATTAAAGAATTTAACTGTAACACCCCAAACCCGGCCTAGACGTTACGACCGGATCTGGCATGTCACATGAAAGGAATGTCTAAAAAAAGCTGTGCGTTCGTTAAAAAGTTCGTATTCTTTTTGAAACTCCGCGTTTTGTGGTTTGTTTATAAAAGCCGATTCATTTCAATGCCCGTTTTACAAAGTTGTTATTAATTTGAATAAAATTGTATTTGTTGTGACAATCGAGCTTAAGTAATTTTGAATAAAAACAGTTTATTATCATTTTAGGAAAATCCCATATTGAACATTTAATAATGAACAGTAACCAAATTGAAAGCTAAAACCAAATAAAATACCAAAGGCCTTATTACAAACCCAAATAAAAACCGAAATTTAAAATAAGTACCCAAGTCAAAAGTCTATGTAAACCCGAAAATAATTATCGCATGGCCACCCCGAGTCCACCTAGCTCCTCATCCGCGATCTACGAATCACCTGAAAAAAATAAGGGAGAAGGTGAGTCACCAAGACTCAGTGCATAATCCCCCTCCCGGTTAATGTAACATGCTTACACAAATCATAACCAAGCAATATATCATGCACCCAAACCTAGCCATCCATAACTCCATTTCTACCTCGTCTGGTACCAAACCATTGGTGGTGCCAAACCACTGGTGACCCAAAGTCGCTGATATCCAATAATAATGTGGTGCCAAACCACTGGTGACCCAAAGTCACGAATAACCCATCTGTGGGGCCAACCCACGTTGTGATACCAAATCACTGGCGACAATCCCGTTATGTCAAATGTGGGGCCAACCCACTATGGTGCTAAGCCACTGGGACGAGTCACTATGAGGTGCCAAACCTCTGGTGACCCAAAGTCACGAATATCAATAATCCAAGTGTGGGGCCAACCCACATTGTGATACCAAATCACTGGTGACAATCCCGATATATCAACTGTGGGGCCAACCCACTGTGGTGTTAAACTACTAGGACGAGTCGCTATGAGGTGCCAAACCTCTGGTGACCCAAAGACACGAAATTAACTGTGGTACCAAACCACTGGTGGTGCCAAACCACTGGTGACCCAAAGTCACGGATATCAATCTTCCCCCTCCTCTCATCATACCCATGCAATATGACATAATAATTCGTATGCAGTATGACATGTATGCAAATCATATATCACAGATACCGTATGAAACAAATTACCATCATAATCAAAATAACAAATACGACATAATCAAACCAATCAACCTCTAAGGGTATAACAGTAATTTACCTTCTAGGGGTATTTTGGTAATTTACCCACTAACGGCATTTCAGTAATTTCGTACCTGGAATGGCCTTTCTGAAGGCCCAATGTCGCCCCGAGCGACTCGACTACCAATTCTGTCTTTATCGGACTATTGGGCCTAAAACCCGATTCCAGCCCATTCGGGCCCACACGCTCGTGTGGCCCTCCTAGCACAAATCTAGCCACGTATATAAATTCCACCTAGTCTAGTTCAACATATACTAAACAATCATACAATTTACTCATTTGGACCCACGGGCCCATCGGGCCCACTTTGGCCCATCGTGGCCCAAGCAGCCCCAACCCACAAGACTACTACTGATGGCCTCAACTATCGTGTCGAAGCCCCACACGTGCGCTGTAACACCCCAAATCCGGACAAGACACCACGTTCGAATCTGGTATGTTACGAGGAAAAACGTTTTTGAGAGATCAGATTTTTGTTTAAAAGCTAAGTGTAAACACAGTGTATTTGAAACAAATTTGAGTAGACTGGTTTGAAAACGGTTGGTGTATTTGAAACCCGGAGATTTTGAAAACTTAACCAAAATGTGTAGTTAAAACGAGTTTAAACCATTTAAAACCTCAATAGTTTCTTAGTGATACATAAAATATTTTTAAACTTAGAAGAACTACAAGTTTGAATTGAAGACCATTTGTATTTGTTTATCATAAAGACTTAGTGTGATACCCGATGGTATAGTTTAAAAACACATTGCGTTATAGTTTTGAAATCATTATCTTTCCAAGTTTTAGTAAGATTCATACCAACTTGTTTTGTTAAGGCATATTAAAATCTAATTAAAACATCAAACAATTTAAAGCATAAATTAAAGGCCTTTTACAAAACCAAATTAAAACCCAAATAAAAGTAAATAAACTAAAGTACCCAAAATATAGAGTCTGAGTAAAAACTTTATTCAGCATGGCATAAGCACCTCGAGTCCATCCCGGCTCCGAGTCCGCATCTACGAGTCACCTGAAATGTCAAAGGAGAGGGTGAGTCGAGTGACTCAGTGTGTAAATCCCGCTCCCGAAGAAACAACATGCTAACACACATCATACATAGCAACATAATTAATGCAACCCGATCCTAACCATCCATATCGCCTTTCCTACCCCGTGTGGTACCAAACCACTGGTGGTGCCAAACCACTGGTGACATATAGTCACAATGTGTTACCAAAACACTGGTGTCCCAAAGACACAATATCCGTCAATGTGGTACCAAACCACTGGTGTCCCAAAGACACAATTGTGCTACCAAAGCACTGGTGACCGTAGTCACAAATCCAATGATGATGGGGCCAACCCATCGTGTGATACCAAATCACTAGCAGACGATCCCATATCTCAAGTGGGGCCAACCCACGGTGGTCAAACCACAGGGACAAGTCGCAATGAGGTGCCAAACCTCTGGTGTCCCAAAGACACAATGTGCTACCAAAGCACTGGTGACCGTAGTCACAAATCTGGTGATGGGGCCAACCCATCGTGTGATACCAAATCACTGGCGTCAATCCCGTATCTCACAAGTGGGGCCAACCCACGGTGGTCAAACCACAGGGACGAGACGCTGAGGTACCAAACCTCTGGAGGTGCCAAACCTCTGGTGACCCAAAGTCACAAAGTGTGTTACCAAAACACTGGTGCTCGTCAGCACAAAATATCACTGCTCCCTCCTCTCCTATTACCCATACATGTCATACTGGCTCATGTACAATATGCAAATCATGTAACTCATGCAACCATGTCCAACATAGCATCTCATAGCATATATATATATATAGTATAGATCATCATATCCAAAGTATCCATAATAGGATTTGTAATATAGTAGACTTACCCGGATCCGTACACATACCCCATTTGGGTATCCAACTATCCATCATACTGTTATGGTTTTTAACAGGCAAACAGGTTTATTAACAACATTACTAAGTATTAGTGTGTTAGTTTACACACCTGATAACTACGAGTCTAGAAATCCTGACAAAAGCGATCTAAGTCCCTTCGATGACTAGCTCCTACAATCGGCCAACATTAGGGGGGTTAGGCATCACTAACATTCGGCCATCAACCATTAACCAAGGGATCACATTAAGCCATTACCTTACACTTGCGAATGGTTTGGTTCCCAACCAACCCCGAACCAATAGTGGTTCTCTTTGACAATCGGCCTCCACCTAGAAATAGAACCATTAATCCCTAATTAACTTGGCTTAATGAAATAAAGGAATCAACTAATAGTACTGACCCTTACCAATACTTACCCCACTTGGCTAATCAGAGAACGAAGGCTCCACTTGATCGCTTCAAACTCCTGAATATCCCAACAAGAAATCGGTTTCAAAACTAATGATTAACTCTCAACAACAAGGCCACATTCGGCTCTTAACCAATCCAACCGATCAATAACAGAAAAAGAAAGAAATGGCCATTCGGCCAAAAGCTTACCACCACCAACGATTAAAGCAAGGCTTCCAAAACACCACTGATATTCGGCCACCAAGACACTTCTAAAAGAGAGGGGAGTTTCGGCCAAGGCTTCAAAAGAAAGAAGAGGATTCGGCTTATAGGTGTTCAACACCCTTAGGTTCGGCTTTAAGAGAGAAAAAGAGAATAAAAATTTGTGAGATGAGGATGGAATTTCGGCAGTGGAATATTTGGAAGAGAAGGAGTGGATGGACTGAAAGTATTTTCGGTTTAGAGAAGGTGTGTTGGAGAATATAGTTTCGGCTAAGGTGTTTCCAAAGGCCAATCAAGAAGAGAAAATGTGAGAGAAGAGAGCTATCTTCGGTTATCAAGGTTCAACAAGGAAGAAAATATGACAAGAAAAGACTTTTACTTTCGGCTTACTCAAGTGAAGAAAGAAGGAAAAAATGCAATCATGCATTCGGCTACACACCAACCAAATGAAGCAAAACAATTTCGGCAACTAAGGGACTAGGTGTTTCAGTTTCAAGAGGTGAGAAAAAGAAAAAAAAATAAGAGAATTTTCTATGGAGAAAAATTGGTTCGTTTTTGACAAAAAGAGAACACTTTAGCCTACCAAAAAGTGACCGAAAAATGCACCAAAATGCAAAGGTGCTTTCGGCCTCCCCCTATCCCACACTAAGCCGTCACTTCCCCCCTCCAACTCCCCTAAATTTCGGCCACAATCCCCCCAAAAGCTCCCATTCACTCATTTGAAATGAGTGGACCAAGTCCTCCTCCACACTTTGCTCTCCACCATCCAAGTCACCACTTGACCAAGTCCAAGGTGGAGTTTAAATCACACACAACTCCTCCCTCCTATGCCGTCCAAAATAAAGCCAAAATAGAGGAATCCTGCTGCTCGAACACTGGACCTCCACTCCTTGAAGTTGACGCCATACCAAACTCCCCCTTGCCACTCTGCCAGCTCTTCACTTGTGCAACAAATTACCAAAGAAAACCCTTATACCCTAGCTCCAACAGCTCCCCTGACTTAACACCCAAAAACCAAAATTTTCCCATTCACTCAGGCATACACCTAGGCTACAATTAAGCCCCTAAAACACCGAAATAGTAGCACAGCACACTAAATACATGCAACAACATGCAGCAACAAAATAGCCCCTAACCTGGGATATTACAGTTCTACCCCCCTTAAAAATAATTTCGGCCTCGAAATTACCTGATCAAAAGAGTTGCGGGTATTGCTGTCTCATCATATCCTCAGGTTCCCAAGTCGCTTCTTCTACGCCATGATTCCGCCAAAGTACCTTAACCAAAGGCACAGACTTCCTACGCAGAACCTTCACATCCCGATCAAGAATCTGCACAGGTTCCTCTTCCATAGTCAAGTCTGGATTTACCTTGATCTCTTCCACTGCTACCACATGCGACGGATCTGAACGATACCTCCGAAGCATTGAAACGTGAAAAACGTCGTGAATCTGACTTAGCTCTGCTGGCAACTCAAGCTGATACGCTACTGGTCCAACTCGCCTCAGTACCTTATACGGCCCAATGAACCTCAGACTTAGCTTGCCTTTCTTCCCGAACCTCAGGACCTTCTTCCAAGGCGAGACCTTCAGAAAAACTCGATCCCCAACAGCAAACTCTATATCTCTTCGCTTAAGATCGGCATAAGACTTCTGCCGGTCCGAAGCTTCCTTCAATCGAGTCTGAATCACTTTCACCTTGCTCTCAGTCTCAGCAACCAACTCAGGTCCCAACAACTGACGTTCACTTAACTCTGTCCAACACGTAGGTGAGCGACACTTCCTACCATACAACGCCTCATACGGAGCCATCTTGATGCTCGCTTGGTAACTGTTGTTGTAGGCAAACTCCGCTAACGGTAGAAACTCCTCCCAGCTACCCCTGAAATCCAGAACACAACCTCTCAACATGTCCTCTAAGATCTGAATAACCCTTTCTGATTGACCGTCAGACTGCGGGTGAAAAGCCGTGCTGAAATCCAAACGAGTACCCAGAGCCTGATGCAATGCCTTCCAGAACCTTGACGTAAACCTGGGATCCCTATCCGAGATTATCGAAACTGGCACACCGTGCAACCTCACGATCTCTGAAACATACAGCTTCGCTAGCTTCTGAAGTGAGTAGTCAACCCTCACCGGAATAAAGTGAGCTGATTTAGTCAGACGATCCACCACTACCCAAACTGAATCCTTCTTGCTTGGCATAAGCGGTAACCCACTGACAAAATCCATGGTTATCCTTTCCCACTTCCACTGAGGAATCTTCACAGGCTGAAGCAAACCCGACGGCAACTGGTGCTCAGCCTTGACCTGCTGACAAGTCAGACATTTCCCAACAAACTCTGTCACCTCTTTCTTCAGACCAGGCCACCAAAACTGCTCTCTAAGATCCTTATACATCTTGCTACCTCCAGGATGCATAGCATAAGGACTGCTATGTGCGTCCTGAAGAATCTTCTGCCTCAGCTCAACATCTTTAGGCATACAAGCCTTACCTTGAAAACACAGAACCTCATCATTAGACAAGCTGTAACCCTCCAAACCACCATCTTGTACTTGCAACCTTCGCGCACTCAGAACCTCATCCTCTAACTGTTTCTCTCTGATCTGCTCAACCCAAGTAGGCTTAACCTGCAGCTCTGCCAGAATACTCCCGTCGTCGTACAAACTCAAATGGGCAAACAATGCTCTTAAGTCCGAAACAACCTTACGGCTCAACGCGTCTGCTACCACGTTAGCCTTACCCGGATGATACTCAAAAGAACAGTCGTAATCTTTCAGCAACTCAACCCATCTGCGCTGCCTCAAATTCAAATCCTTCTGAGTCAGTAGATACTTCAGACTCTTATGATCCGAGTAGACTATCGATCTCTCTCCATATAAGTAGTGCCTCCAAATCTTTAAGGCGAAAACTACAGCCGCTAGCTCCAAATCGTGCGTCGGATAGTTGACCTCGTGTGGCCTCAGCTGCCGAGAAGCGTAAGCCACAACCTTACCTTCTTGCATCAGCACACAACCCAATCCCGTATGTGATGCATCGCAGTACACGGTGTATTCCTTACCAGCCTCAGGTTGAATCAAAACCGGAGCCTCAGTCAAAATCTTCTTTAACTTATCGAAGCTTTCCTGCTGTTTCTCGGTCCATACAAACGGAACTTCTTTCCTTAACAACTTAGTCATTGGCGCTGCTATTAGCGAGAAACCCTCAACAAACCTTCGGTAGTATCCGGCCAAACCCAGAAAACTCCGAATCTCAGCCACTGACCTAGGCGGCTTCCAGTCCAAAACAGCCTCAATCTTACGAGGATCTACTCGAATCCCCTCAGCTGATACTACATGACCCAAGAACGTCACTACTCTAAGCCAGAACTCGCACTTACTAAACTTAGCATAGAGTTGCTTTTCCCTCAGAATCTGCAGCACCACCCTCAAATGCTCATCATGCTCTTCCTCGGTCCTTGAGTACACTAAGATGTCGTCTATGAAGACCACGACGAACTGATCCAGATACTGCTGAAACACCCTATTCATCATATCCATAAATGCTGCCGGTGCGTTAGTCAATCCGAATGGCATTACCAGGAATTCGTAGTGCCCATACCGAGTCCGAAACGCTGTTTTATGGATATCCGCCTCCTTAACCTTTAACTGGTGATACCCAGACCTCAGATCAATCTTCGAGAATACCGCAGCACCCTTCAGCTGATCAAACAAATCATCTATCCGTGGCAACGGATACTTGTTTTTAATCGTCAGCTTGTTCAACTGGCGGTAGTCTATGCACATCCGCATCGTACCATCCTTCTTCTTAACGAATAATACCGGCGCACCCCACGGCGAAACACTTGGCCTAATAAAACCTCGATCCAATAACTCCTGGATCTGAGCCTTAAGCTCCACCAATTCCTTTCGTGCCATCCTATACGGAGCAATAGACACTGGCGCAGTCCCGGGTAACAGATCAATCCCGAACTCTACCTCTCGATCTGGCGGCAAACCCGGAAGTTCCTCAGGAAACACATCAGCAAATTCCTTAACAGTACGAACCTTCTCTACAGCAGACTCTTTAGCCTCCAAGGCATACACATGAACCACATACGCTTCGCAGCCCTTCCTGACCATCTTCTCCGCTTTCAAAGCAGATACCACATTTGATAAGTAATCCCTCCTATTACCTATCATAGCCACCTCATCACCATCAACCGTCTTAAGAACCATGCGCTTGGCCGCGCAATCTAACCTCGCCTGGTACTTAACCAGCCAATCCATCCCAAGAATCAGATCGAACTCCCCAAACGGCAGTTCAATCAGATCAGCAGCAAATTCTACCCCTTGGAGTTCTAGGGGTACATCTCTAAACAGTTTATCTACTACTACAGAGTGACCTAGAGGGCTAATCACAGTCATCTGCCTAGAAGATATCTCAGAGTCTAAGTCCATGGTCTCTACTATACTACTGGCAACATAAGAGTGCGTCGAACCCACATCAATTAAAGCAGTATAAGGAGTACCAAAAATCAAAAACGTACCGGTTATGACGTCCGGTGCGTCGCCCTCCTCTCGGCGCCTCGCAGCATACACTAATCCAGGCTGTCTGGCATCAGAACTACCCGCCCTCTGCCCGGTGCTCCACGGCCCCGACCAGAACCATTACCATTTCTGCCATTACCACGGCCCCTCTGCGGTGGCGGTCCATTACCTCTGAACTGATTACGGCCCTGCCTCTCAGACTGAATCCTGGCCATCCTGCGCGGACAGTCCCTAATGCGATGCTCCAGAGAACCACACTCAAAGCACCCTTTACCTCCAGTCCAGCAGCCACCCCAATGAGATTTCCCACACTGATTACACTGCGGCGGTCCCTGCCTAGCAGCAACAAACCTAGCAGACTGATTCTGCCCACTCGGTCTAGCCCTCTTCTGCGGATTACCCGACGATCCAGAAGACCCAAAACTCCTCTTAAGCCTACTCCTGTCCATGCTCTGTCTACCGACTCCTTAACACCCTCGGCTACCTTAGCCTTCTCAACTAAGACAGCAAACTCGCGCTCCTGCTGTGGAGCAATCAGCAGCCTCAACTCGTCTCGCAGACCATCCTCGAAACGAACACACCTCTCATGCTCAGTGGCTACAATGCCCCTGGCATACCTACTCAGCTTCAGGAACTCAGCCTCATACTCAGAAACACACTTACTCCCCTGAACAAGCCTCAAAAATGCCTTTCTCTGGGAGTCAATATAACTAGCTCCGATGTACTTCTTTTGATACGCAGCTCTGAAGTAATCCCATGTCAAATCCTCTGCGGCCACACTATCCCGAACCGTGAGCCACCACTGGTATGACTCATCCCGAAGAAGCGATATGATGCCCTTCAGCTTCTCTTCAGCCGTCAAGTCCAGATCATCCATGATCCGCTCAGTTGCCTCCAGCCAATATTCAGTAGTGCTAGGGGTAACACCAGAGACACCTCGGAAGAATTCGGCCCCATTAGCCCGGAGTCGCTCAGGAACAGATTTCCTAACTCCTGCACCACCACCCACACCAGCTACTCTTTCCAACACTCACAGCATCGCCTGTGACACTGCGTCATCCCCGGTCTGATCTTGGAACTCACCACCTCCAGCTGGTGGCGGAACCGGTATCTCATTTTCTGAACCCTACCCAGATCCTACGGGCTCAGAAACCGTCATTCTACCTCTACCTCTACCACGAGTGTTACGACCACGTCCGCCTCGAGTGCTCATGACTAATCTTTCTACGTATCTGATTAGAGAATTTTATGCATCAGTATTTATTCCACTTGTTTTTAAAAGCAAGTCTTATGAATATTTAATGAGGATTTGTTCTCGCGAGTTCACAGAATCCTATCAGTCTCAATCTCTAAGGTAGCATACTATTGCTATTCATCAGATCATATCACATCCAATCAAATCACAAAGAATAGTCCGAGGTACTTACCTGGGCGAACTGGTGCCGGAGACTCGGTGCCATGCCTTTCAAACCATACTTTCAAAACAAACACTTAAACAGACTTTGTAAACAATTTGGGCCTCAGGCCCACAGCCGAGCCTTTGAACTTGGCTCTGATACCACAAATGTAACACCCCAAATCCGGACAAGACACCACGTCCGAATCTGGTATGTTACGAGGAAAAACGTTTTTGAGAGATCAGATTTTTGTTTAAAAGCTAAGTGTAAACACAGTGTATTTGAAACAAATTTGAGTAGACTGGTTTGAAAATGGTTGGTGTATTTGAAACCCGGAGATTTTGAAAACTTAACCAAAATGTGTAGTTAAAACGAGTTTAAACCATTTAAAACCTCAATAGTTTCTTAGTGATACATAAAATATTTTTAAACTTAGAAGAACTACAAGTTTGAATTGAAGACCATTTGTATTTGTTTATCATAAAGACTTAGTGTGATACCCGATGGTATAGTTTAAAAACACATTGCGTTATAGTTTTGAAATCATTATCTTTCCAAGTTTTAGTAAGATTCATACCAACTTGTTTTGTTAAGGCATATTAAAATCTAATTAAAACATCAAACAATTTAAAGCATAAATTAAAGGCCTTTTACAAAACCAAATTAAAACCCAAATAAAAGTAAATAAACTAAAGTACCCAAAATATAGAGTCTGAGTAAAAACTTTATTCAGCATGGCATAAGCACCTCGAGTCCATCCCGACTCCGAGTCCGCATCTACGAGTCACCTGAAATGTCAAAGGAGAGGGTGAGTCGAGTGACTCAGTGTGTAAATCCCGCTCCCGAAGAAACAACATGCTAACACACATCATACATAGCAACATAATTAATGCAACCCGATCCTAACCATCCATATCGCCTTTCCTACCCCGTGTGGTACCAAACCACTGGTGGTGCCAAACCACTGGTGACATATAGTCACAATGTGTTACCAAAACACTGGTGTCCCAAAGACACAATATCCGTCAATGTGGTACCAAACCACTGGTGTCCCAAAGACACAATTGTGCTACCAAAGCACTGGTGACCGTAGTCACAAATCCAATGATGATGGGGCCAACCCATCGTGTGATACCAAATCACTAGCAGACGATCCCATATCTCAAGTGGGGCCAACCCACGGTGGTCAAACCACAGGGACAAGTCGCAATGAGGTGCCAAACCTCTGGTGTCCCAAAGACACAATGTGCTACCAAAGCACTGGTGACCGTAGTCACAAATCTGGTGATGGGGCCAACCCATCGTGTGATACCAAATCACTGGCGTCAATCCCGTATCTCACAAGTGGGGCCAACCCACGGTGGTCAAACCACAGGGACGAGACGCTGAGGTACCAAACCTCTGGAGGTGCCAAACCTCTGGTGACCCAAAGTCACAAAGTGTGTTACCAAAACACTGGTGCTCGTCAGCACAAAATATCACTGCTCCCTCCTCTCCTATTACCCATACATGTCATACTGGCTCATGTACAATATGCAAATCATGTAACTCATGCAACCATGTCCAACATAGCATCTCATAGCATATATATATATATAGTATAGATCATCATATCCAAAGTATCCATAATAGGATTTGTAATACAGTAGACTTACCCGGATCCGTACACATACCCCATTTGGGTATCCAACTATCCATCATACTGTTATGGTTTTTAACAGGCAAACAGGTTTATTAACAACATTACTAAGTATTAGTGTGTTAGTTTACACACCTGATAACTACGAGTCTAGAAATCCTGACAAAAGCGATCTAAGTCCCTTCGATGACTAGCTCCTACAATCGGCCAACATTAGGGGGGTTAGGCATCACAACATTCGGCCATCAACCATTAACCAAGGGATCACATTAAGCCATTACCTTACACTTGCGAATGGTTTGGTTCCCAACCAACCCCGAACCAATAGTGGTTCTCTTTGACAATCGGCCTCCACCTAGAAATAGAACCATTAATCCCTAATTAACTTGGCTTAATGAAATAAAGGAATCAACTAATAGTACTGACCCTTACCAATACTTACCCCACTTGGCTAATCAGAGAACGAAGGCTCCACTTGATCGCTTCAAACTCCTGAATATCCCAACAAGAAATCGGTTCAAAACTAATTAACTCTCAACAACAAGGCCACATTCGGCTCTTAACCAATCCAACCGATCAATAACAGAAAAAGAAAGAAATGGCCATTCGGCCAAAAGCTTACCACCACCAACGATTAAAGCAAGGCTTCCAAAACACCACTGATATTCGGCCACCAAGACACTTCTAAAAGAGAGGGGAGTTTCGGCCAAGGCTTCAAAAGAAAGAAGAGGATTCGGCTTATAGGTGTTCAACACCTTAGGTTCGGCTTTAAGAGAGAAAAAGAGAAAAAAATTTGTGAGATGAGGATGGAATTTCGGCAGTGGAATATTTGGAAGAGAAGGAGTGGATGGACTGAAAGTATTTTCGGTTTAGAGAAGGTGTGTTGGAGAATATAGTTTCGGCTAAGGTGTTTCCAAAGGCCAATCAAGAAGAGAAAATGTGAGAGAAGAGAGAGCTATCTTCGGTTATCAAGGTTCACCAAGGAAGAAAATATGACAAGAAACTTTTACTTTCGGCTTACTCAAGTGAAGAAAGAAGGAAAAAATGCAATCATGCATTCGGCTACACACCAACCAAATGAAGCAAAACAATTTCGGCAACTAAGGGACTAGGTGTTTCGATTTCAAGAGGTGAGAAAAAGAAAAAAAAATAAGAGAATTTTCTATGGAGAAAAATTGGTTCGTTTTGACAAAAAGAGAACACTTTAGCCTACCAAAAAGTGACCGAAAAATGCACCAAAATGCAAAGGTGCATTCAGCCTCCCCCTATCCCACACTAAGTCGTCACTCCCCCCCCCCTCCAACTCCCCTAAATTTCGGCCACAATCCCCCCAAAAGCTCCCATTCACTCATTTGAAATGAGTGGACCAAGTCCTCCTCCACACTTTGCTCTCCACCATCCAAGTCACCACTTGACCAAGTCCAAGGTGGAGTTTAAATCACACACAACTCCTCCCTCCTATGCCGTCCAAAATAAAGCCAAAATAGAGGAATCCTGCTGCTCGAACACTGGACCTCCACTCCTTGAAGTTGACGCCATACCAAACTCCCCCTTGCCACTCTGCCAGCTCTTCACTTGTGCAACAAATTACCAAAGAAAACCCTTATACCCTAGCTCCAACAGCTCCCCTGACTTAACACCCAAAAACCAAAATTTTCCCATTCACTCAGGCATACACCTAGGCTACAATTAAGCCCCTAAAACACCGAAATAGCAGCACAGCACACTAAATACATGCAACAACATGCAGCAACAAAATAGCCCCTAACCCGGGATATTACATGCGCTCGCACGCTCGTGTGGCTACTATTGCCGTGATCAGCACTTCGGCATTTGCCGCTCTACAACTAGAGTAGAGAGAGTTACACACCTGATAGGACTCTGGTGTTAAACCGCGCTGCGACCACTCCTGTGCCCAAACGCCCTCCAAGATGTGTTTACTCTCCTCCTAGGATGCTCTTTATATAGCTACTCTTCACCTTCATTCTTTGTGTTTTTCCGATGTGGGATCCCTTCGTCAGTAGAGTTTAAATTCAACTGAAACTCTTGCCGTCCAATCCACAAAATAAATACTCCCTTGCTTCTTATGAGATTCGAACCCAGGCTCCCTTGTAGCATAATCCACATTGCTAACCACTTGGCCACAAGCTCTCTTGTGTCTTAAACCATGCGCAACTAAATATAAACTATGGGCCAAATTCTAAGATCCATGTAAAAAGAAAACCAAAATGCAAGAGCCAAGACTTGAACCTTGGACCTCCTTCCTTCCCTTGTGGTGTCATCCCCTTGCCTCTTATGTGGCGTCACTTTGCCACTACACCACACACTCCACTAGTGTCATTTTCTCCATATTTTATTCTTAAGGCCTACCTGCCAACTTCCAGGGTTTTTCACCTAAAACCAAAATTTCCCCAAAGCCGAAGTTTGATCCCGGGACTTCATAGAAGCCTCTAACCTTCCAAAATCACTTACCTAATAAGTCTAACTTGCATTAATACCGTTCTCTAAAATTTTAAACGCTACTACTACTCCTAAGGCCCATTGGGATCAATCCTACTAGGCCCAATTTCAGGATGTTACATTAACCCAATTCAAGGATAGATTATTAATGAAACACCCCACACCGGCCCACGAGCCTGAACCGGATCTGGTATGTTCCTTAAGTAAATCGGTTTCAAAATTCTTTGTTTCTTAGAAAAAAATTTATGTATTTTCAGGAAAATTTCGTTTTGGGTTGGGCTTAGATTAAAAACCCATTTATTCTATTTGAAAATCCAATTTTATTAAGGTGACAAAATAATTTTTAAGGTTTATAAATTTTTTTTTATATATATCACTTAAACTTTAGTCATGAATAGTTCGTAACATAATAGTTGAAAGTAAAGCAAAATAAGGGAAATCCACTGGGCCTTATGGCCTTATTACATCAATCAAAACCCAAAATAAAATTAAAGTACTTAATAAAAATAACAGTCCAAATAATAAAATTTTTCCTTGCTATGCATGGCCACCTTTAGCTCCTGCCGACCGGTCCATCACTGCTCATCTCCTGCAAAATATTCCCCAACGGGGTGAGTCAACAGACTCAATGTGTACACAACACTAACATTCAACAAATCAGGCATACAAGTTCATATCAAGTTCATATTCATATAAAATAAATGATGCAACCCAAACCCAAGCCTATTTGACCATCCGCTACACACCACCCGTACCTGCAAGTCACACCGTGGGGACTACTAAGTCAACCCTCCATCCGCTACACACCATCGAAGGCAGTCGCTGCAGTCGACGTGCTCATCGCCATATCATTTGTGTCATTAGACACCATATTCAAATAATGTAACCGAGTTACCAACTTCAGATAA